>LPNX010990473.1:36035-111297 GCA_001517045.1 Pseudotsuga menziesii | reverse complement strand
TTTCCACTTCTTAAAAGTATCAAACACATCAGATTTCTGTCTAATGCAATAAACCCAAGTTTTTCTAGTTGCATCATCAATAAAAGTAACATAATAATTAGAGCCACTAAGAGATTGCACCTGAGTTGGTCCCCATACATCTGTATGGACAAGCTATAACTTTTCACTCTTCTTTTGTTTCCCAACCTTGAGAAATATAAATCTCTTCTGTTTTCCATAAACACGGTTCTCACAAAATTCCAAACTTACCTGCTTCAGACCTGGAAGCAGTTTCCCTGAGTGGAGAATCTGCATCCCCTTCTCACTCATGTGGCCAAGCCTATGATGCCACAACGCTACACCTATTTCTGTGGAAGCTACGGAAATAGAATAATCAGTATTATGAGGACATAAATATAACATACCTATCCTATCTCCTTTTGCACTTACCATTGATCCTTTAGTGACCTTCCACCACGTTTTTCCAAATATAGACAAGCAGTCGCCATCTCCCAACTGCCCTGTTGAGATCAAATTTCTTTTCATAGTAGGAATGTGCCTTACATCCTTTAGCAACCAGTCATTTCCATTATTTAGCTTAATCCGTACCTTACCCTTTCCAACAATTTTACATGGTTCATCATCCCCCAATAACACATGCCCAAAATCACCTTGAACATAATCATAAAAGAATTTCCTATGGGGTATAGCATGACATGAAGCCCTTGAATCTACTACCCAGTAATCACTAGTATTATCTAATGCAAGAATGAAAGCATCTTGTAACACATCACCTGCTACATTAGCTTCCTGGGTAGTCTCTTGCTGCCTCTCACCTTTCTTCTTTGGTGCTCTGCAGTATTTCTTTAGATGTCCTTTCTTACCACAGTTCCAACATTCTATATTTCTGAATCTGGACTTGGATCTTCCCTTTTTAGACTTGCCATGATTTCCTGGGCTCCTTCCTCTCTCGTTTTGTCTCCCTCTGCTCTCCATGGTCAACGCATTACCTGATGTCTCACCTGTGCTTTTCCTTTGCATTTGCTCACTAAGAATAACACTAACAACATCATCAAACTTAAGAGTGTTTGAACTAGGGACAGAGTTACTTATAGCCATGACCAAGCTATTCCAGCTTTCTGGCAATGAGCACAAGATTAGAAGAGCCCTAACTTCATCATCAAAGTTCACTTTTACAGAACTTAACTGACTGGTAAGTGTATTAAACTCATTTAAATGGTCAGCAATAGATCCACCTTCCGACATCTTCATATTAAATAAACTCTTCATTAAAAATACCTTGTTAGAAGCCGAGGGTTTTTCGTAAAGCTTACTCAATGCGCTCATCAAACCCTCTGTTGTTTTTTCTTGCGAAATATTGAAGGCCACCAACGAAGCCAGGCACAGCCGTATTGTTCCTAGTGCCTTTCTATCAAGAACCTCCCATTCTTCATCCTTCATAGCCATCGGCTGTTTTGCTTTTCCTCCCAACGGTAGGTACTGGTCTTTCTGGTACAGATAGTCCTCCATTTGCATCTTCCATAACTGATAGTTTTGGCCGTTAAATTTCTCAACCCTAAACTTTCCTTCTTCCGCAATTGCTCCCACTTGAACCAGGAACCCTTCTGTCCTGTGAGTTTACTAACCAAATAGAACTTTTGGCTCTGATACCAATTGTTAGAAAACAAGACCATAGAGCAATAACAGATATACAATTAAATCAATAAACAAGATGAAAACACATTAAACATTACAGAGAGACACAGATATAACGTGGTTCACCCAAACGATGGGCTACGTCCACAAAGAAATTTGCCATTCCTTTTATTACAGTCCAAAAAGATGAAGGGATACACCCTGCAGCAAAACCGCTGCACTTCCTCTTCACGCTCTCACAGTCTCTCTTCCAGTACAATACAATACCATATCCAGTCGATTTACAATGCTCTCTTTTATAGGGGAAATACCATGGGAAAAATTCTAGGGTTAACCCAATACCATGGGTCCGCAATATTGTTGGCCAACACACATCCCAAAACAAAAATTTTCGGGGGCGGAGCCCCCGAACCCCAAGGCAGGGGGAACAAGTGTACAATACTCTTGGGTTACAATCACAACTGAATAATATCTCTAGATCTAGAATATTAGGCTCCACAACCAACACTTGGGTGGGCAAAAAATTGATTCTGGGATAGGTTTTTCGATATTCAAACCATTACTGAGACGAGGTGTGGAAGACGAGGGTTTTTCAGGTGGAACTTTATCAAATTTATTTTCTAGAGGAGGGTCATAACTATGTGATCTTGTGTTTAAGTTAACCGTTTCATTGGACATCATTCTAACTTCATCAGTAGATGAATATGACCCATGCAAGGATTGATGATCGATTAATTGTTGTTGGGTGAGGAAAGGATCTTTAATAACTATGGGGGTGGGTGAAGTTTTCAAAAATTTACTAACTTCCTCATGACGAGGAAATTCCTTATCTTAAACAAGGATATTTTACCTTTCTTTTATTTTTTGAATCAACATCTAGATTATGTGGCTTATACCTTCCTGCTGGTTATCAGGTTTTTTCGATTTATTTTTTTCATTTTTTCTTTCTATCGGAAAATTCAGTGGATTGAACTGCATTTACTTTAGCAGAATCAACGGGAGAGGGTGTAGTTTTGGAAGGTGGACTTGCTGGTGGTGCAGTTTGATTTTTCTTCTTAGAATATTTTTCCACTGTTTGTGTCTGAACTGAACCAAGTATGCCATCAACGAGTGGTTCAGTTTCAGGTCTCGATGGATTAGTTATGGGCCGAGGAGCATAAGGAATCAAATCATACAAAGTGCCTGACTTGGAATAAACAAAATCAAGGTACTGAGTGCAGCTAATAGCTCACTCCTCGGTAACAACGACTCCCATGGTGACATCTCTTGTAATGGGTGGAAGTAAAGACTTTGTAAACCAATGAGCCAATAACTGATCAGGAATGGGAGCCTTGATTAACCTGCATCTTCTTCTCCATTCATGGATATGATTGGAGATGTGGGTTGATGTGGTCTATCGAAGTGAGGTAAACAGGTCTGTACCTGTTTCATACCAGATGGATAACTGAAAGTACGTTAAGAAATCCATAGCTAGAGCATTAAAATCCCAAAAAGAGTGTTGCAGTAGCTCAATATACCACTTGCCAGCAATGCCTATGAGAGTTCTTTGGAATAGTCAAAGATGGATCAAACCATCCATCAAAGATATGGATGAACACCACAGATGAAAAGTCATCACATGGTTCTTAGGATATTCACCAGGTTTACCATCAAATTTAGGTATATCTAAATCTAATTTGATCGAAATAGTAGCCCAAGAGGGGTCATGATGAATCAGGTCATTGATCAATATGGACAAATCTGGAAAATTTATAGTTGCAAAAAATGGCAATTGTTGATTGGGTTGTGGGTATTGGTAGTACTGATATGGCATTTGTTGACCAGTAGGGTCATAGGCAGATTGATAAATAGGCATGGATGATGCCCCCGAGGCTTGTTGAATACGTTGTTGGTTATTCGAAGGTCGTCTAAACGAACGGTCACCCGAGGGAGGCGGACCTCTAGGGGTGGTCCTCCAAGTGGTGGTCATCTAGGTCCTCTAGATCCTCTAGATCCACTAGGTTTGCCAGATCCTCCTAGTGGTGGTCCCTTAGGTCGTCCAGATCCTCTAGTTCCACCAGGTGGTGGTCCACCGGATCCATCAGATCCTCTAGATCCTCTTGGTGATGTTCCACTAGGTCCACCAGATCCTCCATATCCTCTAGGTCCTTGAGGTCCACTAGGTCCTCCAGGTCCTCCAGGTCCATGAGTTCCGCCAGTTCTTGTAGGAGGTCCTCCGGACGATGGTCCTCCAGGTGGAGATCCATATCCTCCAGCAGTAGGGACATAAGCTCCTCTGTAAGATGGAACATTGGACCAATTCGGTTGTTCCCATGGTACAAAGGCATTTATAGGGTAGGGAACTCTGGGATAGAATTCCCTTGGGGGCATAGGTTGATAAGCTGATTGAGTCGGGGGTGGTGGATTCTAGGGATATGTATATCCCCAAGAAAGTGGAGTAACAGTAGGTTGGACCCATGAGAGCTCTCCCTGACCGGAAGGAAGAACAACCATAGTGGAACTGGGAGGAGGGTAGTTTGCTACTGGCAGGCCAATAGGTACATTTTTCCCCATGCTAGAAATATTCCCTCCAGTAGGAATTTGTACTAGGGGTTGCCCCTCATATGTAGAAACTATTGGAGAGTTTGAAACATACGGGGAATTATGACAGGGAGAGGGTGTCTGAACCAGATTATGACCAGGAGATGAGGTTGAAACTAGATTCCGAGTAACCAAATTTTGTGTTGGTGAATCTGGAAGCTGATCTACATGTGGTGATGAAAGGGAATGATACCTGGGTGGGGTGGTTGTTGAAGGATTGGGAAGAGGAGAAATGATTCTCCTTCTCTCATATTTTTTAATTTATTCAATACGATGATTCGCATGTTTGAGAGAGTCACGGAGGAATTGGTCATGTGACGGAGCTTTCTCTAAGAGATTCCTTAAAGGTGCAAATATATTTGGCTCCAGTTCGGTGGTAGTTACTCCATGTTCAACAATAGTTTGTCCTAGAGGTTTTCTCCAAGAAGGAGCATTTGGGCCATATTCTTTCTCTGTGGTCTCATTAGGTGGATGACCACCAATCCATTCAGATGAGTAAGGTTGAACCTCCATTGGAAAATGAAACGTAGTATCATTTGTAGGAGACAATTGGACCAAAGGATTTTTATAAACTAAGAATTCTTCTCTAGGTCTAGTCTTGATACAAGCATCAGCCAAAGTTGGTCATTCCATGGTTACCCATTCTTGTCCTTCCATGGCTGGAGGAGAGTCAAGAGGTAAACCCTGCAACCTATGGGATTGACACCTCATAAGTTTCTCAGCCATGGTGGTGGCCGAAAGTCTTCTAATCTAGGTCAAAAAAGGAGGAAACACACAAACAAACCTACACAAAGCTAACGGTCGCAAGTCGTATTAAGTTATAGGACGGGTTCAAAAAAGTCTGTTTCTCACCAGGATTTTCAAGAAGGTGCAGCTCACGATATACCTGAAGGGCACGTGCGTAGTAATCTCCCCGAATGTTTTTTTTGGTGTATTTCTCCAAACAATATGGCCAAAGGGTTTTTCTCAGTTGGACAAGGAATCTTAGTGGTGTCTCCCAATATACGCAAGGTACATGGGAGCTCAAATCGGTAGTAGTGCTGTCGAATGCACAATCGTCCACAAGGGGCCTTCTGATATACAATCGAGTACGTGAAGTTCTTTTCTATATACTTAAAGGGTATGTGAAAGGCCATTCGATATACCGACGGTATGTGGAAGAACCACGTGAGTCCTGGGTTGTGGTGCTGACAAATTAACGATAACTGCTACATTTTATGACGCCCGAACACGTCACTAACCTATCACTTAAATTTCTATACAATTTTAACCTAAAGCAACCGTTAATTTTATTTAAATGATTAGGTGAATGTTTGTGAGGTGTTGTCTCCAATAATGCAAACTAAATCTATATGCAAAAACACTTTTTTGACTTCGATGAGAACTACTTAAGGTAAGGAAGATACCTTTTTATTTTTCCTTTCAAGAAAACACACCAAGAAGAATGCCACTTTCAACAATAAAAAAAAATATTTAATCAAGAAATGAAAAGAGAGAATTATTTCAAACACAAATCTTTTCAAACAAGCACTCAAAAGTCTCTGATATGCAAGAAAGAAAACTGAGCCCCTAACGTGCACGCAAAATTAATTTTTGCTACAATGTCAGAAAGACCTATTCTTCTAAATCACTCACACAAATGAAAATAAAAAAATTTGTAAGCATAAACAAGAGGGAAATAACATGATTCTTTTTGTATTTTTCTAGAAAATATGAGGCACACAAAGCAGTTTTTAAAGGAAACTAAATCTAGAAGGAGGCTATAGGTTTTCTTTTCAAAAGAAATTTTTTTAGACACTCAATTAAAAACCAAAACTGAACTATTTTTCCACTTTTCTTTATAAAAATGAAGAAGATAACGCCTTTGGAATTGAGCTCAAAAAGAGAATCATATTCGAAAAAACCAGCAAACTCAGACATCAAGCTAACAAGCAGAACACGGGAAAATTTTCAGAGAAGCAAGCAGTCCAAACAAATTTGAAAAATAACCTTTTTCAAGCAAATTAAAAAAATTTACAGGCAATTTTTGAAGCCTGCCTTGGCGCATTGAAGAGGTTTGCACCAAAGCGTCATAAGTCAGATCGATGCTTTCTAGCATCTGCGCGCTGGCACTGTTGGCGTTCTGTTAATTTTGCAAGAAGGTGTTGTTGACGCACTTGAGGAAGAGAAGGAAGGCACCCTAGGAGAACCAACGCTCTGTCAACCAAAGAGACGTGTGCTACTTGAGCAGTGGACTGAAAGACCAAGGGCCTGTAAGAGAAACCAAAAAAGAATGAGTTAGACTGAAAAGGGTGAAAACCACTAAAAAAAAAGGCAATAATCAGAAAAGTAAGATGAATGGATTACCTTGTTAACTGAAATGACTAAAAGGAGAGAAAATAACCTTCATAGATGGAATGGTTACTGAAGCTTGTATATCTGACTAGATCTGCGACAGATCTGACTGGATCCTCCCTAGATCTGATCAGATTAAGCGTCCCCAATATGGTCACCAATTTTGTTATCAAGAATTATTGAATCAGTGCGGACACTGTTTGTTCCTCTACCCTGCAACGTACAAGTGTAGAACAAAAACTCACTGCAGCATATCCTTTCCTTAAGCAATTAATTAATAACATATAATAACATTATACCTCAGATCTGAATCTCTTTTCCTTGCTCCAGAAAGTCTTCACAACATTTGATACCTGTAAAATAGATCAAGAAACAAAAACAAGAAGTGAGAGCATCATGATAAATACTAATTACTCATATCAGTGATCAAGGAATCCGATAATATTCAATTGAGATCAACAACACATTGAATATAGGAAAGGGGAACACTTTTGTATTAAATATGAAAGAGATAGAAGTACAACCAAAAATCCTTGATGTCGATGGACTCGATCTCTACAAGAACATCTACAATCCTCTATGACTATGAAGATCTCTCCACACACAAGCTAGCTCTACTTTGCCTCTAACTCAGACTTCAATCCAACATCATAAGGGTACTTTTCTTGGCCTCCCCCACTCACATCATGAAGGCTTCATTTATAGGTCCAAAACCATGAGATTGACTTGGGGAATGGATAGAATGTGATCTTTACAGGTGAGGGAGGCGAAAAACACCCCTGTCCCCAGCATGTAGGAACTGAATCCATGGAGGATTCCACGTGGAAGCTTCCATAACCTTCTTTTTTCCTATTTTTTGACCATCGACGCTCTTGGTGGAACGGACATGTGCACCGACCTAGGGTTTTGTCAAAGGAAGAGGGAATCGATGCTCTTTACTCCACAGTGAGAAGCATCATCAGTGCTCTGTGTAAAAGGAAGAAATGCGCCGACCCTCCAAGATGTGGAAGAAAGATGACCAAGATGGCTCAAGTAAAGATTTCTGGGAGGTTGAAGGGTAATGTAGAATTTCCATGAAGGCTCATAGGCAATGTGGAATTTCTAGGTGCACCATTGTTGAATCAAGTACACAACAAATCCATGAGGTATATAGAAGGAGTGATCATGGACATTTGGATACAAACTGAATCTATGTCAAATAGTAGACCATAGCCAACATATACAAAGTGGATTTATGCCTAAAATTAAATATCGCAACCACAAAACTACAAGGTGGATCTATGTCTTAGAATCAAATGAAGATCTCTATAAAGAGGACTGGACAAAACAATTTCCATAAGAATCAGTGCCAAAACATGATAAAGTGGAAATCCAACGCAACCCAAGTCATAACATAATGTTGTGATGTTATATAAAGGCTTAGGGTCTTCAAACCAACTGACACTAGTATGCATGTAAACTGTGTGAATGGATGTCCTAAAGTTGAACGTAGTGAGGCATTGTGTGATCAACTGTCATTGATGAATATCATTAATACAAAATCCAACTCACCAACAATGACAGTGAGAGGAAAGGTACCTAGTATAGTTTCACAAGCATGAATAAATGTGTTGATGTCAAACACTTGTAGACCCTTACAATCAAGGGATATTGATATATTCCCACAATTTTTAGAAATGAAACTTGCCAATGATGACTGTAAGATCCAAGGTAATATAAAGACTCTATATCACAATCCCAAAATAAATGACTTGGATTCGATGGAGTGTGAATTGTTGGAAGGAGGACATTGAGGCATCCCCCATCATCCAACACAAGGGTGTAGTGGAAGGCCAAATATTTGGTGGAACGAGATGATTGATTTTGAAACATACCTAAAATGGGAAGGAAAAAAACTAAGTCAATAGTTATAAGTATTGGACGACACAATCTAAAACCTCCCTTAAACATAAGCATGACACAATAAGTGACTAAGGAAACATAGATTCAAGAAGAGATGTAATACCCAAGTTGTTAAGCCCCAGACTTATGATCCTTCATGTGACTTATGTTCTTTTGCATTATGGACTTATGATATTTTATATGATTGTGGATTTATTATCATTTCAATGATTAATATGATTAAGGACTTATGATTATTGTTTGATAACATGACTTTGGACTTTGTCACTATTATTATTGTTAATGTTAGTACTAGCATCTTTGCTATATTTGAATGTTGTTACTATTCATTAAATAAACAATCGGCTCAACAAAGGAAACTAAAAGATTATGTGGGACCATGGATTCCATAAAGTGAGGAGGAATGGGGACATCCCTAACACCTTATAACTTATTGTTGTATTAAGTTTGTCCATCCCAATTCATATTTGCACCTTGGTGAGATTAATAATGTTGGTCACCCAAAGCTTGTACAACAGACTCTATTCTCAATATTTATGGACTATGGATTTAATATTGCATATTTTTCACAACTTAGTGGGCCCCTCTTTCCTAGGGATCCCTCCTTGAGAAGATATTCCCTCACATTTATGAGCCCTTTTCCTATTTTTTAGGGGTTGTAAGCTATTTTCTAGTTTCCACACTTACACTATGCATTGATGATCCTATTTTTGTGCTTCCGTGATATTTATGACCCTATTGTATGACCTCTCTCACCTATTTCTCCCTCCTTCATGTTTTGTAACCTCCTTTATGCATTAGTGTGCCTCCATGTTCTCTTCATGGCTCCACTCCTTAGTTTTTGGTAATACCTCGTCACGGTGCTAATTCGGGAAAGGGAATCTTTTCACTAAGGAACCACTCCATTAATTCAAGTTAAGTCTACATGATGAAGCTTAAAACTTACCTCTCTCTAATTTGAGTTGATCCCTTTGGGTTAGAGTTGAACTCCTTGTGCTATAAATTCATATGCCCTCTTGTTGTTGAAGTTAATCTTGAGCTTTGGACCATGTAACTTGTGTTATCTATTGATGTCGAGAAAGCTGGTAGGATTGGGAGTGTATTGAGACTTAGAGTTAGTCTATTAGTTTTCCCTTTGCTTCCATTCTATCACTCTACTATTCTAAGTTGTCACACATGAATCCAGGAAATGGGAATGGCAAGCTAGGTCATATCACATAGGCAGTGGAGATGGACAAGAAAGGAGTAGTGGGAAGCATTGTGGTTCTCAGAAGAGGTAGTTCAGAGAGTTGTTAGACTAAGTGTTCCATTACCTGTGGATCTGTTATAACTAGGTATTGTTCTTCGTTATTGTGTGTGTTTTTGAAACTTTGATTTCCTATTACTTTTTCAGTTTTGAGTTGATTTTGAGGTTTAATAATGATAAGTATATTTCTTGTTTGATTTTATGCTTATTGTTTGCTTTATTTATTTCATTTTATTGATTTTAAAGTTTCTATGGGTTTCTTAGGTGTATATATCTTTAAAAAGTCTAAAAAGCTTATAATAAAGTTACTCCAAACTTTAGCTTTATGTTGTAACCTTTGTTTTTGAGTTAGTTTTCAAAAAATATGCACAAGGAGGATTCTTGTAGCGCAAAGTGAAGAGTCTATGTAATGACACGCTACAAGAAGGTCGAATTATGGAAATTAGTGGCAGAAAATCGTGGTTGTTTGAAGTAAAAAATAGTGAAAAATATTGGACTCCTGTGAATACATAATAATGCATATTTAGAACCCAATGATGATCAGGACAAGTGTATAAGCAGGGGAAAATATTATTAAGAGGATTGTGGTATTACCTGTCATGATTTGGTAAAAATCATTGAAACAAGTAGTGGATACTCATGGCTGCTGCAGAGCAAAATTTGGGAATCTTTCACAAATCTATTGAAGACATACTTACACATATTTATTACCCCATTCCATCATCATGACAAGTGTATGAGCAGGTATAGAAATTATGGAGAGAATCGTGGTCTGCAGTGACACAATTCCGACTTTGTAGGTGATTATTAGAAAATCGTAAACCTACTTGTCACGATTTTTGTTTGTTTTCTAATTCTATTGTTGCAGAGAAAGAGTTTGAGTAATTTTGAAGTTGTTTAAAGAAATACACAGGCTAGGGTTACAGAGCAGAAATGAGGAAAGGTGGAAAGAAAAATAGGTACGAACCCACTGATACAATTTGGGCAAACAATTTTCTTAATTGTGCAGCACCATTTCAAAGGGATGAATGGTTCAATTACTTTGAGAGAATCAATGGTTTTAACCCAGAAGTGTCATATAATTCCGCTCAGGGTTTTGATAATGACACGGTTTCATTTGACACCCTTAAATTTGAACTAATAAAAGAATTGATAGCATAAGTCATAGGCATATAATGTGATGGAGAGACCTAGTTTAAGAAGATACCTTTCACCTTCAACCCAAAATATTTCTTGTTATCTGAATTCGAAGCCCTAGATTGGGGGAAAGGTGTACAGTTAGACAAATTTAATCCTGAGTGGAGGGAAGTCATTTGTAACACCCCGTTTTTGACCCCGTTGCATTAAATGTACATGATGTATATATTGTAATGAATCATGGTGTGGAGCTAAAGGCAAAATCCCCACCATCTATTTAGTTGTGTTATGTTTCAGTGAACGGAATCGTTGCCGATGGTTTATCGTAGTATATGACATATATTAAGTTTTGTCATCATGTAAATGTGCATTTTAATTAAATAAACCAAACCAGCTATGTTCACTTCAACCATATTGAAAGGGGCATGATTTTTCCTAAGGATAAGGAGGGGGAATGTTAAACCTTGAGCCCATTGGGGGAAAAGCCATGTGTCACAACCCTTTTCACTCACCTTCCCTTGTCTCATCCAACTACCACCTTAAATGTTCTGCTGAGTAGTTGAGGCAGTTATTACTGGGGAGTGGAGTGTGGCAGGATTGTCAGTCCTTGCCCACATGCACACTCCACTAGTAAATCAAACCTCACGTTGGGAAAAAGAAACGACTATGCCCATTATTCCATGACTGCAAGTGCATACTCCCGCACTTTCCCACTTGCCATTCTCCATTGTTGCTCATTCTCATGAAGGGAGACGTCCTGTTCCTCACGAAGGGGATTCTTTCTGTTTGGTCTCACGCAGCAAGGAGGGGAGTTGTTCTGTCTGTCATTCCTGTTTTCCATAGAGTGGTATCTGGTGTGTTATCCATCTGTATTTTGGGGGTTTGGTGTAAATTTCCCCCATGCACAGGTTGGAAGTCTGTTTTACTTCCTCCATTGCTGACTGTGTAAGTTTCCGTGGCTTCATTGTTGAGAACAGTCTATTGTCTCCCCACGTTTTGGTTGGTTGTGTTTGCTGTCACGATTGGGGCTGCTGTAGGTTGTTTTGGAGTTGTTTTGGCCACGAAAGGGCCAAGAACGACTCAAGAATTGTTTTCCTTGTCCAAGCTGTGAACCGCTTGTTTGACTGCATGTATGCAATGGTTGGTCTTTGGACTATGTTGGAGTAGGGAAGAGGGCTTGGTTTGCTTGATAAACCTGGTGTGCTTGGGAACCACACAGACAGAGATAGAGGGTTGGATTTCTTCTCCACAACCCCTAAATAGCACTGGAAGGGAATTCAAGGCCTGAGGGACTGTGTAGCAGAGAAGGGACTGACTCCTTGTGTTGGGTGTGTGTGGGTGTCTTAGAAGCCATGCTAGTTCTGGTGTAGGTGTCCCTAGCTCTGTAATGAGCTCACCAGCTTAGCATTTAGCCTTTCCCAGCTCCTGGATGGCCTGATAAACCCAACTGTGTTGGCTTGGCATGTTTTGTTATCCTTGGCTATGTGTAAGCCTACTAGCTCCTAATTCCTTAGGGAATCATGCCCGGCTCAGGGTTGGCAATGTTGCTGAGAGATTAAGGAGCACGCTGGCCTATGGTTGGGTGGAACGTTGTAGCGACGTATCTGGTTGCGGGACAGTTCTTATAAGATAAGTATTATTGACTAATATGTTTTGCAATCTTATTTACTGTTATTGAATTATGATGATGGACATGTTGAATGTTGAATTGTATGTTTTGTTTCCACTGTGTATATGAATGCTTATGCATCTTAGTATGTAGTATGTTCAAGCATTCAGGTTTCTATATGTATGTACATGTTCATGGGGCTAGTTTCCTGAATGTTTGATGTATGGTAGCATCCTCTTCGCTAGTCGGAGGGTTGGGGACGTTACAGTGTGGTATCAGAGCTTCTGTTGTAGTATGGGCCTCTATGGGCCATGAAGAACTAGTTAGCAGAGGTAGGTTGCCAGAGCATAGCAGGAAGAAATCTGTGAATGATAGACAAATTTCATTGAAGAAAATTTTTTTAAGTGTTCGTCGGCCGTCGGCTGAACTTGGTAGATGTGGGAGTTGCAGTTTTAGCGAAGATCAGCCAAAGACCACCAAAACACTGGCTCGATGTAGTTGAAGAAACACTCGATATTGACTTTCAGCGTTGGCAAAATTTTGTTGTTTGGACCGTCGATGCCGTCAGCAGAAAATAGTTGTTTGGTTCGCCAACATCGCAGAAGAATTTAGTTGGTTGTAATTCCATTGTTGCGGCTGCCGTGTGGACTAGCACTCCGATGATTAGGAGTTCAAATCGTCAATGCTTCAATCACCGACATGTAGCGCTTAGTGGTTTCGACCGTCGATATATGTTATGGTATACGGGAAGAAGAAGGAAGTTTTCGAAATTTGTCTAAGTGTTGAACCCATCGGCGATCGGCAAAAGTTAGTTGATGATATCGTCGAAGGACGTCAGCAGAAAATTTAGTTGTTCGTGTGTCCACCGTTGTGGTTGTTTAGTGGACTATCCTCCCGATGGACAGTTGTTCTAACCACCGATCGAAAATTGTTAACAATTGGTGAACCCGTCGTTGCAGCCGCCTAAGACACTAATCGTCTGATGAATAACGTTTCCGATCGCTGACACATTGGAGGTAAATTGTTGTCTGGATCACCAAAATGTCAAAGAATTTTAGTGGTTTGGGTTATCGACACAGCGGACCCATTCAATTTCAGATCGCCGAAACATAGTTGTCAATTGCTCCGATCCACCGACGGGTTTGTGGACCGTGACTGCCGTGTGGACTTGTTGACCGCCATTGCGGATGTCTATGTGACTAATTGTCCGATGCCGCAATTGCTAGTTGCTTCGACCGACGACAGGGTTATGGCCATGGAAAACGTAGAGAGTTCGCTGGTTGCCGTTGCGGCTTCCCATGGAACTAAAGAGGATTCGATCGCTGACGTGGTAGTGCTTAGTGGATCCAATCACCGATATCCTGCCATTGCCGATAAAGATCAGAATCCTAGATGACTACAGACCCGACATGCCGAATAAAATTAGACGAACAGACCGCCAATGGATATCAGAAGAAGCTAGTGGTTTTGACCGCCGAAACGCCGGAATGTTAGCTGGGATGAGACCCGATTCTATACAAGGAAATTTGGGTTTTTCTAGTAGATTTTTCAAGCAGTTTCTCAACTGTTTTTCAGTGGGTTTTCAGTAGATTGTTAGTGAATTATAGGACTGACAAGGATAAAGATATTGTGTTATAGCAAAATGGTTATTTTATGATTTTCCAGGAGAAGGTAAGTAGTTCTGTTTTAATCAAAGTATGTATCTAACAATTTTGTGTTACTAACACGTTTGCAGAATCGTAGTCACCTTCAAGAGTAGTATTCCAGGTAGAGCAGTGTGGTAAGGCAAGTAGTGGTTCAACTATGAGAACCCATGATGGATATGATGCTCGAGATTCTTACGAGCGTGCGAGAGATGCCATGGGAGAAAATGTCCGTAATGGAAATGATGACATAGAGTCTAATGGAAGGAGATTCCAAGAGACACCGTCAGATGTTGCAGCCACCATGAGAAGCTTGCCATTAAAGCCCAAGAAGAGCAACATCAGTTGAGTGCTTCCATGTTACAGAGTTTGACAAACTTGCAAAGAAAGATAGACTCTAGACGGAATACAACAAGACCAGAAGATAGTAAGAGCAGTACTAGGAGAAGGAGAAGGAATTCAAGTGGATCATCTGACTCTGAAGAATCCAGCGGGGATTCAAGTTCATCTTCTCGTAAAAGAAAAAGAAAGAGACACCATAGGGATGGCTATCGAGATGAATTTAAGAAAGCTAAACCTCCTACATTTGATGGTGAGGTAAAGACTGGACAAGAGGCTGAAGCTTGGCTTCTTGGGATAAAGAAGTACTTTCAAGTTTAGGATTGTTCGGGAAACATGAAGGCAAGAGTTTCCATATTAAATCTGAATGGAAGAGCATCCATTTGGTGGGAACACTTCAAGCAAGTAAAGAGGATCAGTGAAAGGAGACTAAAGTGGAAACAGTTCAAGAAGTATTTCAAGCAGAAATACCTCTCTGACAGGTATTATGATGACAAGATTAAGGAATTCCATGAGCTGAGATTGGGACAACAGACCATGGAAGAGTATGCAAATAAATTCTGAGTGGATTGTCTCAGTCTTACAAAGACAGAATTGAGTTTTACGAACCTAATAACTCTTGAAGAAGCAATAAGGAAGGATAAGTATTGTTATGAGCAAAGCAAAAGTAAACCTGATTACCATAATGCATGGAAGGACAAGAAGAATGAGAATTTTAACCAAAGAAAGAGGGGTTTCAAACCTTCTAACTTCAGGAATTAGCAGAAGCAGCCATCCAAAGCTCTGAGTAAGCCAGTTGGAGTGACAGGAGAAAATCGTAAGGATCCACAACAGAATAGAGGACCACTTCAATGTTGGAGATGTGGAGGACCCCACATGTGCAGAAGTTGTCCACTTGAGAATGAGAGTGCAAGAATAGCTTATAACATTCAAGAAGTAGAAACAGTGGGTCAAGTAGCAAGGGCAGTCCCTAGAATTTATGCAGCACTAGAGGACCGCTAGGAAGATCACTAGTCAACTGTGGTTGAAGTTGCAGGTAAGATTTTTGAACAATCTATTTCTATTTTGATTGACCCTAGTTCTACTCATAGTTACATTACTCCTAGAGTATTGGATATTTGTGCTTTTAAGAAAGTGAAGCATAGAAAATCTTGGTTAGTTTAGCTAGCCACTGGGACTAAGAGAAAGGTCAGTGAAGTGGTAGAGAAATTTCCATTGGTCATGGATGGGTTGATCACTTATGTTGATATGAATGTTCTACCTCTTGGTTCCTATGATGTTCTCGTTGGAATGGATTGGTTAGAATCTCACAGAGTGAAGCTTGATTGTTACAACAAGAGTTCTGAATGCATGGATGAAGAAGGGAACCCGGTAGTTGTGAAAGGTATTCCAAAGGTAATTTCAATAAGGCAGGTTTCAGCAATGCAGTTAAAGAAGTTCTATAGGAAAGGTTGTCAGTTGTATGTAGCTCATATTTTGGAGGCAATGGGAGATGAAACTCCTAGGTTGGAGGACTATCAAGTGTTACAGGAATTCAAGATGTGTTTCCTGACGAGATTCCGGGGCTTCCTCCAAAGAGGGACATTGATTTCACATCTGAACTTGTGCCAGGAACAGCACCAATTTCCAAGACACCATACAGGATGAGTACACTGGAGATGCTAGAGTTGAAAATGCAACTGCAAGAGTTGTTGGAAAAGACATATATCTGATCGAGTGTGTCTCCAGAAATCAATCTTTCCCAATATGCAATAGAAATAAACAATCTAACACTAAAGGATCGAACCTCGTACCTTATTCCGGACGGTTGAAGTAGATCCCCGTTGAGCTTTCCAATCTTCAGCTTGAATTGTTATAGCACGTTCTCAACAACAAGTAAACAATACAAGCATACTATATTTCATGGTGTTAGATCTATACAAGCATATATAATCAATAATGTAAAATCATTTGACATATTCCAACGGATACAATATTCATTCAAATACACATTACTGGACAGGAAAAGATATTTCTATTAATATGAATCAGAGATTACAAGTGACAACCTCTGACGGCACGTCTGCGAACCAAAGAAATTGAATTCCCCACTTGGGCCTCCACCACCTCAATCCTCCATCACTTCGATAGCAAGCTTACTAACAAAAGGCAAGCTTGGGAAGAACACAACAGTGCTCCAAGGGACAAAGGGATGCAGACTCAAGCATAAAGTTCTGGCAACAATGGACTATAGTTTTGTTACTCTCAGTTCTCTCTTATGCTTTCAATGTACCAAGGGGTTCCTTATATAACTTTTCAAAAAGATACTGAAAGGTTGAATCCGTGCGATCTCAAGGCATATGGAAGGCCAGGAGTCATATGAGTTGGATCCAAGTCAAGGAAACATCCAAAAGGATTTGGATTTATGCACACATCCTGATGTACGCGACTATAGGGGACAGATCCGCGTATGTACGCGGTTATCGGGGAAAAAGCCGCGTATATCAATATTCTTATGTTTTTAGGGATGATGGGGGTCACATCAAAAGACAACAAGTGGTCCAAAGGGGCTAATGAGTCTGCAGTGGGACAAGGGAAGGCCATACAATGTGTGAGGCATTACTTGATGGGTAGAATATTTGAACTCAAGATAGACCATTGTGGTCTGAAGTATCTATTTGATTAAGCTACTCTAAATGCTTGGCAAGCAAGTTGGCTGGAATTTTTATGTGAGTTTGATTTTGAAATCAAGCAGATAAAGGGAAAAGAGAATAAGGTAGCCGATGCACTCAGCAGGAAGGTGCAGGAAATGCATGTGGCATATCTTAGCATTTGCCAATCAGATTTGAGGTAGCAAATTGTTAATCATACTGCTGGAAATGAATGGTATGAGCAGGTAAAAGACAAATTGCAGCAGCAAAGTCTTGAGAAGATGTATGAGGAATATAAATTGGAAGAAGATGGGATTCTTACTTATAAAGGCATAATTTATATTCCTAATGTAGTAGATTTGAGGAGAGTTGTTATGGATGAAATCCATCAAGCTCTGTATTCTAGTCACCCAGGATACCAGAAGACAATTGCTACAGCCAGAAAGAAGTACTTTTGGCCAAGAATGAAAAAGGATATGTCTGAATACATTTCAAGGTGCATGAAATGCCAGCAGGTAGAGGTTGAGCATCAACATCCAGCGGGTTTTTTGCAGCCTTTGCCAGCTCCAGAATGGAAATGGGAAGTTATTTCCATGGATTTTATCATAGGATTGCCAATGACTTGGAGACAACATGATTCCATCATGGTTGTGGTGGACAAGCTGACTAAGGCAACACATTTTATACCGGTTAAGTATACACATAATACTGATGACATTGCAAAGATCTTCATGAAGGAGATTTTCAAATTACATGGATTGCCAAAGGCAATAGTCTCTGACCGAGATGTGAGTTCACTTCCAATTTTTGGAAGGGGTTATTTGCAGATTTGGGTACAAAGCTAAACTTCAACACTGCATACCATACTTAGATAGATGGGTGGACAGAGAGAGTTAATCAGGTGCTTGAAGACATGCTTTGCATGTACGTGATGGACAAACCAACCAAGAGGGAAGATTACTTGCACTTGGTAGAGTTTGCTTATAACAATAAACAGCAGGCATCCTTGGGGATGAGCCTATATGAAGCTTTGTATGGAAGAAGGTGTAGGACACCAGTGACTTGGGATAATCTAGTGAACAGGGTTGTGCTTGGACCAGAATTGCTCAAGGAAATGGAAAGAAAATTGATCTTTATGTAGTAAAGATCAAGCATAATCTGAAATCAGTACAAGATAGATAGAAAAGCTATGCAGACAAGCATAGGGTGAACAGGGAGTTCAATGTTGGGGATCATGTTTACCTTAGAGTGAGGGCAAGGAAGAGTTCCTTGAAGCTTCGAAGTTGTGCCAAGCTGTCACCAAGATATTGTGGGTCGTTTGAAGTGCTTGAAAGAATAGGGCCAGTTGCATATAGACTTGCATTGCCTTCTAGTACTAGAGCTCATAATGTTTTTCATGTTTCTTTGCTTAAGAAATATGTACATGATCCTAACCATGTGATAAATTGGGATGTGATTCAGGTGGAACCCGAGGGAGAGCTCCAAATCGAGCCAATGCACATCCTCGACAGGAAGGTCTCAATGCTCTGGAACCGGGCCATAGGTTAGGTAAAGGTGCAATGGGAGCACTACGGACCTGAAGAGGCTACGTGGGAGCTGGAGGATGCCATGCGATTGGCACATCCATTTTTGTTCAATTCTGCGGAACACTGAGGCGGTACCAATGTAACATTTTGTTCAAATTTTGTAAAGCACCGAGGACAGTGCTATTAAAGGGGGAGGGTAATGTAACACCCCAGTTTCGACCCCATTGCATTAAATGTACATGATGTATATATTGTAATGAATTGTCATGTGGAGCTAAAGGAAAAATCCCCACCATTGATTTAGTTGTGTTATGTTTCAGCGAACAGAATCGTTGCCGATGGTTTATCATAGTATACGATATATATTAAGTTTTGTCATCATGTAAATGTGCATTTTAATTAAATAAACCCAACCAGCTATGTTCACTACAACCATATTGAAAAGGGCATGATTTTTCCTAAGGATAAGGAGGGGGAATGTTAAACCTTGATCCCATTGGGGGAAAATCCATGTGTCACCACCCTTTTCACTCACCTTCCCTAGTCTCATCCAACTACCACCTTAAATGTTCTGTTGAGTAGTTGAGGCAGTTATTGCTGGGGAGTGGAGTGTGGCAGGATTGTCATTCCTTGCCCACACGCACACTCCACCAGCAAATCGAACCTCACATTGGGCAGAATAAACAACTACGCCCATTATTCCACTCTCACCATGACTGCAGGTGCACACTCCTACACTTTCCCACTCACCATTCTACATTGTCGCTCATCCTCGCGAAGGGAGGCGTCCTGTTCCTCACGAAAGGGATTCTTTCTGTTTGGTCTCACGCAGCAAGGAGGGGATTCATTCTAACTTTCATTCACGTTTTCCAGAGTGGTATCTGGTGTGTTATCCATCCGTATTTTGGGGGTCCGGTGTAAATTTCCCCCATGCATAGGTTGGAAGTTTGTTTTACTTCCTCCATTGTCGACTGTGTAAGTTTTCGTGGCTTCATTGTTGAGAAAGGGCTATTGTCTCCCCATGTTTTGGTTGGATGTATTTGTTGTCATGATTGGGGCTACTGTAGGTTGTTTTGGAGTCGTTTTGGCCATGAAAGGGCCAAGAACGACTCAGGAATTGTTTTCCCTATCCAAGTTGTGAACCATTTGTTTGACTGTGTGTATGCAGTGGTTGGTCTTCGGACTGTGTTGGATTAGGGAAGAGGGATTGGTTTGCTTGATAAACCTGGTGTGTTTGGGAACCACACAAACAGAGCTAGAGGGTTGGATTTCTTCTCCACAACCCATGAATAGCATTGGAAGGGAAGTCAGGGCCTGAGGGACTATGTAGAAGAGAAGGGATCGACTCCTTGTGTTGGGTGTGTGTGGATGTCTTAGAAGTCAAGCTAGTTCTAGTGTAGGTGTCCCTAGCTCTGTAATGAGCTCATTGGCTTATCATTTAGCCTTTCCCAGCTCCTGGATGGCCTAATAAACCCAAATGTGTTGGCTTGGCATGTTTTTGTTATCCTTGGCTATGTGTAAGTTTGCTAGTTCCTTATTCCTTGGGGAATCATGCCTGGCTCAAGGGTGGCAGCGTTGCTGAGAGATTAAGGAGCATGATGGCCTATGGTTGGGTGGAACGTTGTAGCGACGTAGCTGGTTGCGAGACAGTTCTTCTGAGATAAGTATTCTTGACTAATCTGTTTTGCAATCTTATTTACTGTTATTGAATTATGATGATGGACATGTTGAATGCTGAATTGTATGTTTTGTTTCCACTGTGTATATGAATGATTATGCATCTTAGTATGTAGTGTGTTCAAGCATTCAAGTTTCTATATGTATGTACATGTTCATGGGGCTATTTGACCGAATGTTTGATGTATGGTAGCGTCCTCTTCGTCAGTCAGAGGTTCGGGGACGTTACATCATTAGAATTTTACAAAGCGACATCACATGTGAGGGGAGATTTTCTCTAGTTTTCAAATACCATGTCAGATTCTTGCATCATTTAAATCAACAGTCCAAGATGAACTTACCCTTTTTCTTCTTGAAAAGACTGCAAAAGATATCAAACAGGATAAAAGGGCATAGGGATCATACTCATCAACCTATTTTTCATCATGGGTTAATAAAGCTGATTGTTTGCACAGTCCTTAAGAAAAAGAGCAGAACTTGGGATCATTTTTTGTTTTGGACAGGTTTCCATAGCGAGCAAGGAGAGCAAGCCAAGAAAAATCTGAAGAACAAGCAATATAGCTTTGTTAAAAGACTAAAGAAAGAATTAAGTAATGAGCTGGTATAGGATAATGTCCAAGACAACTGTTCAACTCAAGAATTTGAAGAACCTACATGTGAAGAGGTAAGAGACGTAGTTAATGGTAATCAAGAACAAGTTCCAGATATGTAGAAAAGGAGCACATAGTTGTTTCAAATTAGAAAGAAGAACTGGGGTCATGAGAGCGAAATCAAAGTTTCACAAGTGTACAAGAAAGCATTAAAAAGATTCTTGTTGAAGCTAAACTGAAAGTCAATAATTTGCGAATTTCAAATGAAAAGATTAAAGGAAAATCTGTTGCAATTGGATTAAAATATGATGGTGCACAAATCTCAACTGTAAATTTTCAAGGGAAATATTTTGTAATGTTAGGAGAAACAAAGTGGAGACCAAAAACAAGGGCCAGGAATAAACTGATATTAAACATGAAAAAGATATTAAACCCAAAATTAAAAAAGGAAAATATCACTGTGATTGAGGCTTCTTCATCTCAAGAAGACATGGAAGAAGAAGAAAATTTAAGTTCTCAGTAATTTCATAGTAAGAAAGAGCATTCAGTGATATTAGAGTCATCTTTAGGAAAGGATAAGGTTTCAGAACAGCCAATAAGTTTCAACACTGAACGAGGTAAGTTTCTAGAAGTTTCTGTTGAAGAGAAAAAGGTTAAATATGAGGAAGATGATGACCTCATTTTCAAGAAGATTGATATCCCTTGGTTGTCAGATAAAAATTCTACATTGCAGGAGGGAATGTGCATAGATTCAGAGACTGAAAACCTTCAAAAAACTGTGAAGCAATACAAATATCAGATTGATTTTCTCAGTGAGAGTAATGATGGTTTAATCATGACTAATAGAAGACTGAGGGAGGACCTTGATGATATTAACATCGAACATCAACAATTGATAGTTGTTTCAAAAGAGGCTTTAAAAAGAAAAAGACAGACTCAGAGCCAGTTTGAAGAATTACATCAAAGAGTTCAAAGTTTGATCCAGTAGAACAAGAGATTATTAAAAATGATTGAATATCTAGAAGCAGAGCAGCAATGAAGTAAAAGACAGTCCTGTTCTTTAGAAGGAATTGCTTTGCTGGCTGAGGAAGCCAAGAATCTATGAAGGCTGTTATTGGCAGGTGTCAAGTAGTTTAGTTTATGTTAGTTAATAGTTTGTTATGTCTAAGAATATAACTACTTTTGTAATTGATTCAAACTCATACCTAAAGGGTAGTTTTGACAGTTATGTAACCATTTTTGATGAAGAAGGATAAAAGTAGGAAATGAAATAGAAGCAGGTTTGATTTTTGACTCAAGGAGAGGCTCTAAGGCTGAGGTATCTCAAGCTAAGACTGATAAATCTTACGTAAGTTTCAAGACTGTTATTGGTTATATACACACTGATAGACCATTTTACCTGCTATGCTGGTTTTGTTTATAATCTGTTTGATTACTCAACATACAACTTCATTTCTTGTTTAAGGTTTTATTCATGCAAATGCTTGTATCTTGTGGATGGAATTAGTATTATATGTGTAATGTTTATGGTTTATTCATATGTGTTTGATCCCCAATTTTTCAAACTTGTTCATGATGTAGTTCTGTGTTAGCTTGTTTATGTTTTTACCTCCTTGTTGATAAAGTTTTAAACCAAAACCATTAAAAACCAATTTCATTTTGTTTTCTTTTTGATATTGTGTTAGCTTGTTCTTGTGGTAGTCTAGGAACAATTTCTAGCACTAACTTCTTTGGCACCATTGTCGGGGATGAAACTGAAAGTATATCTTCCCTGGGTTTTTATCTTTTAACTGATTCTGAAAGGTGAGCAAAATCAACAAATCTTTTAGACTACTTTTTAACGAAGCAGTATCCACAATGGATACTAGGAAGATTGGGACAAGAGGGAAACCTACTTCACCATTGCATCTGGGTCTCTCAGATCCAGAACAGATTTTGAAGGAAATAAGGAAAATTCATAGATCACAGTCTTTTCCTTCTTTATCTACTTCTAATCATTTTGATCTAGAATCACCTTTTGTACATTCAGAGGAGAAAAAACAAAGTCTATTATGGTCGACACCTTCTATACCAATTAGCAACTTTCAATTTTTTACTGATCCACAATCCTTTCGAAAAGCAAAAACTCAGTCTCCTAGAAATATTCCATTGTTTCATTTTAAAAACAGTAAAAGTCCTTTTCAACTAGGTTCAAGCAAAGTTGTTCAGCCTTTGTCCTCATTAAAACAAAGTGGTTTCCCAATGGCACAAAATCAACCCCTCGACATGATGGATAGAATGGTAGCAGCCAGATATGCACCCTTAGTCCTTCCTTATACTTTCAATGCTTTCTCTGGAGGAGATTATCAAAATTAATTACCTAGGTTCAATGGTCAGGGTGAGACAACTGCTGAAGAGCATTGGGATGCATTCCTTAGCTATGCAAATAACCAAAATATTGAAGCAAAAGATGTATGGATGAGGATGTTTATGCAGAGTTTAGATGGATAAGTAAGGAAGTGGTTCAGGGAACTACCAAAAAATTCAATCACTCTTATAGAGGAGTTACAGGATGTATTTATGAGGCAGTGGGGAGACACAAAATATCATACCTATTACATTACAGAATTTTTCCAAGCGCTTTAACAAGATGTATGGTAGGATTCCTGCTGAAATCAAACCTTTTGACACCTTAGCCAAGTTGACTTATGCGAATTCCTTTGACCATGAATTTTCCCTGCATCTAAGAGAGAGAAGGTGAGTCACCTTATTAAATATGCAGGAGGTTTCACTGGAAGTAGAGTCAAATATTCTAGTTTCTAATAGGCTGAGAGAAAATTCAGATCATCAAATATATGATAGAAAAGGTAAGAAAGAGGTAATTCCAGCAGCCTCTACATCATAGTCAGTAGACAGTAAAATTGATGAGATGGATAAATTAGTCAAAATTTTAACAGCAAAACTTAACAAATTGGAGTTAGAAAAGAATTCAAATAAGCCTACACAAGAAGGAGAAAGAAGCCCCAATAAATTTAGGTGCCAGTTTGCACCTAGATTTATTCATAGAGAAAGAAGAAATAATGATATTCAGAGGGAGAGAAGAGAAAATGAAGATCATAGAGTTCCACCTCCACTCCAGAAAAATGTAGTTGATGACATTGAGGAAGGTGAGGTTTCATAGTATGAAGATACAAATCAAGATTTGAATTATTTTGGGGAGCTTTTATCAGATGGTTTCTTAACTGAACATGAATATCAAGATTCTGAATTTTTGATGCAAATATTTATCAAACAAAGAGTGATTTGAGTCCCAAAATATCAACTAATATATGTCAATCTGAACCGAAGAAGCCTATAAATTTGAGGTCTAGTCCAAAACAGGTTGTTCAAATTCCTAAAAAGAAGACAGGTCCTCCTCAAAAACAACCATCTAATCAAACATAGGAGAAAAGAGTTGATTGGGGTGATCCAGATAAGGTTGCTGAAGTTGAATAAGTGAATAAAAATGTACAAAATTTTAATTTTGAAAATGAGTTGTGTAAGATTAAAATTCCAGTACCTTTTACTGAGTTGATGAAAAATCCTAGCTATAGAAATCCAGTTTTAAAGATGTTGGGTTCATCAGCTAATCAAATACCTTTAGATACAGTAAATCTACAAGAAGAACATCCTAAGATCTTTATTGGTTCTACCCTATCATATAAGACTGAAAATTATTCAAGTTCATCTCCACCTTTCTATATAACATTGACTATTCATGATCAAATGATTCATAAGTGTTTACTTGATTTTGGTGCTTCTCATAATTTGATGCCAAAAGCAGTTATGAAAACCTTGGGTTTGAGTATCACAAAACCATATCATGACTTATATGCATTTGATTCCAGAGTTGTTAAATGTTTGGGAGTGATTAAAGATATGGTGGTTAATTTGCCTCAGTTACCCATGAAAAGTGTCATCATGGATGTGGTGGTGGCAGATATTACTCCTGAGTTTGAGATATTAATTTCAAGATCTTGGGCTAAGAAGGTGGGGGGTACTTTACAAATGGATTTATCATATGCAACAATTTATGTTTTTGGAGGAGAGAATAGGAGATTGTATAGAGAATTATAGTATGCTTACATTGTCACTGATGATAAGAACCCAACAAATCATCCACTTTACGCTATAGAAAAGGATTTGGGTTCTTGCATGTTACATTTCAGTGATGACAATACAAGTGGTATGTTATAGGTTGAGAAGAAAAAACTAGTCAAATGCTTTGTGGAACAAAAAGATGAGTTGTGGAAAATGTATTTTGATGGCTCTTCATCTAAAGAGGGAGCATGAGCAGGTATTGTTTTGATTTTCCCTGGTGGTGAGTTGATAAGTTTGATGTATAAGTTGGCGTTTGTAACTACAAACAATACAACGGAGTATGAGGCATTGATACTGGGTTTAAAGGCTACAAAAGACTTGGGCATTCAACAAATTTCTATTTATGGCGACTCTGAATTAGTTGTCGAGCAAGTGAGGGACAAATATCAAGTAAAGCAGGATTTGTTGAAAGTATACAGAAATGAGGTCTGGGACATGATTGATAACTTCTTTATTGCATTTAATATTTCGTTTATTCCCAGAGATCATAATCAGACAGCTGATGCACTTGCTTTAGTAGCCACACATTTCAGAATTCTGAAACAAACTCAGTTAAAGTATCCCATTGAAGTTAGATACAGACCTTTAGTACCAGATAATATCAAACAATGGAGGGTTTTTCAAGATGACTTACAAATTAAGAGGTTTTTGGAATTGACTGGTGAGTTTTCTAATTTATTGATTGAGCAAGACCAGGATAAGGAAGTTGAAGATGCTGATGAATATTCAGAAAATGAAATTGATGGACATAAAATTATTGAGTTGAAAGGAAATTTTATTCCCGAAGGATTGGTCCCCCTTGAAAGGATTTTTTCAAAAGATGATACTCCATTGAAACCATCCATGCAATATTCAGAAGATAATGTTGTAGACTGTAATATTGGCACAAAAGAGCAGCCCACGATAATAAAAATTTCGAGATCTCTTTCAGCTGAGCAAAGGAACATGTACATTAAATTATTGAAGGAATATGTTGATGTCTTTGCTTGGTCTTATGAGGATTTAAAAACCTATGATACCAATATTATTCAGCATAAAGTCCCTTTAAATCCTAATGTAAAACCATTTAGATAGAAGTTAAGAAGAATCAATCCATATTTGTTTTCAGTAATAGAGAAAGAAGTTAAGAAATTGTTTGATTTAAAGATAATTGTGCCACTTAAATACCCATATTGGGTAGCAAATTTAGTTCCAATTTGAAAAAAGAATGGAGAGATAATATTATGTGTGGATTTTCGTAATTTAAATAGATATTCACTAAAAGATAATTACCCATTGCCCAAGATTGAGCAGGTTTTGCAGCAAGTAGTGGGTGCTCAGAGAATGTCAATGGTGGGTGGATTCTCGGGTTATAATCAGATTGCTATGCATCCAGATGACAGGGCGAAGACAACCTTCACTACCCCTTGGGGTGCCTTCGTGTATGACAAGATGCCATTCGGTTTGATGAATGCTGGTGCAACATTTCAAAGAGCTATGGATATAGCCTTTGTTGGGGAAAAGGAAACATTTGTTATGATATATTTGGATGATATCATAGTCTTTTCACAGTCTGATGAAGAACACCTAAAACACCTCAAACAAACCTTTTTGAAATGCAGGAAATATGGACTGTCATTAAATCCAAAAAAATCTCATTTTGTTGTTCAGGAGGGTAAGCTACTAGGACATTTGGTTTCAGCGTATGGGATAAGAATAGATCCTGAGAGAGTCAAAGCCATTTTAAAAATCAGTTTTCCTAGAAGTAAGAAGGATGTTTAGTCATTTATTGGGAAAATTAATTTTCTGAGATGGTTTATACCAAATTTTGCTGAAACTATAAAAAAGATAACAACTATGTTAATGAAGGATCAGGAAGTGAAATAGACAGCAGAAGATAGAGCTTCATTTGAGAAGATTAAGTAAGCTTTGACAGAGGCACCAGCGCTGGTAAGCCCAGACTTCTCAAAGGACTTTTTGACTTTTTCATTTTCTTCTCAGGATACAAAAGCTGTTGTTTTGTTAAAAAAGAATGCATATGGGCTAGAGCAGCCTATTGCTTTCTCCAGTAAGACCCTTAGAGATTCAGAATTGAAGTATAGTACATTGGAGAAGCAGGCATATTTACTGGTAAAAGCACTGATTTTTTTTAGAATTTATATTCTGCATTCAAAGATCATTTCCTATGTACATAATGCCGATGTTAAAGATATTTTAACTCAGCCAGACAGTGAAGGAAAGAGAGGAAAATGGATTGCAAAGATTATGGAGTATGATGTGGAGATCAAACCTACTAAGCTTGTGAAAGGACAAGGTTTAGAAAAATTATTGGCTGATTCAAATTGTGAAGCTCTTGGTCTACATTTGATGGCAGAACAACCAATCTAGGAGGAGTTACAAAGAGGGCAAGATAAGGAGCAGATTATGGACAGGTATGTAGAATCAGTATGGTATGCTGACATTGATCATTTCTTATTGTATTTACAGTGTCTTATACATTTAGATAAAAAAACATCCAGATCACTGGAATTGAAGGCTAGTAAATATTGTTTAATAAATCAGCAGTTACATTGGAAGGATCCAGGAGGAGTATTGCTTAGATGTCTAGAGAAGCCTGAAATTGAAGAAGTGATTTCAGAATTACATGAGGGTGCATGTGGAGGTCATAAATACTGGAAGGCCACTGCTTATCAAATTTTGAGAGCTGGATATTATTGGCCTTCTCTTTTTTCTGATGTATATCAGCAGGTTAGGGCTTGTATTCCATGTCAAAAGTTTGTTGGTAAACAAAAACTTGTGTCCCTACCTTTGAATCCCATTACTGTAAATGCTCCTTTTCAGAAATGGGGTTTGGATTTTATAGGTGATTTAATCCTACTTATTCTGGTCAACATAGATGGATACTTACAGCTACTGATTTTTTCACGAAATGGGTGGAAGCCATTCCAACGAAGAATGCAACTGATAAGGTGATCATTAATTTTATTCAGGAGAATATTTTGAGTAGGTTCGGTTTTCCTAAAACATTGCTAACTAATAATGCTAAGGCTTTCAATTCAAAATCCATGGTCATTTTTTGTGAGAAAAATGGGATTGTTTTGAAACATTCTACACCCTATTACCCTCAAGGAAATGGATTGGAAAAGTCATCTAATAAGAATATCATTCAAAGCATTAGAAAGCTGTTAAGTCAAAATAAGAGATCATGGGATTCAATGTTGAAGTATGCACTCTGGGAAGACATGATAACTACCAAAAAATCCATTAAATCATCTCCTTTTCAGTTAATGTATTGCACTGATGTTGTTTTTCCAATTCAATTAGGCATTCCGGTTATTAAATTTTTTTAGGATAGTCATGAAGAACCTAATGATATTCAAAGAAGAATATTTTCATTGATTGAATTACAGCAGGAATGTGAGGCTTTGGTTGAAAAAGCTCAATATTACAACAGAAAGAATAAAGAAAAAATTGATAGAAAGGTAAAGGAAAACACTTTTTCTTGTGGAGACATGGTACTAAGGTGCAATGCCAGAAAAGAGGAAAAAGATAAGCATGGAAAATTTGACAACTTATGGCTTGGTACTTTTGTGATTTCAAAAATGTTGGAAAATAATACCTTTATACTGCAGAGCGTGGAAGGTGAGGAATTGTCTAATCCTATGAATGGATTATTTCTCAAACACTTTATAGTCAGTGAAGGTGAAAAGATTGTCATTCATTGTATATATCGGTGTGAGATAAGTAGAATAAAGACTCCATAGCCCAATGGAAATTTTGTAGAATAATGGGTAGTTTCAGTTGAGATGGTAGAAGGCATTGATCTATAGGTTCTTGAAACCTCAAAATGAGGCTTTCATCTCGCAACAAGAGCCATATGTTATAACTAGATATTTTTCTTGGTTATTGTGTGTGTTTTTGAAACTTTGATTTCCTATTACTTTTTCAGTTTTGAGTTGATTTTGAGATTTAATAATGATAAGTATTTTTTTGTTTGATTTTATGCTTATTGTTGTTTTGATTTATTTCATTTTATTGATTTTAAAGTTTCTATGGGTTTCTTAGCTGTATATATCTTTAAAAAGTCTGAAAAGATTATAATAAAGTTGCTCCAAACTTTAGCTTTATGCCCTAACCTTTGTTTCTGAGTTAGTTTTCAAAAAATATGCACAAGGAGGATTCCTGTAGCGCAAAGTGAAGAGTCTATGTAATGACGCGCTACGAGAATCTCGAATTATGGAAATTAGTGGCAGAAAATCATGGTTGTTTGAAATAAAAAATAGTAAAAACTATTGGACATCTGTGAAGACATAATAATGCATATTCAGAACCCAATGATGATCAGGACAAGTGTATAAGTAGGGGCAAAGATTATTAAGAGGATCATGGTTTTACCTGTCACGGTTTGGTACAAATCATTGAAAGAAGGAGTGGATACTCGTGGCTGTTGCAGAGGAAAATTCAAGAAGCTTTCACACATCTATCGAAGACATACTTACGCATATTTATTACTCCACTCCATCATCATGACAGGTGTATGAGCAGGTATAGAAATTATGGAGAGAATCGTGGTTTGTTGTTACACAATTCCGACTATGTAGGTGATTATTAGAAAATCGTAAACCTACTTGTCACGATTTTTGTTCGTTTTCTAATTCTATTGTTGCATAGAAAGAGTCTGAGTAATTTTGAAGTTGTTTAAAGAAATACACAGGCTAGGGTTACAGAGAAGAAATGAGGAAAGGTGGAAAGACAAATAGGTATGAACCCACTGATACAATTTGGGCAAACGATTTTCCTGATTGTGCAACACTATTTTAGAGGGCTAGATGGTTCAATTACTTCGAGAGAATCAATGGTTTTAACCCAGAATTGTCATATCATTTCACTCAGGTTTTTTATAAGGACATAGTTTCATTTTACAACCTTAAATTTGAACTGACAGAAGAATTGATAGCAGAAGCTACAGGCATAACACGTGATGGAGAGCTTTGGTTTAAGAAGATACCTTTCACCTTCAACCCAAGAGATTTTTCGTTATCTGAAGTCGAAGCCCTAGATTGGGGGAAAGGTGTACAATTATACAAATTTAAGCCTGAGTGGAGGGAAGTCATTAGAATTTTACAAAGCTACATCACATGTGAGGGGAGATTTGCTCTAGTTTTCAAATACCATCTCAGATTCTTGCAACATTTAAATCAACAGTGCAAAATGAACTTACCCTTTTTCTTCTTGAAAAGCTTGCAAAAGATGTCAAAGAGGATAAAAGGGCATAGGGATCATACTCATCAATCTATTTTTCATCATGGGTTAATAAAGCTGATTGTTTGCACAGTCCTTCAGAAAAAGAGCAGAACTTGGGATCATTTTTTGTTTTGGATAGGTTTCCATAGTGAGCAAGAAGAGAAAGCCAAGAAAAATTTGAAGAAAAAGCAATATAGCTTTGTAAAAAGACTAAAGAAAGAATTAAGTGATGAGCTGGTACAGGATAAGGTCCAAGAGAACTGTTCTACTCGGGAATTTGAAGAACCTATGTGTGAAAAGGTAAGAGAAGTAGTTAATGGTAATCAAGAACAAGTTTCAGATAATGCAGAAAAGGGGCACATAGTTGTTTCAAATCAGAAAGAAGAATTGGGTTCATTAGAGCGAAATCAAAGTTTCACAAGTGTACAAGAAAGCATTAAAAAGATTCTTATTGAAGCTAAACTGAAAGTGGAGAATTTGTAAATTTCAAATGAAAAGATTAAAGGAAAATCCGGAGAAATCGGATTAAAATATGATGGTGCTCAAATCTCAACTGTAAAGTTTCAAGGGAAATCTTTTGTAATGTTAGGAGAAACAAAGTGGAGACCAAAAATAAGGGCTAAGAATAAACTGAGATTAAACATGAAAAAGATCTTAAACCCAAAATTAAGAAAGGAAAAGATCACTGTGATTGAGGATTATTCATCTCAGGAAGGCATGGAAGAAGAAGAAAATTTAAGTTCTCAACAAGTTTATAATGAGAAAGAGAATTCAGTGATATTAGAGTCATCTTTAGGAAAGGATAAGGTTTCAGAATAACCAATAAGTTTCAGCACTGAACGACGTAAGTTTCTAAAAGTTTCTGTTGAAGAAGAAAAGGTTAAATATGAGGAAGATGATGACCTCATTTTCAAGAAGATTGATATCCCTTGGTTGTCAGATAAAAATCCTACATTGTGGGAGGGAATGTGCATAAATTCAGAGACTGAAAACCTTCAGAAAACTGTGAAGCAATACAAATATCAAATTGATTTTCTCAGTGAGACTAATGATGGTTTAATCATGACTAATAGAAGACTGAGGGAGGACCTTGATGATATTAACACCCACTATCAGGAATTGATAGTTGTTTCAAAAGAGGCTTCAAAAATAAAGAGACAGACTCAAAGATAGTTTGAAGAATTACATCAAAGAGTTCAAATTTTGACCCAGCTGAACAAGGGATTATTAAAAAGGATTGAAGATCTAGAAGCAGAGCAACAACGAAGTAAAAGATAGTCATGTGCTTTAGAAGGAATTGCTTTGTTGGTTGAGGCAGCCAAGAATCTATGAAGGCTATTACTGACAGGTGTCAAGTAGTTTAGTTTATGTTAGTTAATAGTTTGTTATGTCTAAGAATACAACTACTTTTGTAATTTATTCGAACTAAGACCTAAAGGGTAGTTTTAATAGTTATGTAACCATTTTTTATGAAAAAGGATAAAAGTAGGAAATGAAATAGAAGCAGGTTCGATTTTTTACTCAAGGAGAGGTTCCAAAGCTGAGGTATCTCAAGCTAAGACTGATAACTCTAATGTAAGTTTGAAGACTGTTATTAATTATATACATACCGATAGACCATTTTACCTGCTATGCTGGTTTTTTTTATAATCTGTTTGATTACTCAACATACAACTTCATTTCTTGTTTAAGGTTTTACTCATGCAAATGCTTGTATCTTGTGGATGGAATCAGTATTATATGTGTAATGTTTATGGTTTATTCATATGTGTTTGATCCCCAGTTTTTCAAAATTGTTCATGAGTCTAGTTCTGTGTTAGCATGTTTATTTTTTTACCTCCTTGTTGATAAAGTTTCAAACCAAAACCATTAAAAACCAATTTCATTTTGTTTTCTTTTTGAGATTGTGTTAGCTTGTTCTTGTGGTAGTCTAGGAACAATTTGTAGCACTAACTGGATCCATGGTCTTAGCTTAGGGGTGACTTGTTCAAGCGAGTAAGGCTTGACGGTGTCTATGATACGGAGGAAATTCATCTTGCTGCAGCCAATTTCCCATATCTTGAGATAATTATTTCTCATATGATTTTATTTATTTTTTAACACGTTATTATGAAGATTATGTGCAAAGGTGGCTGAATTGAATTATCTATATTGATCCAATTGGTTCGCCTTTGATAGGTCCTCCTCGACATGTTCATTTGACAGGTTCTCCTTTGACAGGTTCACCTTGACAGGTTTGCTATGACAGGTTCACCTTAATAGGCCCGCATCGACATAAAACATACCAACATGCTCTGCGACGGTTGAACTTCTGAACCGTTATAACTTATTTTGTAGTTGAACGTAACGGGTAGTCACCCAAGCGTCTCAACATCCTATATAAGCATGCACACTAATGTAATATACATCTTTCTGATTAATAGAATTATGATTCATCCATCTTTCACGGAGAATAAGTAATAAATTGGTTTGAATTATTGTATATTGTATGTGCGCATACTTCTTGTCTACCTAGTGTATTTCCTGCTTTGTTGGTTTTTCTTATATGCTTCTGCCATAATAGTACTCAACTCATTCAGTTGACTGTTGTCCCCAACGTGCACCTGGGCATGTCCTAGATCATTGATATCAAAGAAAGATTTTGTTCAGAACTTAAGTTACATAAGCACTTCCATTGAAGTTATTTAACTTATGCCTATTCAAACACGCTCGCAAACTCAGGAACACAAGCATACACTTCCTTCGACTTTACAAAAGATGGCCAAAGAAGCAAACAATATATATGCAACTGACGAGACAAAACAACTCATAGAAAAAGAATTGGCTCACCAGCAAAATGAAATTTTCACCCAATTCAACTAGATTCTCATGAGATTCACTTCAAACTCCAGGAAATCCTCAACATGACTTCACTCCAATAAAATTAGCCCCTGCAAAGTGCAAATGAATCTGGACATACCAAACCTTGAAGGAAATATTGACGTGGAATCCGTCGAAAATTGGGTACAACACCTGTAATCTTACTATGTAATGAATCAACTCTCCGAAGCGGAAATATCACCATTGCATCCTTAAAAATGTCAACCTCTGTACACTACTGGTGGGAGAATCTATAAAAAAAAATGGAAAAATAAGATGAACCCATAGACACATGGGTAAAATTTGTTGAATATGTCCGAAAGGAATTCTCCCTACCCAAGTATCTTGAATAACAGTATAAGAAGTGGCAGCAGCTAAGGAAATGGAGAGACTAGTTTGTACATAGTTACACCTATGAGTTCTATTGACTCATGGCTAGACTTGCCGTCTAAGAAGAAGATAAACTGCTTGTCCTAAAGTATGTCAGTGGTTTATCCCCATACATTCAGCAAGAGATGGAGTTTCTTACTGTCAATATGCTTGCATATGCATTCCATTATGCCAGCAAGCTTGAAGCTAAACAGAAAGGAAAAGCACGTTTCACGAACAAGCCAACAGGTTGAACATCCGACAAGAAGTCACCAGCCGACTCTGAAAAGTTCAAGAACCCTTTTGAGTTGACTCTTCCAAAGCCCGATCATCAAAAGAATAATTTCATAAGGAAAAGAGTGATCACAACAAACAAGCTCCTACCGGGAAATGGTGCGATTATCATATTTCAGCATGGCATGATACGTCAAAATGCAAAGCTCGGAAGACATTTTTGGAAAAACTGTCGACATCCGACTTGTCTGACAAAACCTTGGTAGAATTTGATCAAGATGCATAAACTCTCTTGGCTTTGATCTCGACCACTCTGACAGCCTCGACTATCATCGATGAGGCGGATCGAGTGTGCCTGTTCCATACTAGATATGGGTTCAGAAAAATCCATTACATTTGATTGTGGATAATGGTATCCATAAGAACTTCATTTTTGAAAATTTGTGAAGAAATTAGGTCTTAGGTCGTTTCTGAAGATCTTGTGAAGACTTAGGTCTATTTGGAATATTTGATTTCTTTTTCTTTTTTCATAATAGTAAAGCTTGAAAAATGGGAAAAAGAATGTTATAGTATAGGGGAAGAAATGAGTGTTGGGGAAAGTGAACTAGTTCTAAGCACATGGAATAGAGCTATGCATAATGCAAGGAACATGAGCATCATAATGACACTCGGGGTGTGTTTATTTCTACTAAAAGGGGTGTCAAGTTGCAAAGGAAAAATGATTCAAATCTTAGTGAAAATGACATAGGAGATCAGTTATATCACGAGTTAAACGCATGGAAGTTGGCATTAGAATCATAAGCATAAGCAAGACAAATGCAAGTGTAGTTACAACTTAAACATTGCCATCCCATGTATTTTTTCCAAGCCTGGGTTAATTAGTGCTTGTCGGTATTTTCAATTTTAGGGAGTCTAAAAAACTTAAAGAAGACTCCAAGGTTGTTATTTTTCATAAATATAGTCTCCTACACCTGAAAAAGCATAAACTTAATACACAAGAGAACTCTTCTAGCAAATATTGACTAGAGTATTTATTTTTCATAATTAGTCCATTTGCAGAGAAAAAGGGGTAAATCTATACCAAATGGATGTTCATTCAAATCCTTTAATGAGCGTTAAATAAAACAATCTTTCTCAACAATATTTTCATGTTTAAATATTTAGAAAATAGCTTAAATAAGACTCCATTCAGTGGGAGACTTAAGGGGGGGGGCATAAATATATGAGAAAGAGAGGCATGTATATTCTTCTCAAATTCATTGTAAAATTAAAATGGATCATAATCTCAATAGAAACACCCAACATAGAACTAAAATGGAAAAGGGGTGTTTACTAAGGTTTCCCATGTTAGGTAGTCTCTTCCATCGGACTAGTGAAAAATGAAGATAAAGATGGATGACACACCGAAATCCAATAGGTTCGAATCTATGGAGAATTTGGGTGTCAAAAGTTTCAAATGAATCGTAATAGAGGGGATGCCTAAACCTTAATGCAAGGTTTTAAAAACACCTAAATGGATTGAGTAACATGCAGAAAATGATCCCTAAGCAACCATGAATCCAATTAGAATTCTTTTCTCTGAGAAACAACAATATTAGGATCATGCCTAAAAACAAGGATCTTGAACAACATTTATGACCAAGGCAGTGTTTACCAGTGAAGACTCAAGTGCGCCAGGGCCTGGGGGCCTACAATCAATAATATCAAACCCATGAGGAAGATCAAAGATGAAATAAGAATTGGAGCATACATGAACTTACTCATCATTGCAAGAGTAAAAAAATATTCTATTAGAATAAAACTCATCAGCAACATTGACTTGAATCTGAAAGGTAGAGTTCAAATATTTGGGAATTCCAATTTTTGAGGATCTATAAACAGGGAGAGCAGACTTACAAGGAAAATTAGAGATGGATTTGATTGCAATTGAGTCCAATCCAGGGAGTTAATATTTGGAAAGGACGTCGAAATAAAAAAGAGTGCTAGGCTATATCATAGACTCTAGGAAAACTTCATTTGAAGGAAGTATATCATCTCAGATAGAACACATTTCAAAACATTCACTTAGAACAATAGGGTGGAGAGAAGGCTCCAATGCACCCATTGGATGGATCGCCTGGTCAATGGCCAAGACCGAGTACTAAGAAGGTAAGCATGAAAGCATACACTTATTCTTAGTAGCAATTGGACACTAGGGATATAAGGCCTCCTAATTCACCCATGGAAGGGTAGTTTCTACTGAAACTCTAGGAATTGGAAAAGGATATACTTGGTCTAAAGTCAGATAATGAGGAACATCAACAAATGCAAGTTGATTAATAGTGACAATGCTTTGTTGTGAGGAAAATACATTACTCGAAAGGGAGTAGACACCACAACATGCATAACATATACATAATCACGCCCAAGGAGCATATTGAAGTCTAAAGGGTCTTCCATAACTATAACATTGACTAAGCTGGTCTTCCCACCTAAGATAACATGAAATTAAGGAATGCATCCCAAAGTTTCACTAGGTCTTCTATCAAAAGCCAACGGTTGATAAACAATCGACATAAGGTTGGGAGATCCCATACCTTTCCAAGCATGTGTAGATAAAATATTAACAGACGCTCCTTTATATTCCCATACAACAAGAAATCATGTAGTGTTTAACTTGAACCTTTATTTGAAAAGGTGCAATAGAAGAGAGGCGTGGTTGAACTAGACTATTCCATTCAAAGGAAGTAATCCTAGAGTTTGGAAGTGGTTCATTCGAAGCGAATTGAGTGTCCCCTTGTCCACTCAAAGAAACTTAGGCTTGCTTCCTATTCGCTTAGACTACTCAACAATGTCAACATGTACAACATGACTCACACTGACTGACTATTTCCCCCCAACATGACTTGTAGTGGCTCATTGTTGATATCCAACATGACTTGCAATGACTAGTGACTTGTCACTAGTATGACTTGTAGTGACTGGTGACTTGTCACGAGTATGACTTGCAATGACTGGTGACTTGTTCTCAACATGACTAATAGAGGTTGATGGCATACTTTTAGTATGACTTGTAGTGACTAAATATTTTCCCTAACATGACCTACAAAGGCTGGTTGTGGGTTTCCAATATGACTAGCAATGATTGGATGGGTGCCCCTAGCATGACCTCTAGAGGATGGTGGTGGATTTCCCTCAATGTGAGTTTTAGAGGCTAGGGAGTTTCCCCCTTATTTTCGCATGTTCTTCCTATTCTTTCTCGTTCTATTCCTTTTAGATTTTTGGTTACTAGTACTAATACTTTCATCACATGAGGTAGAAGGAGGAGGATAAGATGTTATTGGTAAGGAAGGAATGTGGTTTTGATTCCCTTGATATAATGTGCTTGTTTGAGAAGCATCATAAGCATTCAAGACATTCAGAGTGGAAAACACCCAAACTGACAACCCTAGTGTGAATACAGGAAGATCTGAAGTGGACATCAAGGGAGCACCAATGTATCCTATAAATGGAAGAGCGCAGGGATCCCCTTACACAATAGCCCCATTGTTAGTGTCCACAATAATTATATCCATAAGTGTCTGATTCAACAAGAAAGAAATCTCTAAGGCCAACTAAAAACAAATAGCACAAAGATCATACCACTAAAACTAGTCCTAGGATACTAAACCAGGAAAACATATATCCTTTTGAAATTCAGTGTGGGTTTATTAAGTACCACAATACAGACACCAAAGGATGAGAATATTTACCAAGGAATCCGCTAATATTCCTTCTTGGTGTAAGTCTCCCCACAAGGAAAGGGATGCCCTCTAAGGGTTTTATCAGTTTGGCTAAATGTTTATCCAAGGTTGGAAGGAATCCCCTTTCGTCATCAATGTAGAATATGAAGGTCAAGATACAATGGCTACCAATCCGTATCTGCATCCACGGGAGCAGTTGACAATCGTGATCATATGTATGGGGTAGCTAAGCCCAAAATATCAACAATATTGACACCTCACAAGGCATAAAAATTGGTACTGAAAAATTCCCCATACACATAAAATTCAATAAATTCTTAATATAAGTATCAAGGTGTTCCCTTCCACTCAACTTCACATGAACTCGTGCTTGACTCTTGTTTTAGAGGAGCTTCTCAGCCACCCTCTTACGGAGTTGGATTTGTTCCTATCCTTCTTAAGAGACCAAGTCCGTGTTTAAAAAATTGTAATGATATTGGATAGTTAGTTACCAACCTAGTCCAAAATCTTAAACTCGATCTAAATTGGTGAACCCTATAAAAACAAAGTTCTAATATATTTTAAATTAAGCATTAATTTTAAGTGGATGTTATTACTCAAGGAAGTGGAAGTGAAATTGGTGGTGTTCTTTGATTGAAAATAAATGAAAAATAAACTACTTGGAAATGGAAAATACCAATTAAATATTTGAAAACATTACTTGACTATAAAAAAAATTAAAAAAAACAAGCATAAGCTTTCAAATTTATAAGCAAGATACAATTTTTTAAGGAAATCACTGTAACCAAAGCAAGCAATTTTTTATGATTTCCATGAAATAATTCCAGTGAAATTAATACGATCTTTTCCTAAATTATAAAACACTCTTAAACACATCAAACTACCCAAAAAATTCCTAAGTGAACCAGAAGCAAACTATGATTTTTTGCCAATTTCAATTTTCTTTTTCTTTCAGGGCCTAATAAAAAAAACACAACGACATGATTTTGAAGGATTAAAATCAAAATTTGGAAAATATAAGAAAGACCCAGATCCCTAATAGACCTAATAAACCTAATCAACCTAATAAACCAATAAAAAAACTGATTTTTTGAAAAAATTTACCCTATTTTTTGGCCAACCAGGACATCTACACGCCATAACACACTATAGGATGTGTGTATGCGACCTAAATTAAGGTAGCACATGTGTACTTGAATTTAGTAGCTAAAACTACATGGGACATGAGTGGGTAGTGTTTTAAGACACGTATATGGACAAAAAATAGATGTACCTGGGCTGGACAAGGCCAAGTCACGTGGATGCGACTATCTAGTGTATAGGTCGCATACGAAGGAATACATTTTTTTTTCAAAATAGTGAATTTTACAAGAAACGTACACACCCATGTGCACTTCGGCTAAAAATATTTTACATGCACCAGAGTAATAAATGTTCTGGCTGCAGCATTGTGAACCCTTGGATCAAACAAGTTTGAGATCCAAGGGTTCACAATGCTGCAGCCAGAGCATTTATTACTCTGCTGCATGTTTAATATTGTTCTCCGTGCACTTCTACCCTTGTACAAGCATGGGAAAAAACAAAAAGGACACTTTTTGGTTTCAAATAAAGTCAAAAGGATTTCCCTCAAGATTTCAACAAGAAAATTAAGCTAATGCTAAAAACTATAACAAGAGGAGGAAAACCCAAAACAAATTGAAAATCAATAAAAAACCAAAAATCCCTAACACCCAAAAATGGAAAAAATCCCTAGTTGTGTCACCCATTTTGTTTCGAGATTATAAACACCCTAATTGTCTTTGGGCTAACCACCACAAATCGATACCCTAAACGAAAACCTGAACTATTCATACAAAACATGAATCAAACAACTTGCAGGCAAACTTTTCTTGTAAAACAAAAAGAAAGCTAGAAATCACTACTCACTCGAAGTCCAATGTTTGATGTAGATACTAGGTTGTTGATGCTCGAATATTCTCACCAACTCTTCAAGGGTTAACTTGAAAATGAGAAAAGATAGACAAAGAAGTAATGCAAAAAAAATGATTCATATACAAAATAATGAATAATTCATCCAAATTTAAGTACTAAAAATTGAAACTAGAATTCTCACATTGGACGAAAAAGAGAATTCTTTTATTAATTAGACAATAAGTTACATATTGATTCCACCCAAATATTACGACAACATATTTCTAAAACTGAAATAAGATTCCTTTCACCCAGGTATTTCACACACTCAATCCAATGTGACAAAGAGAACTATGACCAAAAGAATCACTTCAATCCTTTTGCATAATAAAGACTCTTAATGTAGGATGAAAAACAAGTTTTGGATATGGGAAAGGGTTTTTGTAGACCAAAAACAACGGGGCTTGATCAATCTTCACAAGAGCGACATGAGGGTAATCTCCAATACACTTGGTGATTTTTTTCATTTCTTCTACCTCTTTTGTATTGATGGGGAGGCGGTTAGGGAAGTCAGAGTAAGTTATTTAGGGGAATAGGACAAGTGGAAACAACAAAAAACATGACTTTTCCTATAAAATAATTTTTTTCTCCTCGAACATACATGTATATAGTCTAGACAAAGGTATGCCACGTAGATGCGGGCTAGACACTGACATGTTGCATACATCTTGGAAAATAAGTTTTTTTAAGATGTTTGCCAAGAATAATTGCTCGTTCATAACTAATCTGAGAATAAGGGAGGACGCATAAGAGGAAAATGGATGAGATCAACTATCATAACATCAATGGGACAAATGTGAAAAAAGATGCTATAACATTATCATCATAGATTTATCTTAATATTAAATTTATTATAATTACTCTAGTTAATAGTCTGAAACAAGAGCATAGAACATTTTTTAAACAAGAGAATTTATTTTTTGTATGCAAGTATGACAAGAGAAACATATAATTTTTGTAGTTAAAACCTAGAAACTTAGAAACATATGTTAACGTTACATTAACTCGTAGTAAAATAAATTAGTGCACCAACTGGGTCAACCTAAAAAATGGCCTAGAGTTTACTCATATAGCCAATGGGTTATAGGAATGCATGTCTCAATAGTATGTTCATGTTTGTCTTCTCCCATCTTGTCTTTTTAGCTCACTTATATTCACTTTGATTTATATGAGTTGTATTTGAGTTTCTATGACCAAATGACTATATTGGAAAGATAAATATTCAGGCATGAAATCCCTATAGATAATATAATCCTTTTTTTTCAAAATTTCAAAAACAAATTCCATCAGAACCATGTTGTCATTCTTGGTATGTTCGCACCAACTTGATCTTTATTTGGGTGCATCACATCAGATAGAATTCTACATTCTATACATTTCCATGTGATGTAATGGAAACAAATATATCACATGCAAAGTCACAATTTAAATATTATTTAGTCTATAATGATCCTATTAATCAAATGATGTGTACCTTTCCTGGCAATAACACAAACTCTATCATAATCCAATAAAACCACACATATTTAGCATGCATCCTTGCCATGTTGGAATTGGATGCAACTCCTTTGTATTTAGAGGGACATATTTCCCTCGTTTCACATATCCATCATTTTCAAAATGATCAAATTCACATCCCACTTCATCAACATAAAATCTGGAAAAACATGCATACTTTCTCATCTTGATGGAAAATATGCCACCCATGCATCTACTATGAATAGATTGTAATTTCCTTGTGTTGGGTATAGTTTCACAATACCAAGGCATGGATCTATTCACATCCCAAATGCAGCATTCCAAAACAACTTGCACCATGAAGATCAAATTTTATTTTATTTTTCTATTGAACGTGCATTTCAAGCTATGTTGAAAATTTGAGCTTCAATTTCCACACTATAGTTTATTGGAACATACACATTGACCTTGCTTGTTTGTGACCTTCATAGCCTAAATGCAATTTTATCCAATCAACTAATTCAATAGATGATTTGAGTCGCACTGCATCATGACTTAGTTGGTACTCCTAAGTGCCCATTTCACACAAGCACTTGCATCACTGTGTTCACCTTTTCCATGCCTTGTTTGAAAAAAGATCTAGGTGTATCAAAATCTTCTATACTTACGAAGTTGAATCAACCAATAAAAATAACGCCTTGATTTGAACTACCTTAAACACTCATCTAACCAAATCAAGTGTTTTGTAATTTTTTTTTCTTCTTTCTAAATGGTTCATAGATCAAACCAATGCAATGTTGAACAAACAATGTGTCATGGTCATGATCATTACTGACATAAAAGTGGTAGTCCTTAATCACATTATGTGATTATGTAGTACTATCTATACCATCAATGCTCACCTATACATGTCTATACAAAATATGTATTAATATAGACACTTGGTCAGAATGACAATACTCTTTCTATATCTCTTTCTATAGAGAGAATGTGCAATTCTTGGAAAATTATATCACTGATAAGTTGTGCTTCCATGCTCAAATACCTCACAAGACTGTCTAAATTGGTAAGCTTGACACTTGGACTTGTAAGAGTGTTTGATATGTTTATAATTTTTTTTTGAAAATTTCCCATGAATTTTGAAACAAGGATATCATCCCCATGGAAGTTGATTCTCTTAGAGGCCACACGTCAAGAAGAGGATGGGTTCATAGTAACATACTTATATTGCCTCCACATGATTGTGATCTTTGAAAATCCATGGTATATAGGATTCATAGGAGAATTCCTATGCAACAATCTTAGACTACCACATTCATGGCATCTTCTTCCAACTACACATCTTTTACTGAAAAACACATCTTTAGGAATCCTTCTCCATATATTATTGAAATAAAATCATACAAAATGGGAGGTAGGTCACCTTGCTAGTTACTTTTGCAAAAATATATGAATGTTTCATAATAGAGATGAAATTCAATGTGTTAACGACACCACCAAGTTTTGTGGATTGGGCTGGTTCTTATATACCATGGTTTCAATTGATTGAACATGTTAAGGGAAATATTTACACCTTGATGTATTTCTTGAAATTCCTCAGATATTTCAACTTCTATCATCTCTAGAATGTGTTTATAATTACCATCATACATGCCTCTAAATAAGCATCATCATAAAAATTCTTTTGTTCTGGTATGACATGAGAATGGGTTCCCCAAAAATTCACCACTTCTTCTCTAGTACCTTATGGAAGTCTATATCAGTAGGGTTTCCTACAAATAATATCCCAATGAACAACTTAATTGGTGTCATCCCTACATGCCTTGAATTTATTATGCCTCCACAATGCTCTTGAAACATGAAGCAATATTGACATTGTTAGACTTCTTGAAGTCCCTTGTGTGGAAACAACAATTGTAATTTTTCTATGAGTAGATTAGATATTAGTTTTCCTTGATTTTTCAAATGAATATAATGGTTTTAATATATTCTCATGAATATTTGTGTGTTTATTATTTTGAAAACTCAACAATTTTGTTGATTGTTTTAATTTTGAAAGTTTTATAAATCCATGCAAGATTTGAGCTTGTCCAATCATTGATTTTTTTCTCAAAAAATGACTTAATTATGTTACTAACATGTTCTCTGACTATTTGATCAGAACCTAGATCCCCAAATTCCTCTCTTAATTTTTCATACAAACTGTCTAAAAATCTGAAATCATCCCTTTCAACTCCAACATAACTCCCATATATTCTTGAAACATGAGACATGGCAGGGTCTTGTGGTGTCTAATTAGATTCTATCCCTACATAGTCCAAAATTTTTATTAATATCATCTTAGAAACTTCCAAGTACCATGAACCCTCGATTTATCTACAATGCAAGTAAATTAGAATCATGTCACATGGTTAAAAATACAATGATATCACATGGTAAATATGATAAGAAAGAGTATGCCATCATTATAACATAGTTAACACTGAGGACACTAGTATGATATTAGAATTCATATGACACTGGGGAATGTTTGGATGAAAGGTTAGATATGGTGGTGATTTCAAGATTTGCAACACCGAGGATGGTTCTTGGAACCAATGTATGTCCTAGGATCAAAATGCAAGGTTTGCGTCCATATAAACGGTCTATAAGGATGATGGTTTATGCATAGTACTAAAAGAAACACACAATCTCTACATAGAGAATACTTCGTCTACAAGTGAGGAATACCATCATTTTGAGCATTAGTACATCGAGGATGGTCTTTGGTGCCCATGTAATGGCCCAAGGTCACAATCTATGGAGTTATAACATAAAAAATCCTCTCAAGGGCTAATGCACCATGCAAAGGCTCCTACGCCATAAAATAGGCATTTAATAAGGAATCCATGTTCTATGAGTTAAATGTGGTTGTTATTTCAAAGTTTGGCGAACTTGGGATGGTTGTTTTGAACTAAGCCATCGTCTCTAGGATCAAAGGCCATGTGTGCCCCCAAACCAGCACAGTAATATGTCCCAACGCACAATAACCCCTATAGTATCCCCCTAACCCTTGAGACTCCAAACATGACAATAAAATCCTAAAACCCTTTATAAATACGACCTCAAGCACACATTTCCCCATTATCACAATAACCCTATAGTACACTTAGCCATCCCCACACACTTAGATTTGACACATAATGGTTCTCGAGTATGCTATGCCCCATTACATAATAACTAATCCAAACCCTAACCCATAAGTTCCTATAAAAGGAATTAGATTACTAAAGCTCCTTAACCCTTGATCATTATGACACTAAGCACGTATTATTCCATAACCACAATGAAACCCTCACACATGAACTAAATTTTATCTTTCACCAAAATATGGAATCTTTGGACTAAAGGTCATCTATGGCAGTGTCTTCAAGTTCTACAACACTAAGGATGGATCTTGGAGCTAATGACTGGTCTATGATCAAAATAAAAGCTATACATACATATAAATTCTCTCTACAGTTGATGGTTGATGCATAATACCCCAAAGAAACACACAATCCCTAAATATGGCATCTTTCATCTACAAGTGAGATATGGTCATTATTTTGAGTATTAGTGCATCAAGGATGTTCCTTTGGATCCATATAATGGTTAAATATCACAATTTGTGGTATTATAACACAACAAATTCTCTCAAGGGCTCATGCACCATGTACAAGCTTCCTAGACATCAAATAGGCATTTGACAAGGAATCCTTGTCCTATTAGATCAATGTGGTGGCTATTTCAAGGTTATGTACATTTGGGATGGCTCTTTTGAATTAATCCATTCTATTGATGATCTAGGATCATGTGTACCCCCCCAAACCATCACATAATATGCCCCCATGTCGACTAACACCTCCCACCCCTTACACAATATGCCCTTAACCCTTGAGATGCCAAACATGACAATAGACCACTAAAGACCTTTACCAACATGACCTCAAGCACACATGTATCCATTATCACAATTATAATCTAGCACACTCACCTACCCCCACACACTTAGCCTTGACATATCATGGTTTGCAAACATTTTATGTCCCATTATACAATAACTGCTCTCACCCCTCACACACTGCACAACTAACCCATAAGACCATATAAATGGAAGTAGACTACTAAAACACCTTAACCCTTGATCATTATGACCTTGAGCACACATTATCCCATAACCATAATGAACCCCTCACACATGAGACTCAATTTTAGTTTTCGCTACTTTAAGGAATATTTGGACTAAAGGATAAATATGGTGGTGATTTCATGTTTTGCAACATGGAGGGTGGTTCTTGGAGCTGCTATATGGACCATGATCAAAATACAAGATTAAAGTCCATATATATGGTCTCTAGGTCTCATGGTTCAGTCATAGTATTCCAAAGAAACCCATAATCTCCACATAGGGAACCTTTAGTCTACAAGTGAGAAATGGTAATCATTTATGTTATTATAGCACAAAAAAATCTCTCAAAAGATCATGCACCATGTATGGATCCCTAGACAGAAAATATGCATTTAATAGGGAATCTATATCCCATGAGTTCAATATGGTGGCTATTTTAAGGTTATGTACACTTGGGGATGGTTCTTATGAATTAATCCATGGTCTAGAGGATCAAGGGCCACCTGTGAGTCCCCATATAATCATATTATTCCCTAGTACACACTAACCCCTCCCACAACTTACATAATATCCCCCTAATCCTTGGGATGCAAAACATGCCAATAGTTTCCTAGAAACCTTTACGAGTATGATCTCAAGCAGCCATTTCCCCATTATCACAATAACCATGTAGAATAGTTACCCACTCCATAACTTATCCTTGACACATAAGGGTTCATGAGCATGCTATGAACCAATATACAATAACTACCCCCACCTCTCACACACTACACCCCTAACTCGTAGGACCTTAGAAATGGAAGTAGACTACTAAAACACCTTAACCCTTGATCATTCAAATTAGAGAGAATTTGAGGTCAAAAATGGGCCTCCTAAGAGATGTACTACAAAAATATAAGATATATTAAAATATTATGAGTTAGGGGTTTTATGGGGTAGGTATATATGACAACTCACCTCCTACACTACTTTTTATGCACAATATAAATAACCATGGTTGAGTTACTTTTCTAAATTGACTATAAATAAAATTAATAAAATAACTCTAGAATGACGTGACTAATATNGGGGATGATGTCATCTACTAGAATGTAATTGGTTGATTTTTATAGTACATTTTGGTCCTTTTGAGGCCCATTTTTTACCTCAAATTCTCTCTAATGAACATGAGAACACATTATCCCATAACCAAAACGAATCACTCACACACTTACACACCCCACACACCTAAAGCCCACCCATTATGGCCCGAGGCACATTGTTCCCCAATGCACACTAATATCTCCAACCCTTTGCACACTGTATACCTTAACCCCTATATCCCTCAGATGATAATCAACCCCTAAAACACCTTAAACTTTGAAATTGTGAAATTGGGGTCTTTTTTAAAACAAATATTGGAGTCTTGATTACATCCATCATGGGAAAGAAAAATGGAAAATGTGCAACATGATTTTCTTTGTGGGGAGAGAGGCAAGGTCGTGCTTGATGGATGACACAAAGTGGTAGGTTATGGTTGAATGATTGGTGTCAAGGGTGTACACGATGATATATAAGTTCATGGTTGGATGGAGCTCATCATGTGTAAGTTGATCAATCTTCCTATGACTCTTAATTATTTTCCATTAATAATGTAACCGAGCCTTCCAAAAGTGCTTAGGTACAATTGCAACCAACAAAATTTTACTTGGTGATAATTCTAGGTTTTGGCCACTAAGATATATTCCTCAAGTGATGATAAGAGATTCAACCTCAAATTCTCATGGGATGTCACGGGTCACGTGTAAACAAGAGACGGGTGGCTCACGAAAACTTAGAGAAACACTAGAGATAGACTTTAGCATGTCAGGCACCATGATGTTCTTATCTTGGTTTTTTCCCACTTAGTATAAAAGGATTTCAATCTCCCTATCAAAAAAACTATGTTTCGAACGAGAAATGATTAAGGGACTGTTAGAATATTATATCAACCACACTAGATATCTATCTAAGAAACCGGCAACATATCAAACATAAGAACCAGAAAGAGAAAAGAGGCAAGAGTACACAAGATATACGTGGTTCACCCAATTGGGCTACGTCCATGGGAATCTTGTCTTCTATTATATCCAGAAATCTCCTTCAATCTTACAAAGAGAGCACTAGTCCCAATATGATATACAAGATATGTATCCATAACATTCAAGATGTATCATGATATTATATGATGATATATTTTAAAGAGACTCCCTTGAACCTATTATATACCCAGAGATGTGAAGGATTCACTCTCACATATTGCATGTGGGATAATATAATTCTCCAAAATAACACCTTGTTATATAACGATGGACATCAAGAGTATACTTTACCATAATAAATATGGGATATAATGTATTACTAAGTTTCACATAAGATTATGGACAACTTCCGACCTAATACAAAGCCGTTACTACCTGCCAAAGAATATAATATATTCCAACACTCCCTCTTAAGAATGGTTGGGAGAAGATCCCACCCTAACACTAAGGAAGGAAGGAGTCATTACTGCTCCCCCTAATGACAACTTCCCTCATTCCAAGAAAAGAACGAAGATGCACATACTTCACTTCTGTCAAGGATTTGGTGAATATATTGATGACCTGATGTTCGATGGGACAATACTCCAGAGAAAGAATACCATCTGCCACACAACTTCAAATATAATGAGAATCAAGGTCAAGATTCTTTGTCTTAGAGTGATATACCAGTTTATAAGCAATCTCAATTGCACCTTGACTGTTGCATTTCAACATAGTGGACGATTTCAAATTGAGACCAAATTTGGTAAGAACATGTTGTATCCAAATTTCTTCTTTAGTTGCTTCTTTGGATGATATATACTCCACTTCAAAAAAAGATAAAGAAAGAGTATTCACCTTCTTGTTGGACCAATAAATCGGTCTCGAACCAAGCTAAAATATATAACCAATAGTTGACTATCAATCAGAACTGTCACCTGCCAAATAATAATCGATATAACCATACAATAAAACTATAGCTGCTCAAATAAAAGACACCATAATGTAATGTCCCCTATAAATATCTCAGAATTCTCTTGTTTTCTTTCCAATGAATTTCACAAGGTTGTTGCATGAACCGAGAAACCATACTTAAGGTAAAAGAGAGATCGGGTATGATGTGAGTTAAATATATCAAGGTTCCTACAATATGACGATAAAGAGTAGCATCAACAAGATGAGTGGTACACTCAATAGTTTCCTTTACATCGAGCTAAAATGGCGTAAGAGAAGGTTTACAATCACTCATATGGAAACAAGCCAATAAATATGCCGCAACTTAGGATGCGAGAGAAAAATACTATCCGCCATATGCCAAATCTGAATACCCAAGAAATAGTGCAATATAGCAAGATCCACCATCTCAAAATTCTTTTGAATAACACTTTTTGTATATTGAATTAAAACAAGCTGTCTGTCAGTAATAATAAGATCAGCCACATATAAAACAATAATGAGGACATTATCACCAAAGTTCTTAACATACATATTTGGATTATATATACACCGCCTAAAACCATTAGTCAAGAAATATGCATCAATTTGATCATACCAAGCCTCGGGTGCTTGTTTGAGACCATATAAAGACTTTTGTAATTTGCATATTAAACTTGATGATTCAACATAAATAAAACTAGGAGGTTGCTGCATATAAATGTCTTCATTAAGATCACCATTTAAAAAAACACTTTTAGCATCCATTTGGTGTAATTCTAGTTTACAAGATGCAAAAATAGATAAAATGGTTCTTATTGTGTTTATTTTAGCAACAGGAGCAAAAGTTTCATTACAATCAATTCCTTCAAGCTGATTAAAACCTGATCTAGTTCTATGAGTATCATAAGGATTACCGACCTCACTACCTGCAGATTCAAGATTTTTCCAGGCCCAAACAGGAAGATGATAATCAACATAAGTTACTTCAGGAGCTTCATTAGATTTAGGTGTAATACTTGAAGAAGAGGATGAACTAAGATCACAAATAGGAACATAACTGGAAGGAGTAATGAAGCTATGAGTAATATGTGATATTGGCAAATTCGGGGTAATATGAGGTTCTACAGGCTCAGGTGGTGGAGAGACTTCATGAAATTGAGCATCTCTTCTGATTATGAAACTTTGATTAGAAGGATCAAATAGAATGTAAACCTTATAATTCTCATCATAACCAATGAATATACACTTGTGAGACTTGGGATCTAACTTTTTCCATTTTTCATCAGGAATATGAGCCCAACATTAATAGCCAAATACCTTAAAATTACTAATATCTGATTTTCTTCCATTCCATTTTTCCTCAGGGGTAACATGCTTAACAACTTTTGTAGGAACTCAATTTAAAATAAAGTTAGGACAACATATGGATTCAACGCAAAATTTATTATGAAATCCTTTAGAATATAGCATACATCTAGCCATTTCAACTAAAGTTCCATTTTTCCTTTCAGCAACACCATTTTGTTGAGGTGTACAAGGAATAGTCTTTTGATGTTGAATTCCATGTTTAGATAAATATATGTCAAATTATTTATTAACAAACTCCCCCTCATTATCAGATCTCAAAGTTCTAATACTTTTACTAGATGCATTCTCAACCATGGCTTTAAATTCTTGAAATTTCACAAATGATTGACTTTTATTTTTCAAAAAATAAACCCAATATTTTCTACTAAAATCATCAATAAAAGGAAGAAAGTAAACTGCATGAGATATAAATGGAACTTCAAGAGGACCACACATGTCACTATGAATTAATTGCAAAGTTTCTTTAGCACGCCAAGCTTTACCTTTATCAAACATTTCTCTATGATGTTACCAAGAACATATCCTTCAAAAACACAAGTAGTATAAGAAATACTAGGCAAGCCATGTACCATTTTAGTTAACAGTTGCATTTTACCATAATTCAAGTGACCTAATATTTTATGCCACAATTGACTCAGTTCATCAGCATTAGAAACATAGGAATAAAAGGGTTTTCTTTTAGTTGAGTTAAAACCAACAAACTTATATAAACCAATTATATGATCAACAAGACCAGAAGAAAATAATTTGTAATTTCGGTTGACATCTTTAAGAACATATTTATCAGGCCAAGCTTCAAATTTATAACCTTTTTGACATGCATGATAAATACAAAGCAAGTTGATGGGCATGTTTTGAACATGAAAAACATCTTCCAATTGACCATTAGCAACATTAACATTACCAAAACCAATTATGGAAATTTGTTTACCATCACCAATAGAAAATTTTTGAGATGAGTGCATATTATTATCATAAGATGTTAACAAAGAAGCATTACTAGTCATATGTTTAGAAGCACCAGAAACCATTATCCATTCCACATTAGAAGAAGAAGTACTAGATGAAAAAATAGATGCACACAAAGCTACTTGCGATTCATCAAAGTGACCTTTCTTTTTAGCCTTAGCATTTAAATGTTTTGCTTTAAAGCAATTCTTTTTAGGACAGTTAGTTTTACCACAATGCTTACAAGGATAATACACTTTCTTATTCTTACTATTTTCATGATGTGCATTAGAGGCATGACCAAATTTATTAGTAGGATTAGAAGTGTGAACTGAACTAGAATCTTTAGCATTATTGAAACTTTTCTTAGGATTCTTATTCTGTGCCATAAGAGTTTTATTAGGTGAGACTTGTCCTGAAATAGTCAATCTTTCTTTCTCATTCATCAACCCTTTACATAAATCATCAAAAGTACATTTCATGGTACTTTGAAACAATTCAAGAGCCCTATTCCTAGTTTGGATGAACATGTCAAAAGAATATGACATTTTTTGTTCTACAATAATGATAAGAGAATTGTCTATCTTCTTGTAATCTTTACCACAATTATTTAATTTTTTATTTAAAGTTTTCAATTCAACATGATATAATTCTACTATTTCAAAATTAGTCGGTCTAGCTCATGAATCTTCTTTTCAAGGTAATAAGTAGAAGCATCATCAAATTTATCAAATAAAGAAGCAAGAATTTTCCATACCTCAACCAGGTCATCTTCTACCTCAATACTTACCTGAAGACTATCTTAAACTATTTGACCAATGAGAAATCTTGCTTGATCCTGCTTTTCTTCCCATTTAATCAAAGCTTGAGCATCTGTAGGCTTCTTGTGTTCACCATTAACCAACCTCCATAGATTCTTACTCCTAAGAACATCAATCATTTTTCTTTTCCATGCAAGATAGTTAGGACCAACAAGTTCAGGAACATAAGCTACTCTTGAAGTGATAATGATAGAAAATTTGAAAAGAAATACAAACTGTAATGCAAAAGATAGACAAACAAGGAAAATAACAAGTAAACTGAAAAGATCTTACCAATTTTATTTTATTTTTAATGTAGATCAAGGGTTTTGAGCCGAAAATTTGAAATGAAAATAACATGATCAAAATGACTCAGAATTTCTATCATAACCTATTTTTGGAAAGCGCATGGTCATTCTGCATCCAACAATGCAAGCCCAATACAGATCTAGAGATTTGGTCGAAAGGTATAAACTCTGCAATATTTTCATCCGTATAGATTTTTTTTGAAAATAATTGATTTTAAATTAGCTATATCTTTTCTTTTCAGACACGAAATTAGATGTTTTTTTTAATCGTGTATTTTTTCGTGAAGAACTCAGATATGTATTTTGTTTCTTCATATTCTACACTAAAATTTTTAGATCTGGATCTACAAGTTGCGCCCTTAATTTTTCCTACAAAAAAAATACTAGATAAAAAAAAAACTAAATCTGAAGAATCAGAAGGTAGATCTCCTTGAGGAGAATCAATTTTTCATATAGATCTACAGAAAAATAGTAAAGAAACCCTTGAAAAAATTCTACAAAAATCTACACAACAAAGGGTTAGGGTTTGAAAAAAAATCTCAGACAAATAGAATCATGCCCAAATATGAAGAGAAGCTTAATGGCTACAAGATTAGAAAACAAAGCTACAAAAAACAGAATAATTCCCATTTCTGAAGAGAGTCTGATGGCTACCAGGTGAGAAAAAAAAAATGCAAAACAGTGTGAGTGCCCAGATAACAAATACGAAGATAACGATTGTTGGTTAAAATCAAAGAAGATACTAGATCATAGTAACCTACGCTTTGATACCATGTTAGAATATTAGATCAACTACACTAGATATCTATCTAAGAAACCAACAACATATCAAACATAAGAACCAGAAAGAGAAAAGAGGCAAGAGTACACCAGATATACGTGGTTCTTCTATTATCTCCAGAAATATCCTTCAACCTTACAAAGAGAGCACTAGTCCCAATACGATATACAAGATATGTCTCTAGAAAATTTAAGATGTATCATGAGATGATATGATGATATATTTTAATGAGACTCCCTTGACCCTATTATATGCCTACAGATGTGGAGGAATTACTCTCACATATTGCATGTGAGATAATATAATTCTCCAAAATAATACCTCTTTATATAACAATGGATATCAAGAGTATACTTTACCATAATAAATATGGGATATAATGTATTACTCTTTTACATAAGATTGTAGACAACTTTCGACATAATACAAAGACATTATTACCTTCTAAGGAATATAATATATTCCAACATGGGCATTGTTGGATTCGTATCCCAACAATATTAACTTAGAATATATATTTTTTTGTGACCTGAATAATGTTGGTTAGTTATCTTGCTTGAATTAAGGTTTAACTTTGATTGATTGGATTGCTCAATGTTTTTGAGTAAACATTTAAAGGAATCGACATCAAGAATTATAAAATAGATGCACATTTTAATGGATAAATAGAAACCTTAATAATTGTAAAATATATGTGCAATGGATAAATAGAAACCCAAAGAACTATAAAATAGATGCGCATTTTAATGGTTAAATAGAAACTTGAATAATTTTAAGATAGATGTGCATTTTAATGGTTAAATATAAACCTAAAGAATTGTCAATATTTCCTTGAACTGGATGCCTTGAAGACTCTCCTTTTCGATGCACCAAAGGTTGAGCAATGGGATGACCTATAACTTCTTCTTCTTCTTCTCTCAATTCTTCTCATCTTTGTCTGGAGTTGCACAAGTGTGTCTTTAGTGGTGATATTTCCTAAGCTAGTCATGTCTCAGTTAGAGATTCAAATCCTCCTTGGGTAATTTGAATTTCATGCATTGTATCATATTGTGTTATTACACATATTAATGATTATGGTCATCGACTTATGCTGTCAAATTTGTGCTTCTTCTTTGATTAATTTCACACTATAATTTTATCACTTTTTACACTACAATTCATTATCCTTCATAATTTTTTCACTATAAGTTATTATTCATCATGATGATATCCTGTGATTGATAATTTTACATGGTATCATATCTCTACAGAGTTTTCTTATCTTCGATTTGATATTTTATTGCAGGTTTTGTGAAGAATTTAGTAAAATTGTGGTGCTGCTCCAGCAACAAAATGGAGGATTCAACTTCCTTGACACCAAGAATTCTCACACCCTTCAATTATCTGAATTGGAGGGAAGATATGTAGATAATATTGCACACAAAGGGTCTGTACAAGGTCACAATGGGAAAGGAGGTCGAACCCCATGCATCGCTAGATAAATTAAAGTACCCGAACAAATTAGATGAAGTTTTTGGTTCTGCGTGTATTCATATCTCCAAGAAATTGCTCTTCCATATTTATGGCTTAAAAACCACAAGGGAGGTCTGGATGAAGCTCAAACCTTTGTTTGGAAAGCAAGATGAGCAAAGAGGCCACATTTTGGAGAATTAATTAATTTCCCTTCAACCTAACAGTTTTGAAACCATACACCATTTTTTTACCAAATTCAAGTCTTTGGTCATGTAGTGCAAACAATGTGGACTTGACAAGAAGGATGATCAGCTGGTGATGTCCATTCTAAGTAATCTTGGCCGTGAATTTTCAGTTTTTGTGTCCAGTTTTCACTCCAAGAGATTGACAACTCCAATCTGGTGAATCCTTCACTTAAAGCATTCACTGAATCCTTGATCCAAGAACAAGACAAGTTGATCCAAATGGGAGCCTTGAAATCCTCCAAGAATCAGGATCTTTTGGATGGGGAGTCAAAGAATGTGAATGCAAAAGGGAAGCATAAGGGAAAGGACAAGAAAAATCCTGAATCCAAACCAAAGGAGAAGCCTAATCCATCAAATGGAGCCTTATGTTCCAAGAAGGATAAGCGAAAGAGGTTTGAAAAGACCAAGTGTACCTATTTCAATAAAGGAAACCATTAAGAGAATCTATGTATGAAGAAAACTATAGATCAAATGACCAAACTTCATGCATAGAACCATATTTCCATCCCAGAAGGCACAAGGAAGACTTATTTTGGAATCAAGACAGATGATCATGAGACATTCCATGCACTGAAGGATGGATTTTCATAATCTCAAGCTTTCCTCAATGATTTTGGAGCCTCCAACCACATGGTTTCCTCCAAAGAGTCATTTTAATCTCTAGATATCACTGGTTATCCTAAAATTCACATGGGATATGATTCTCAGATCCCAGCTGTTTGGAAGGGATCAATTCAATTCTAGCTTGGAGTATTCAACAATGTCATGTATGTGCCCTCCTTAGCAACAAAATTTTTGTTTGTTTATGAGATGACACACATTGGTTCACCAAAGAGATTTGTTTTTGAACCTGACACAGTTGAGGTCTCAGATACCTCTACTGGGAAGTTGATAGCTAAAGGTTCTGCAAACCATGCCTCCAAGGAATATGAGTTCTCAAGCTTTTTTCCATACTCACATACTCACAACAACGTGCCCTATTGACCCTTGCCAATGCGACAAGAAAACTATAGCATGAAAGATTCTACCATCTGAACTTCAAGTACCTATAGCAATTGCACAATGAAGAAATTGTTGAAGGATTGCACCTCATCAAGTCCTCTCAAGGTATCTACAAATACTGCTTGGTAGAAAAGCATCTAGAGCGAAAGTATGATGTTGGGAAGCCACAAGAGCTACCTCCATTCTTGATTTGATACATAGTGATGTCTCGAGACCAATGCCTACAACATCTATGAATGAATCTATATATTTTGCTAACCTTCATAGATGACTATTCCTAGTTTTGTTGGGTTTATTTTCTTAAGAAAAAGTCTAAGGTGTTTGAGAGTTTTAAATTTTTCAAGACCTTAGTTAAGAACATTGTTGGGAAGAAGATCAAATCACTCAGACCTGACAATGGAGGGGAGTACATCAAAAGAGAGTTTCATCATCTATGTGCTTAAGAAGGCATTCAGATGCAACACTTAGTCCTATACACACCACAACAAAATGGTGTATATGATAGGAAGAACCCGTCATTGAAAGAGATGTCCACGTGCCTGCTTGAAGCAAGGGATATTCCACCATATCTCTGGGTTGAAGAAGTGAATTGTGCTTCGTACATCTAGAACAGGGTATCTCATATGTCAGTGGCTGGGGTCACTCCATTCAAAGCATTGATGGGACATAAGCTTTATGTCTCACATCTGAGGGTTGATTAAGTTCCTTGACCGTTCAATTTTGAGGGGGAGTTTTGTTCCCATGTGGTTTTCCCCATTTCTTTAGTCTTTCATGAAGAGTTATTTTTTCATTATTATTGTATGGGTGACCTTTGGTCTTAGTTTCTAGGGTCCAGGTTGTCCAAGTTGGATTAAGGGGGGTGTTAGGATTAACTAATAATCCTCCCTTTCCCACCTTAGTCATTTTAAAAGTTTCCTAGTTTAGGATGATGTTATCACTACATTAGTGCCATGAAGATGTTATATGGGGCCCACTAGCCACTTGATGCATCCTCATGTGTGAGTTTAGGAGCTCTAGAGACCAATCCCTAGATTTTAGGATCCCACTCTAAGTTATGGGAGTCCCACCTTCAATTCACCCTCACTAGAGTGGAGTCATGCTATGATGGCCACATTGAGTTCACTTTCAGTTAGCTAATGCACCTCTTTTGCATGATTTAAAGATAATGATACACATGCTTACCTACCAAGGTCAGTTAACTGATTCAGTTGTCCAGAGTTGCACTAGTGTGTCTTCAGTGGTGATTTTTCTTATGCTAGTCATGTCTCATTCACGGAGTTGAATCCTCCTTGGGTAATTTGAATTTCCTCCATTGTATCATATTGTGTTATTACACAAATTAATGATTATGGCCATCAATTTATGCTGTTGAATTTGTGCTTCTTCTCTAATTAATTTCACACTGCAATTTTATCACTTTTTACACTACAATTCATCACCCTTCATAATTTTTTCACTGTAAGGTATTATTCATCTTGGTGATCTCTTGTGATTGATAATTTTACAACCTACACCCTCAATAAAGGTTGATAGGGACAAATAATACTTTGGAATACCTTTGATTCAAAAGAAAGATTTATGATTTAAATGATATGAGATAGATAAACACATAATCTATGAAGCACAAACTTTTTTAATAACAATGATGTTAAAATCAATCATATTAAGGAATGTTTCCATTTTCTATTATTTTCTCTATACCTAAATATGAATGTAAGTAAAATGCTTCATTATCATGGCTAATGAATAGATTATAGGTAAAGTAAATCAATAAAAAAAACTAATCCTAACTTGTAAATTGAATAACAATATTAAGGAGAAGAAGCATGATTAATGGACATTACTAGCGTGAAGGTAAAAAAGAGAAACTAGAACTATATTGAGTACATGGTAGCTAAAGAAATACATTATATTCTTTGCATCATGGCTAATGAATAGATTATAGGTAAATTAAATCAATAAAAAAAACTAATCTTACCTTGTAAATTGAATAACAATATTAAGGAGGAAGAAGCATGATTAATGGACATTACTACGGTGTAGGTAAAAAAGAGAAACTAAAACCATATTGAGTAAATAGTAGCTAAAGAAATAGAAGATGGCAGCACTACCTAAAATATACAACATTAAAACCTTATAAGAACAATACCAAACTCCAAGTGCTAAGTTATAGGTTCATTATTTCTCTTAAAATGAATAAAATTTTCCTTATTATGAAAGTTTATTTTCAAAAATGAATAAAATTTTCCTTCTTATGAAAGTTTATTTTCACAAACAAATAATTGTAACCACTTTGTAAATTTTCTAAAATTTCCATTGAAGAGTCAAATGAAGAGTAAGATAAATCATGGAGAATTTTATGTAATTATTGTGAATAAGTCCTCTCATGGGTAAGGACTAATGTAGGAGAAAGTTGAAAGTTAAGGAAGGGGATCCAATGGTGGAATACATTGAAAGACCAAGATTTATAAGAGATTTGAGATAAATTGTTATGACTTTTTTTTAAGAATGTAATGGGGAAGATCCCATTAAAGTAATAGTGGAGGTCATTCAATGTAAAGTAAACCAACATAGATTTCTCTTAAATTGGATATACTAAGCATCCAAAGGGATCTAATTCTAATTCTTTGAGGTGTAATTTTTTTTATCTTAAATTTTTTAGATATTTAAAAGAAATTACACCTCAAGAATTTTGATCCCTTATTTGGTGCAGATAATTGCCTGAAAATTTTACCAAGATTGAGTTTTTTTGTTGATTGAATATATATTTTTTAGTGTGAGGAGGGCATGACCTCTTAGTTTGTAGTTTAGGTTGACATGATTTTGTGCAACTAGGTCTACTATGTTTGTTGCTAACTTTGTGAATTAACATAGATCTTGAAGCATAAGAGAGATGGAATTTATTGATGTGTAAATTTTTTTACACATTAAGAAAAACATTTACATGTAAAGAAATTTGATTTTGATCTCTCTTGGTGCTTGGTAAAATATATTATCTCGATTTAAAATAAATCTATGCTGGTTATTAAATAAAACCCATACAACCTACTATGGTAGTTATTAGTGCATAAAAGCAATAAGTCTCATTAAAGAATGTCCATTAAGTATTTAAGAAGCTCTTATGATTAGAGTTGTATAGATAAGAATACGAGTTGTATAAAAAAAAATCATAAAAAAATACAACTTTATATTAAGATAAAGCTGTGTCCAAAATAAACAGCTTATACAAACTTTACAAAAAGGCAACAACCTTGTAAATAAGAATGAGTCATTACAACTCTTTATGAAACTTACTCTAATTGTAACAACCTCATAGATACTTAATGAAACTTTTTTAATGAAGTTCCGTTCAACTATTATAGTAAGCCTTTTGACCCTATTACACCTCTAAAAATGATCATAAAATAAGCCTTTATTTGTAAATTTTTATAAACTACTTTAATGAATAATAAACAGAAAAAGTTGATGTTTTTCGAAAATGTCAATTCTAAAGTTTAAAGACTACAACATTTTCTAATAAATGTCAATTCTAAAGTTTTTTTTTTTTACTAAGGGAATCGGCAACTAAGGACGCATTGGTACTCGCATAACACGGGGTCCAGGGATCCAAACTCGCTACCACTATAAACCTAGATGAAACCACAGCGCCCTAAACCATGACCCACGGGTTAATTTGGGGGGATTTGAACTCATGACCTTCCATTCACAAACAATTCCATTTACCACTTGCTCTGTCCCCCATGGGCTAATGTAAATTCTAAAGTTTAATGAGTACAACATTTTCTAATACTTCATTTAGTTTTGGGATTAAAGCATAATACTTGTTATTTTCATACTATGTACGTATAGACATAAAGCATAGTACTTGTTTTTCATACTATGTACGTATAGACATAAGCACAAATTGTTCATTTAGTTTTGGGATTAAAGCATAGTACTTGTTTTTCAAACTATGTACTTATAGGCATGAGCACAAATTGTTCAACGTATAGACATATGTACAAATTGTTCTTTTTCGGACTTTTGTAGTATGTATTTAATTATTAATGTCTTTATTGTTTATTGTTTAAGAAGTAACATTTTACTAAAATAAAATAAGTGATATATTTATGTTTATATTTTACATTATAGTTTAAGTAGTAACATTTTAGTAAAGATAAAGAAAATGATATATTTATATTTATATTTTACTTTGTTAAATTAACCTAGACATCATTCTGCATTTTGCAACCATATAAAGACTTCTACAATCATGTTTATATTTATTTAATATGCAACCATATGAAGATTTTTACAATCATATTTATATTTATTTAATACATATTAAACAATAAGTATAAGACACAAATATCACATGGATGAAATCACTCATTTAAAATTTCCTTTCTTGAAAATTAAAAGTTCATTCAACTTTTAACTTATAATAAACATAAGCAGCTGTGAACCATGACTGATGGAGAACTACACGTGTCCTTCTAATCCAGGGTTTCTGCATGGATTGCTAAACCACGTGGCAGGGCAAGGTTATAGGAAGCAACACGTTGACATTACAAATATTTATAGAGTTTAGCTTATAAATAAAAATCCCTAAATCTAGACCAAAGCCTTTATTTTCTTAATTTTGAAGTTCTTTTAAAGAAAAGGAAAGTCTTATTTATCAATGAAATTGTAATTTAAAAAAAAATATCAACTCGTCTCATTTATCAATGAAATAGTAATTTAAGAAAAAAAATATCAATTCGAAAGAAGACATCTACTATTTAAGAAACCAATCATTCGAGAAATTAAAATTTATAAATATAATAAACAGTCACATCGCTACTTATCAAATTAAAATTTATAAATATAATAAACAGTCACATCGCTACTTATCAAACTGAGTGGGGACTGCATTTTAGAAAACACAGAACAGCTTTGCATTTTCATCCCACAGGTTGAGAAATGCATAAAATTGAGTATTAAGAAACACTGTATATTATTTCCTGAAATTGATTATCAAGAAACACTGTATATTATTTGAAGAGAATACACCACCTTTTACAATTTCAAAAGAGAACTGGCAAACTTTTTCAAAAGATTGGGGGATTCAAAGCTTCAGGAGGACTGAATCTGGCAATTTTTTTCAACCCAGAAGAAAAAGGATCTGGCAAACTTTTTCAAAACAGAAGCCGAAGGGTTTGTAATTTTTTCAAAAGATTAAGGACTCAAAGGCTTAACAGCAGCAGGGTTGAATCCACATTTTCTACAACGCCAGTCCCTTTCACTTGTTTGATTTCTCCGTGAGACCTTTCAATTCCTTCAAGGTCGATTCCACTGCATTTGTTTGACTCAGCGGTGAGATCCTTCAATTCCTGCAAGGCCGAATTCACTGCGTAGAGAACAGCCGCAGGGTTGAATCCACATTTTCTACAACGCCAGATCCTTTCCCTTGTTTGAATTCTTGGTGAGTTCCTTCAATTCCTTCAAGGCCGATTCCATTGCATGCAGAACGATCTTGTTCACTTCTAACTTGTCTTCTTTAGCGCTGTGACCCTTTGGAAGCAAGCGGAATTCTTTAGTTAATTGAACACATTCATGTAAATTCTCAGGAGACACAAAATCGAGGGCAACTTTAATACATGACTTGAGGTTTCGAACTTGATGAGGACACCCAGCTGGAATGAAGACTGCCTCACCAAGATTCTGTTCAAATGTCCATGCCTCTACTCCATATTCCTCTTTCAGCTTCCTCTTATGCTCCTTGTTCAGGTAAAATATTTGATCATGAATCGGATGAATAACCTCTGTCACAGGCTCACTTTTGAAATGCCTGAATTCTGTCTGGTGTTTCTCCAGATAAGCATGTAATTTAGGTACATCCTCTCTCCTAAAAATATCCCAAAGAGCACCTCCAAATTCGGCATTTTCGTTTTCCATTTTTCCTGAAATCTCTGGTAGTCCATAGCTTCGTCTGTAATTTTCTTTCAATTTCTTTATCTCACGTTGTTTGGAAGCTGAGAACTTGACCTCAGTAGTATGCATTATAATGTTGACAGCATCAGACATATCACAGTGCAACTTAGTGACTGAATCCCCTACAACAAGTTCTTCCCGTGTGCCATAAGCTATGTACGTTTTGGGACCCAAATCAGGTTTCGTGTAGCCCCGTGGAATCCTTGTGGCCAGATTTAGAATCCCAGATTTAGGATCTGTGTACTCCTTGAAAGGTAAAGCANTAGAAACAAGGATTCTGATGAAGAGAAGCCTGGACATTGTGGGGTTAGTCCAATGACAGAAAATGCAAAAGATAAGGGGTCCTCATATGGAGCTCTTCAAGGACCTCTGTCACAGGCTCACTTTTGAAATGCCTGAATTCTGTCTGGTGTTTCTCCAGATAAACATGTAATTTAGGTACATCCTCTCTCCTAAAAATATCCCAAAGAGCACCTCCAAATTCGGCATTTTCGTTTTCCATTTTTCCTGAAATCTCTGGAAGTCCATAGCTTCGTCTGTAATTTTTTTTCAATTTCTCTATCTCACGTTGTTTGGAAGCTGAGAACTTGACCTCGGTAGTATGCATTATAATGTTGACAGCATCAGACATATCACAGTGCAACTTAGTGACTGAATCCCCTACAACAAGTTCTTCCCGTGTGCCATAAGCTATGTATGTTTTGGGACCCAAATCAGGTTTCGTGTAGCCCCGTGGAATCCTTGTGGCCAGATTTAGAATCCCAGATTTAGGATCTGTGTACTCCTTGAAAGGTAAGGCACTGATAAATTCAGCACAATGTCGTGGTAGACGCTTCTCGAAGGATTCTGCTGGAGGCCAATCCTTCAACTTCAACATCTGGGGCCACTTCTTACCTTGGAGCTTTCCTTTTTCATAACCATCAAAGAATTGATGTATATTGATATCAAATGAATGCCAATACAGGCAATCAATGACAGAAACTGTGTAATTTGTGTCTTTCGACCTTCTCGACCTTGTGTCCCTGGTCTCCCTGAAAGCCCGCCACATAACCATTGGCTCCCAGCTCAGGCCTGTAGCATTTTGCAAAACATTTCGGACAATCACAGGCTCGCCTCTTCTCAAGTGTTTCTGAAAATGCTCAAGAGTCTCGCCCTTGACATCCTGCACGGTTGGCGAATACAAATAGTTGTCGTTGCTATTCTCCCTGTTAGCTGCTCTTCTTAACTCATCAGAAAGAGCCTCAGAATCAGAAAGACCTACGAGGATTGCAACAATGTGAGATCTGTGCTTGAGAGCTTTGGCGTCAGCATTGATGCGAGGGATGTTTCTANATCAAATGAATGCCAATACAGGCAATCAATGACAGAAACTGTGTAATTTGTGTCTTTCGACCTTCTCGACCTTGTGTCCCTGGTCTCCCTGAAAGCCCGCCACATGACCATTGGCTCCCAGCTCAGGCCTGTAGCATTTTGCAAAACATTTCGGACAATCACAGGCTCGCCCCTTCTCAAGTGTTTCTGAAAATGCTGAAGAGTCTCGCCCTTGACATCCTGAACGGTTGGCGAATACAAATAGTTGTCGTTGCTATTCTCCCTGTTAGCTGCTCTTCTTAACTCATCAGAAAGAGCCTCAGAATTAGGCTTCAAACACACAGCACATGGCTGTGAATCTGTCAATGCTGATGGAATTTGACAATTCCTGACAAATTCTTGTGCTTTTAGCTCAATGTTAGCAACCCAATTTGGTCCAGATTGTGTGCACTTTAATTCTAACAATTTCTTTCCACCATTGCAACCACCTGGGCATGGGATCAAAGAATCATCCTTCTCATGATCCTCTACCTTGGCAACCTCAACTGTTCTCTTTGTTGAATCATCTCCAGTCTGTGACTGCCTCCTAAACTCTTGACAACAAGCAATACACAAATCATACTTACAAATATTACAATTTCTGTGAAAACTTACCAAAGATGTAAGGCAGTTGTCACAGAACTGACGCTCTTTAGGAGGCACATAAACCTCAGGAATCTCCAGGTCTTGTACTGGTTTACTCTGAATCCTAGCTTCCAGTTTGAGTTCCTCCATTTGCTCATGTTGAATCTTATTCACCACAGGGAGGCCGCTGCAAATTACCTTCTGAAGAAACTCGACCCTATCAGCTACGCTTAATGTCTCCACTTTCACCTTGGGATTTTTCTGTAAACAGGCTCTGCAATTACAATTCTGCCGACAAACCGGACAAGCCTGGGCAATATCGTTTTTGTTCAGGGAAGAGTACCATCTTTTAATGCAGGGATGACAGTACCGTTTTGGACATTGGTTGCAATAAACTACAGTGCCTTTGTCATTTCTTTTACATTGATGGCACGTCGTACCCGCAGATTTCTGTGATGGTCTATTGATTTCTTTGTCCTCCGCCACACTATACTGACACAAATCATGCATTCCAGTGTTAAAATTCATCCCCATTTTAAATTTGCTGACATATTTATTGGTATCAAGAAGCTCGGAGACATAAGGCTCGGCTGGTGCACTGGATTCCCCAAAGCCAATCGCTGTTTTCTTGTTCCTGACATCAGAATTAACATCACCTCTGTTACCCATCTTCAATAATTTGCTCCCCTTTGAATCCAAACCCCCAGATTCATCTGGGTTCTCCTTGACCTTGCGTCTCCTTCCTCTCTTCTTCTCAGCGCCCTCTTCGCCCTCATGAAACAACATCGCCAGGGGATTCGTTCCCTGATTACTACCTTGGCCTCCGGTGCTTGCACCGGCCTTGGACTGCTGTTGCCGCTGCGAATGGTATTTATCGGATTCCGGCATTGATGGGTTTGAATGCCGCCATTGTTTCTCGTCGCTCCGCTCGCGGCGGAGGTCGTCCGAATCGTCCTCTGCGGCTGTTGCCACATTGCCCCTTTCTCTGCTCTGGCCTGTTGCGGCCCAGCGATTGGCCACCTGACCAAATGGCAACTCTAACAAGGCTTCTGAATGCTTTTCAGCCATCTTTTCACAAAACCCCCTCGCTGAAACTGCTCGTCTTCCTCGCAGCCTTGTGCTCTGCTCCCGCAGATCTTCTTGAGCTTCAGAACATTCAATCAAACATGCTATCACAGAGGAGATTTTACAGTGGTATTGAATGTTTTGGTAATCACACCAAATGGTGTTATTGGCGTTTTCCACCTTCTTTATGGCGGTGTTCTTAAAATATTAACTCATTTAAATTTAGCTTATTTAAAAAATTCTTCAATTTCCTTTCTTATCCGTGGTTTTATTACAAAGTATTTGTTGAGTGTTAATTTATTAACGAGTAAAATTTGATTTATATAAAATGTTTCTTCAAGATTTTGTTTGAAATTCCAATTGAATTTCATTAATGGAGATTTTGAAAATAATTAATTAATATAAAATATTTCTTCAAAATTTACAAGATTTTGGTCAAAGTGATTGATGAATTTCATTAATGGGGATTTTGATATATGGTTATTTTATAATATAAGATTATAAATTTCATGAATGGGGATTTTGATATAGGTATTTTTATGATATAAGATTTTGTTCATAGTTGGGGGAGTTCAAGAATGGTTTATTTAAAATAAAATATTTAATAGTTGGGAGTTTGATAATGGGTTATTTTAAAATAAAATATTTAACAGTGGAGGAGTTTGATAATGGGTTGGGAGCTCGATAAAATGTTTTTTCAAAATTTTAAAATCTACACAATTTTGTTTAAAATTTGATTTGAATTTTATTAATAGAAATTTTGAAAAAATTTAATTTATATAAAATATTTCTTCAAAATTGATAAGATTTTGTTCAAAGTTATTGATGAATTTTAGGCATTTTGATAATTGACCATTTTAAATTACAAGGTTTTGTTCAAAGTTTTAGAATAATTTCCTTGATAGGGATTTTGACTATGGTGATAATGGGTCATTTTAAATTATAAGGTTTTGTTTGGCTATTTTGATTTTGTTCAAAGTTATTGATGAATTTTATTAATAAAGATTTGATAAAGGGTTATTTAAAATATAAGATTTTAGTTATAGTTGGGGAGTTTGATAATGGATTATTTTAAAATACAAGATACAAGATTACATAGTTTGTGGGAGTTTGATAATAAATTATTTTAAAATAATTTATATAATTGAGATTTGAAAAAATTTTATTAGTTTTATTAATATTTTTTATTAATTAATTTATATATCCAATATATTTTAAAAATTAAATGTTAATTTATAAAAATAGTTAATAAAAATGAATATTTTAAAGTTAAATGTTAATTTATAAAGATAGTTAATAAAAATGAATAAAGAATAATAGTAAAATGTAAAATAATTAATAAAAATAATATACAATTAATATAATGTAAATTAAGTTAAGACAAATATCATAGCAAATATAAATATTTTAATTTGATAAATGAGCAAATAATGATAGTTCACCGTATATATTTCATAATATAATGTAAATTAAGACAAATATAAAATATTTTAATTTTATAAATGAGTAAACAATAACATTAAGTACCTTAAGTTAAGACCACTATAGAATATTTTAATTTTATAAATGAATAGATAATAATAATAGTTAATTATATATATTTCATATTCATGAAAATTGAGATATATTTATGTTAGGTTAATAATTTTTATTTATTTTTATAGTAGACCTGAAAAAAGTTAATAATAATGGTAAGTTTTGCTCTTTGTATAGAGAAGTAGTACTTTAGATAATAATTAAATACTAAACCACACAGTAAGAAAAAAGCTACAAAATATAAACTAGTAATTGCCCTAAGAAAGTGCATTGATAGGCAGATAGGTTGTTGTTGGAGGGTTAAAAAAGATGAAAAAAAAATTAGAGTTGACGTAGACTTGACAATACATTGAGGAAATCCGCTCCAAAACTTGACAATACATTGAGGAAATCCGTTGCAAAACTTGCAGGAAAGGGAAATGAAGGGCCAACCGTAAGAAGCCATTTCATGTTAACACACATAGTTACATGAATATTCACATCATAAATAATAAGACATTTTTCAATGAAGTCCATTACTAAAATGTAGGATATGTTGATTTTCTTGTTTTTTATTTAATTTACATGATTCTGCTTAAAGAAAATATTAGAGGGTAAAAAATAATGAAAAGGAAAATTAAAATCAAGTTGGCATAGATTTGTGGTTGTACCTTGAGGAAATCAACTACAAGTTTTGTAGAGAAGGGAAATGAAGGGCCAATTGTAAGAATCGAGGTAAACACAAATAGTTACATGAATATTCACATAAAAAATAAAACATTTTTCAATGGAGTCCATTACTGGAAAGTAGGATATGCTCGTTTTCTTGTTTCATTTAATATAGAGGATTCCCCTCAAAGTAGATATAAAAGCCACTCGAGGGAAATTTTATCACCTCATAATGCAATGATCCTCTCAAAACCAATTATTCGAGCATGCAACCTTCAAAGTCATTGACTTCTCTTTTCTAAAACAAATGAGTGATGGATTCATTTAGTGTTTTATTTAGGGTATTATCCTATCTCGATTACCCAACTCTAATGTTATGATGACAAAGATGAATTATCACATTTCATCAAGAGTGTAATGTATCCTACAACACCTAGGAAAATGCAATCACATGAGATTGAAATAATTTATAACATCTTATTGATTTAGCATTTATTAATAAATCTCTCTTCTAATTAACTTGAATGTCTTGTTACCATAAACTCCTTTATACACATTAAATTGAATAAAAATTACTGGGACTAACAAGATACTCTAATTATCACATTTAGATTATAAGGAAATCTATAATAACTCACATCTATAATGTATCACATGACAACTAACTCTACCTGACAATTAATTTTATATCACAAGAATATTTCTAGAATCTTTCATATATCTAGCAATTTTTTTTCTCATCCATAAATATAAAGATTTCCATTCATCCATCAATTCCAAAATTTTCCATTAAATATTTTCCTTTTATTTCAAATTCACAACAAAAATAATAGGTAAATAAAATGAATTTTGTTAATACAATCATTTAAAATAGCTTCAACCAAAATTATATTAATATATGATTTGATAATGAATTATATAATACTAAATAATAAAACCTTAATAATAATAATCATAAATTATATAATATTTAATAATAAAACCTTAACATATTTGACTTGAACATAAAATTTTAAAGAACCATCTTCAAACTAAAGTATTGTGAGTTAACTTTTCATAATTTAATATATAATTATCCTAAAATTAATGTAAATATTTATTGCGCCGAGAGGCGTTTTACAATCCAGTCCAGTATGGGGGAGATCTTGTAACGTGATGTAACGTTACTAACTTTGTAACATGTCGACAAAAAATAATAGTGATAATGAATATTATGGGAGAGATCTTGTAAAGTGATGTAACGTTTGTAACATGTAGGAAAAAAATAATAGTGATAGTGAATATTATGGGAAATAAATTTTCTAATAGGCCAAAATAAAACAATCTAATATGGGGGAGATGTTGTAATATTTCTACCTAACAAAACAATAAAAAACTAAAAATTTAATTATCCATGAAAAAAATGTGGGTCAAGAAAAAAACACAAAATTGAATTATCCGCAAAAAAATGTTGGCCTTGCACATGGTTTTAAAACCATGTGCAAGACATTCTAAAGAACCCATGGTTTTATTGTACATGGTTTAGGAGGCTTTGCACATGGTTTTTAAACCATGTGCAAGGCCTCCTAAACAACCCATGGTTTTATTGTACATGGTTTAGGAGGCTTTGCACATGGTTTTTAAACCATGTGCAAGGCCTCCTAAACAACCCATGGTTTTATTGTACATGGTTTAGGAGGGCCTTGCAAATGGTTTTAAGACCATGTGCAAGGCCTCCTAAACAAATCATGGTTGTAGGAGGGCCTTGCATATGGTTTTAAAACCATGTGTAGGGAAATGATGCAATGTTAGTTCCTAACAAAATAAAAAATAATAAAAAATATTATATGTCGGCCATAAATAATTTTAAATATTAATAATAAAAATATTATATGTGGACCTTAAATTAAAAAATGTGTCTTTTGGTTTGAATCAAATCAATGGATACCTAAGAAGAGGTTTGCACCCCCAGATATTTGATCCATCTCGGCGCTTGATAGAGCCTAGGATTTGGATCTACGTTGGTTTGAATTAAAACATAAACATATAACTCAAGCAAATACAATACATGTAAAATGCTTCCAATAAAACTAAAATATTTTATGCAAATTACATTCTTATCATAATTTTTTTTTTTTAAATTGTCCTATATAAATATAATCATAGCCAAGATAAGGTATACATATAAACTTAATAAATAAATAAACTAAATAAAAACCATAAACATTAAAACTAATATAATACTTCACTGACATTCACTTTATTTAAAACAATTTGTTTTAAAGAATTTGTATGCATAGTACCTACCATAATTGAGTATAAACTTTTATAATATAGTTGTATAAATTAAGATTCCACATAAATTTGTTTAAAACTAATATGCATAAAAAAATGCGCCAAGACTTATTATAACGTAAGTATGGAAATAATTGACACTAACTAAGTGTGTTGAATGAATAGATTTAAGATTGGATGTGTTCTTGCTTCCACGCTATAGGTATAAGAAAAGGCAATAGTTCTATATGTTGGTTTGTAGAATAGATGGCGTGCAATGATTATCCCGCTTTATAGTACATGATACACATTTCAATCCCATGGCTTTCATAATCTATAATGGCATGATGTTGTTGCTAGTGATAATATCCACCACACACTCTTGTAAGAAACAATCACAAATTTATAAAGAAATGAAGAATGAGGATTTTATTACCAACATTTTTGAATGTAGGTCCAAAATGGTAGAAATTATTTGCACTGGAAGTCTCCACCACTGAGCAACCCCACACACTATAATTTTAAACTCAAAGAAGATTTTACCAGGAAATGGACATTGACTTTTCATTTTCTTGATGTTTTATTTCTTTTATCCCTTGTTTTCCATCTTTCATCTTTGGAAGATTTTGTGTTTCCTTTCCTCTTTTTCAAGGTATGTTCCATATGAACAAGAAGTTCGAAGTCCGTGGCAGTCGCATTAAATCAAAAGGATAATATTCAATACATTTTTCTTGAAAGCGAGAATATATTATTTTTCGGTAAACAAGAATCCTTTTACATGATTTGATTTAATATATTCCATGTCAAAATCAGGGGTATTACATTATTTGTGACGGGGTTTCAAATCAATTATTGGTTTTGAAGCTGCCCTAATTGGGAAGAGGGGGTGTTGTACGCCCTTGTTTTCTTCTTGATGATACCCTAGTGAATCTTGTTAGAGTTTCCTACTCTATGGTTATAGTGCTCAGGGGAATTTTCTTTTTTTCAAGGGAAAACTCTGAACAAGTGTGCATGTTCATGGAATTTGTGACATCAAAATGGGACATGTTCATATTCCAAGGAGTGAACATATTCATTTTCTTGGTAGCTCAAACATATTGATTTTGGTACGAGTGAGATACATTCAAATAGGCATATATTCAAGCATATCAGGTGTACCATCCATATTTTGTGATATCATAGGTTTTAACAAAACATACTAATATGTTTTCAATCCCCTTGAAGGTATCTCCATCCCAGAATTCTTGGGGTGGATAGTACAAATCAATCCACACCAAGGTGATTGAAAAGTCTTCCTTATTTGGGATGAATCAACCCTTCCAATGTTGTCAAATTTTTTTTGTTAACTAATAGAAATAGGAAACTCCTTCGAATACTTGATTTTGTCTTCTAGATTGGAAAAAAATGTAGTAAAGAAGCCCTTTCGCTCCTAGTTTGAGTTTGATTTTCCCTTTCGACTTCCATTTGAGATCTATCCACTTGATGGGGGACATTCTTTGAGGACCATATCCCCATAAACTTGCTAATTGTGGCATGGTCCTTCATAAATTGGATGTATGTGCGTGGTATGTGCCAAGTTTGTATGATCTTATTTCATAAGTGGGAGTGCCAGTCATCTTGGGGATGCATCTGTTGGAACCCTTAGCTACCAGATTTCCCTGTTCCATATCAACTCTCTTCTTAGCTAGTTTAGATGGATATGGTAAGTTTCCTGCACCTCCCATTCTAGTTATGGAAACAATAGGATCTTCTTTGGTTTCCCCTTATACGATGGAAGAGTTACAGGATGATTGTTGTCCCTTGTTGAAGTTGTAAGGATTTCTTTGAAGGAGGGAACCTCACCCCCTTCTCCTTGCAAAGCCATGAAGATTTAGGTGTTGTATCCAAAAAGGTAAAATATCCTCGAAAAACAAATCAAATATTGAACTCTAAAAATATTTCAATTAATTCAAAAAATCATCTATTAAATAAAAATAATAACAAGATTTTATGTATTTTCTAAGCGTAATTCCATATTTTATATAATTAATAATTAATAGCTTTTATATTTTTTGGCATTGCAAGGTATCGATGAATATTGGACAATAAATATCGAAATGAGAAATTCTTGAACAAGTTCATGCAACTGAGTACCGAGAGATAAAACTGTTGACCATGAGTTAACTTTAGTTTATCACGGTTTGTTGGTATCGACATAACACAAAACACGTGGTCGGGCCTCAATCAATTGGAAAGTCTAGGAAAACAATATAGTGAAAAGTAAAGTAATTGTCGCGTGATGCAGTTAAAAGTCAATAGCATTGCTAGATGTTTTAAAATTTTGTTACGAAGAAGCTAAAGAGAGGATGATATGGTCATCTTATTCCTTCTCTGCAGGGAATATGTTGGCGGCTTCACCGTGGTGTAAGGAGCCACATCGTTGGATCTGTAATTACACCAAAAACTTGTTCATGAGTTCAATACACATTTTGTTGGTTCATCATATAATAGATTTACGAGTTTGATCAAATATTCAATCTTCGAAATACAGGGGTAATAAATTGTTGATGATTTAGAGTAGGATTCAAGACCTCTCCTTTTGCTTTTGTAGGAAGTGTTGCAGGGATAATTTCCTTACTATCATGTAGGCCTGAACTCACAACAAGTAAACAATGTTAAAAACCCTTTTCTATCTTGAAAACCCTTTCTATATTTTCACTTTTAATATAGTCACTATTCTACAATATAAAATATCTACGATCAACCTCTTACCTACTGGCGATTTTTGAGCCCGATTTCTATTGACAGTGCTCAACGTAGGCTTGGAAGGCAGTGGTTTTGATATCTGCTCGTAGATGTTCTTGTGTTGCTTGAGCTATGAGCAATGGAAAGCTTCATAATTGCTTGAGCCTACCAAGAAAATGGCAAAAGTACGTTGTCACAAATAAAATAAATCCGAAAGGACTAAGATTCAAAGGCTTTGTCAAAATGATTACATACATTTGTTGTTACTGCATTAAATTTGTTTTTCTATGAAAATAATACCTTTTCAATAGGCACATTGTAAACATTCATCGTTCTGTTATAAAAAATAGTGAGTTGAGTTGTGGATTGTTGCTCCAAAGCTTTTGCTGGAACATATCTGCAGAAAATAGTGCAAAAAACTTAAAGTTAGCCTTATCTAGCATTTAAGCTCGCTCAGCTATCAAGAACTCAAAAAAAATCGAGTGATAAATGTCTAGATGGCTTGAAAATACCTCGAATCCAAATCAGTTTAGTCGATTTTGGAAGGCAAGTTTATTTAATTTTTCTGTAAACCTACGGTTTGAACCGAAACTGGAGACACGACTTAAGGTAAACAATTCCAACATTTCCTTGTGGAAGCTTGATGCCTCATATCTTCCGTCAAATTAGGCCTCGACCCGTCTATTGGCATGAGCGAAATATTCCTTTTGTCCTGTGAAATCCTGATTGACGAAAGCACATTTGCATCATCTCCAGTTTTATCTGCAACAGATCTTGCATGACTATTGCATTCATAAAAAAATACGAAATCAGTTTTAGTAGGGGTTTTGGGGTAAGTGACTTGTACAGCGTCACGACAGCTCACGAGGTACCACACAAGGGAAAATTAGCGCTATGAGTGGAAGAATAACCACTTTTTGAATATTTTATGAATATTTTGACCAAGGTTGTTGCAATAGGTCAGTAGCGGTTAGAAATCAATTAGTAGTGGACCCTTAATGTAAAGGCGTAGGCCTATTTATAGATCTATTGTTGTGGAGAGACTGAGCATAGGGAGAGATTGTATTGCATAAGATCTGGTGTGATTTGTTTTATGGAGAATTGTCTGTCTTAACTGTGAATTATCTGGGCTTTTCCTGAGGTATGTGGTCTTCGGTTTTGGAGAAGAATATGTAATGTGATACTTTTGTGCAAGGTTAATATGATGTGTGGCTCAAATCTTGTCTGTTATTTTGATCTGTTATGATGATGTGACTCTGTTTTGTTACAATGGCATAATGTCTCTTCCTGCTATATCGATGTGATTTGTTGTTTTTATGTCGATGCAATCTGTGGTTATGTAATTGTCTGATGTGCTATGAGCAATGATGAATAATGTTGCGATATTTTGATACTATGTGATTGCATAAGTTATGGATACCCTCTGCAAGAAATAGTGTAAATTCGACTGGAAGCTCCTGATCTGGCAATTATGATGTCCCTTCGTCGGATCCCCATATCCTCCTTTCCCACTGTCGGAAACTTGGTTCTGACAGCTCTCCCTTGAACGCCTCAGGTGAGACCTCATCTGCTCTGCAGACGTTGTTGGGAAGGGTAAAACCTGTCTGGGCTGGTGCTTAGGGAGATTGTGTTGTAGGTCATCGATAGAGCGAGAACCCCTGTCGACGAAGCTTTGTTGGTGGGTTTTCGTCAACAAATGGTTTCATTGTCGGGACCGAGTTGCAGTTAAGAGGGGGATATGTTCTGGCATCCGACTCGATAAGAGATTGAGGGATGTGTTAACACCTGTATTTAACAAGGGAGAAATAAGACCATGGTGGAGATAAGATAATGTTGTTTAAATACTTTGGTTAAAAGATATAGTGTAAGAGTGGAATGATAGTCAAAATATCGATCAAGTTGCCAAAGATCCCAGGCTGCGATGGAAGAAGGAAGAAAATCAATGGCTGGTATTCCCCCCACCCTTCAAAACATGCGAGGAAGATAAGACAGGTTCGGGCATTTAACCAAGTGTACAAATCAATGGCCATAAAATCGTTTCGGGCAGATCCACGGTTCACATCAAATCCGCCTTGTGCAAACACGAGTTGGTTAAGGCTATGGCGTCCGGCGGAATCGCATATACACCACGCAATCCAACGACGGAGAAGCAAAGTCGGATCGCATCTACGATGGAGATTGATTCCGGAACTGGAAACTGCTCGACGGATAAGCCCAAGATGCCCAGCGGAATGAGTTAGCCGGTGGATGATCCGACGGATGAAAATCAAAGCGGGATGGATCAAGGGTTATTATGAGTTCCGGGGAGTGAACGTGCACGGGGGATAAGTCCGAGACTGCCAACGGAATTAGGTTGAGATCCACCAATCTGACGGCTGACAAATGCAGGTCAATCACATCAATGGCTGAAAAGGATTCTGGAGGATGAACTAGCATGGTGGATAATTCCGAAGTGCCCAGCGGAATGGGTTGGCGGTGATTGATCCAGCGGCCAAGGATTAAAGGCGGAATAGATCAACGGCGGAGGATGATTCTGGGAGATGAACCTGTGCGGTGGATAATTTCGAAATGCCCAGCAGAATTGGGTACGTGGCACATGATCCGACGGCGCATGGTAAAAGGCATATCGCATCAATGGATGAGATTGATTCCGAGGATCCAAAATGCATGAAGGTTAAAGTGAAGGAGCCCAACGGAATTTGGTAGGTGGTGTTTGATCCAACGGTGAAGAGTTGAAGGTACGTCACATCAACGGTTGAGGATGTTTCCAGGGTGGGGACTTGTGCGGTGTTTAGTACCAAGACGCCCGGCGGAAAGAGGTACGTGGCATGCGATCCGAGGGCTAGAAATTTGTGAAGAATCAGATCAACGGTTGAGAATGAATCCGGAGAAGAAAGGTGCACGGCAGATAGGAGCAGATGGTGGTTGCGGAAAGTAAATGATCGTCCACATGGCGAATTGGGATAGGCTCCGGAAATAAAAAAAAGGCTTATAAAAGCGAAGGGTTGACCTCTATCATTGTTATTTTATTCGCTCGGGACCAGTGAAAAGGACCGGACGGTTTGTCAGCTTCCATTTGGCAGTTCTAGACACGCTCCAAGCACACGCCTCTGCAGTCGACCAGGTAAGCTTAAAACCCTGTAATTCCTACGTCTCAAATTACCATTGAAATTTAAGCATGGACCAGAGGAAAGAAATTCAAGTGTCTGGTCAAGTCATGGATGACAGAGAAGAGTTTTTCATAGACCGAGACAGGGGCGTGTGCGACCCTTACCTGTCTATAGGGAGTGTGTGTGTGAGTAAAGAGAAATTGTGGCATTTTAATTTACAGGGGAATGATGTGTTAAATGTATGTAAGTCTTTCCTATATTTTTTCACCCTCGAGCAAACCCTCCATTTCCCGGAGTTTGCGGAGTGGTGCGCTGTCAACTATTCGCCTTCTCAGAGGATTATTGTGAGTCGGTCCGCGTCCCGGATTCTCTGCAAAGTCGATGCCACGGTCATTAGAGAAAACCTTAGTCTCCCTAAGAATTACTCGGTAAATCGTGAGTCTGTAAATGAGTCTGCCCTTGCCGAATTTTTTAAGAATTGTGAATGTGAGAGTCGCTGTAAATTCCTGTCCGCTATCCTGAAAGAAGGTCAGTCCCTTAACGGTCTTTTCCTACCTTATCCGATACACATTTTTAAGGATGAAGTCCAATTGGTAATTTCCCTGGTTTGTCAAGTGTTAGGTCAGGATGATGATTGTCATGTGGGCGATGTCATCCTCGGTTTTTTGTTAAGAATAAATTCCTTAAGCCTAGAGTCCCAGTCAATCCCTGTTTTTAATTTAGATGAGTTTCTCGCTGAAGCAATCCATCTTCAGCTGACAGAGTTTCCAAAGGTCCGTTTCTTTAGGTTTCAGACCTATCTACTCAATATGTTGTTATGTTCCAATGTGACTGAATTGAAATTTCTAGGTACTCTATGCTCTTCTGATTTGCCCAAGCAAATCAACATGTTCGAATTTGCCAATTCAATCATGTCGGAGATTTACAGAATGTTGTTTGATGAGGAGATGCCCCGTGTCCTGGATGAAATGAAATGTTTAATGCAGTCTTCACCTGAAGAGCGGGTTGGGGACTGGTTCCTGTACAGAGATTACACTGTCTTAAGAGTATATGGCTTTACTGGTCAGCCTTATAAGCTGCCTTCCTTTTTGACCCCAAGGATTTTTGCGCTTGAGTTCATGAGACAGAGATTGCTGTCTGAGGAAGAGCACTTCGGTGCCTTCAAGAAGTCTTCAAACATTAAGTTTCCATTTAAAGTTGGCTTGTT
>LPNX010990473.1:21472-35942 GCA_001517045.1 Pseudotsuga menziesii | reverse complement strand
AGAAATTACTGGAGGCTATGGATTTCCAAAAAGAGGCGAAAGTGAATTACGATCCTTATCATGTGATCTCATTAAGAAAACAGGCCAACAAAAACAAACCATTTGAGCATCAGCCTATTGAGGGGTTGGCTGAAACAGCCAATCTGCTACAATTTACTGAGAGCTCAAAGCCTAATGAAGATGCAGATGACGTGCCTGTCGCAGCAACCCAAATAACAGATGGTGTCAGCATTGCGGTTAAGAGGAGTTTGTCCAATATCGAGAGTATAGAAGTGGACGAAGATGCGTCCCATAAAAAAGCAAAGCTACTTGAAGGTGGCGAAATTGTAGATGACGAAGCTTCTGATGTCTTCAAAAAAGTTGCCCTTGTCCCCATGAAAACCGTGCAAGTACACCAATTCTCTTTTAAAGTTTTAGAAGGTGATGTAGACAGCTCAGACTCCAGCCCTGTATATAAATCGAAGGAAGAGCTCAAAACCAGCTACATGGAAAAGAGGAAGCAGTCCCTAGAGGAAACGAGAAATCTGCTCCCGAGGGTGAGAAACCTGTACAGTTTGAAAACCTCTCTAGTCTCTGCTAGGGATGCTGAGAAAAATAATTTTAAGATGGCCATAGTTAATGATAAGAAGATGTTTGAGATGGAGATCCGGCTGGACAAAATCAGTACCCCAGACAAGATTCAGCTGCACAAACAAACCAACGACATCATCTACTCAGACCTACTGTAGGCCATGGTAAGGATAAGTAAATTGCAAGTATTGATAGACAAGTTGGAAGTTCAGTTGAAGCATGAGAGAGTTGAGAACAAGGCAAATGTCATCCAGATTAGAAAACTGCACACAGACATTGCTAGTTCGGATAATAACCAGGCTATCAAGAGGTTACTAGAGGAGAAAGACAATGCCCTACAGGTATTAAAGAAGAAGCTGAAGATCCCAGGTTCAGAGCATGTCCAATCAGCTGAATTAATGGCTTTGCAAGAGGAAAAGGACAAAATCCATCAAGAGATGATGGAGTACAAAGGAAAGGATGTTGAGTTACAGGAGGAAAAGGACCGGTGGGAGGTCGAGTGAGATGAACTATTATCTCAAATTTCCTTAATGAAGAAAGACCAAAGCGCTGAGAAGGAAATTATGGAGGAACTAATGAGCCAAACCCCCGCTGGCGAAGATTTGTCTATTGTTAATATTGACAAGCCATTAGCTGATTTTTCTGCAGATGATTTGCTGGTTCCTATGTCCCAGGTGAGCTTGAAGGAGGAAGCTATTAAAGAATTGAAGGCCAAAAATGAAAAGGTAAAGGCTAAATTGGTCAAAGTAAATGAAAGCAAGAAACAAATATTGCAGGACAGGAATCAATTACAAAAGAAATTCAATGAGCTAAAAGACAAGTGCATTGGGAAAGGCCCTCTTCAAGGGGAAAAACATATCATTTGGGATACCTTGTCTATAGAGATTACCAAGTTCCGACATTACCTCAATTTTATTGATGATTTAAATATTATGATAGAGTTGGCTCGCCAGAGATTGAATTTGGTCAATGAACATATGGAGAAAAGGCCCCATACCACAGCTCAGAACACACTGAACTTCTTGAATTCATTGACATATTAGAAGTTGCACGAGATGGGCATAAAAGACAGGATATCAATAGTGCTGTGGACGAAGAAATTCATCCACAAGCACCACTTAATGAAGATGGTCCGGGATAAGTTAGAAGAATTGCTTTTGCAGGTCAATAATTTCAAACAGGAGTTTAAAGAGCTGTTCGAGGATGGGTTGCCTTCCTTCTGGGACGAGGAAGGTCGGATGTTCTCACAGGAGCATTATCATAACCTGCTTGTTCAGTGCCGCATGGACCACTCGAAATTTAATGAATTGGAGAAAAGCTTGACAGGAAAAACCATTGTAGATATGTTGGGGGAAGATTTCGAAATCCTGCAGAAGTTCGCAATTATCAGAGCCAGATTGCCCAAAAAGTCTTATGAAGCCTACATGGAACTCGAGGTAGCAATCCGGGAAATGATGGACTGCGACACCCCAAGTTCGGAGCAGTGGAAAGCTGTGGAGCGGTTTGGGAAGACAAAGTATATTCTTCACTCCTAGAAACAGGCATTAGGCAACGTGGAGCTAATGGGGCAAAGACATGGAGCTGATGGGGCAAAGACGTGGAGCTGATGGGGCAAAGACATGGAGCTAGTTGGGTGAAAGTTTGTTGTCAAGTTGATTCGTACTCTATGATCTGTTAGGATTGGAGTTGTAACAAACTTCCTAGGGGTTAGGAATTTAGTTACAAACTCTAAATTAAGCTGATCATTCTGTTATTGATCTTCTTGAGGAAGACGTATTGTTTTATGTATAAATTGGCATCTGTTTTATGAGATGGGGGTTGGAACCCATCGAGAGAAAGGAATTTTGGAGAACATATCTGTTTTTTGAATAACAAAGTGAATGCATGAGAGTTTTTTGTCAAAGATTCATGTATCATTGATATTGCAGTCTGTGCTTATTTCCTTATGTGCTTGTATTTCCCTTGTGTAACACTCCATTCTGTTTCTTCTTCGTATCTGGAACATAGTGTTTGATGATTAGAATTCATATGCTTATGCTCTATTCATCGTTTCATATATTATATGAATTTTTCTGCTAAAGTTGATATGGAATTCGTCTTCGACGCTCTGTATTGATTGGCTGTTCCCTCATCTTTTATGTTTCACCTTGATCAATTGAACGACTGTAATGATGTGATTATCTTGCCTTTGATAAATATTGTGTATACATCTTTGTGATCTTTTATATGTATATGACTCCATGCCCAATGGTTATGTGATTGTTTCAGCCAAATTTACAAATCTTTAAATATTTCTATTATCTGGTCTTGTAAAATTTATATCGAGAGATCCCTCTCTGGAAGAAAATACCAATTTCTTCCTAAAGTGGTTTTGCTGTTACCTTGGAGTTTACCTTTTACATCCTGGGTATATTCTGAGTGCTAACAAACTGGCGGCGTTTCCGGGGACCGAAGTGCATATCTGCCCTGGGGGAACGACAAAGATTAAGAGAAATTTCTGTGGGCAAACAGGAATTTTTAAAAAGAAAGAGGGTTGTATATTTGCCCTGGTGACTTCATTGTGAAATTATTTCAAAGATCAAGAACGACATTCTGGCTTCAAGAAGACACACTCGAGGTAACTCTGATACCGAAATTTTGAAGAGTTTTGAAGATCCCGAAAAGTTGTTTAAAATGAAAAATAAAGAAAAGCTAGATTCTCCTTTGTTCGGCCCATCATCATCACTAGATTCTCATAATAACCCAGAATGGGGGGTTGATACTGCAAAGAACCTATTGAGAACCAAGTCTGAGTCTGACCTTGAAAATACTGAGTTCAATCCTCATAGGTTAGAGACCTATCTGTTAGATTCCCTCTGGAGAGACTTGCAACAAGCCCCTGAAGCTGAAACATCCACCTCTGAGCATACTCAAAGTATCCTGGTTCCTGTGAACCCGCCCGGACCAATGGCCGCTAGGTTTGCTCCCTTGCGTTTGCCTGCTGTGTTGCATGATCTTCCCCAAAATTATTCTCAGAGAATTTCTTTATTTGATGGAGAGGGTGATATAACCGCAAAACAACATGTTTCCAAGTTTGAAGATTTCATTGACTTGGAGGAAGTGGACTATCCTGATGTTAAAATGCGGTTATTTGCCGAAAGTTTGTCTGGGGAGGCAAAAAAGTGGTTTAAAGACCTCCCACAAGGGTCCATTGTGAATTTTCAGGCTTTCCAGAATGCATTTTTGGATAGGTGGGATGATAAACTGAATCCTCTATAGCTCTTATCTCAATATAATGGTCTCAAGAAAGGAGGATTTGAGTCTGTTCATGAATTCTCAAGTAGGTTCATGAGGGCTTATAACTCTATTCCGGAAGATATAAAGCCTTCTCCTGTAGCTGCTAAACTGCATTATCCTGGGGCTTTTGATAATGATTTTGCATTCTCATTGCGGGAGAGGATATCGGCAACTCTTGCTGCCATGTTTACTGATGCCCTGGAGGTGGAGGCTAACATGATGGCAAGTGGAAAGATGAAACATAGAGATATGGATAGGAGGAGAAAAGAAGAAAATGTACCTGCCACTTCATCTTCTTCCACTGATGTTAAATTTGAGATGATGTTGAAGACTATGGAGAAGTTGATGGATAGGTTGACCACGGACACCAGGCCTTTCAACAGAGAGCAAGGGGATCCTCAAATCAGGAATCCAAATTTCAGAAGACCAAATCCCCCTGCTCCCCCCCAAAATAGACAGATAGACCAGAGAAATCCAAGAAACCAAGAAGAACAACCCATCCGTCCGCCTTTCCCTGAAAATTATGTTGGTGATGAAGAAGATCCCCCTGAAAATGAGATTCATTTGTTTGGGGAACAGGATTCAGAAATATATCTTACTGAAGAGGAGCATAATATATTTGCGCAGGAAGATGCAAATGAGGAGTTCGAGAATGAGCTGTATCAAAGGGGTTATTTACATGCTATGGATGATGTGCAAAGGAAAATCAGACTGAGGAATAGGGATATCCCCATAAATAAAGGGAAGGCAAACCCAAATCAGCCTTCCTCTAGTTCTTTGAATGGGGAGAAAGGAAAAGAGCTACAAAAAGAACCTTCTGCAAATAAGGAGGTAGAAAATGATGTACAAAGCGATAAGGTAATAAAAAAGGCGACTCCGATTGAGGTGGAAAAGATTAGTGCTGGTTTTAACCTACAAAACGAGCTGTCTAAGCTAAAGATCTCTGTTCCTTTTAATGAGTTATTAAGAAACACTGAATACAAAGATACTATTTCAAAAATGGTCAAAGGCCAAGGTGAATGGCAGTCTGACATTTTAAATTTGAATGATGATAGTCCTGCTATTTCATTTGGATCAAAAGTTGAGAATTTGGAAGGTGAAGAGGTTCCTCATTTCTATCTAAGTCTAAATGTGCTTGACAAAGTGGTCCATAATGGTATGTTGGATTCTGGGGCATCACACAATCTAATGCCCAAAGGGGTGGTAGAAAGTTTGGGATTGGAGGTAACAAGACCTTATAAAGATCTGTACTCTTTTGATTCCAAAAGGGTAAAATGCCTTGGATTAATTAAGGACATGGTGGTAACCCTGAACAAGCTGCCTTCTAAAACTATAGTCATGGATGTAGTAGTGGCAGACATCCCACCCAAATTTGGAGTATTACTGTCAAGGTATTGGACTTCCAAGCTGAAAGGTAGTTTGCAGATGGATATGTCATATGCCACTATTCCAGTTCTAGATGGGAGCAGGCGGTTATATAGTGAAAAGAGAACTCCTTATGTGGTTAGCAGTCAAGATAAGCTGGAGGTTCATCATATATATGCTGTTGATACTGATTTGGGGTCTTCTATTTTCTTTAATGATGTTGTCCCACATGATCTAGGAGCCACATTGCAAAAGAAATCTGAAGAGCAGGAGAAGTCTGATAAGAATAGGGAAACAAAAGTGAGGAGACAGGATGATTGGGAAACAAAATAGAAAAGGGAAGGCCAGTGGACTATGTATTTTGATGGGTCAGTTGCTAAAGCTGGTGCAGGAGCCGGTGTGTACATAATTTCCCCTATTCATGATTTCAGAGCTTTATCATACAAACTTATGTTTGAATGTACAAACAATGTAGCAGAATATGAAGCTCTATTCTTGGGTCTTCATGCTCTGAAGGAATTGGGAGCCCAGAAAATAAAGGTCTTAGGAGATTCAGAGTTAGTAATAAATCAAGTAAATGACAGTTACCAAACTAGGCACCCTCGGATGAGGGCTTACAGAAATGAAGTATGGGATATGTTGGGAAACTTCTTTACAGAGCATACAGTTCAAGTAGTCCCCAGACTTGATAATTTGGTAGCTGATTCTTTGGCCGTAGCTGCTGGAAAATTTGATACTCCTATGGCCGGTCAGAAGGAATACCAGATCGAAATGATAAATAGACCGTCTATTCTTGACAATTCCAAATATTGGCAGGTGTTCGAAGATGATATGCAGATCCGAAGATTTTTAGAATTATCAGGAGAGTTTGTGAATACTCAGTTTGACAATGAAAATGATAAAGACGAGGCCCATGAAAATGATGAAGAAACTGAAATAGAAGAAGAAGATGCTAAGAAGTTGAGGAAAACCTTGGGAGGTAAGGATATCATCCAGCTAAAAAATAATTTTATACCGAGAGGCCTGATCCCTTTAGAAAGGCTCTTTGATCAGAATGATGTTGCCAAGAATCCCAAAGTGAAACCTGTTGGCGTTGCAGTTGAAGATAAAAATATTGGCACTGAAGAAGATCCTAAGATCATAAAATTATCCAAGAAGTTGCCTGACAGGGAGAAAGAGGAGTATGTAAAGTTGATGAAAAGATACACAGATGTGTTTGCTTGGAGTTATGAAGACCTCAAAGAATATGATACATCTATCATACAACACACTATTCCTATAAAGCCTGGGGAGAAGCCTTTTAAACAGAATTTCAGGAGGATCAACCCTAAATTGCTCCCTGTCATTGAGAAGCAAATAAAGAAGTTATTTGATGCCAAGATCATTGTAACGCTCAAATTTTCTAAGTGGGTTGCTAATTTGGTCCCTGTCAGAAAGAAGAGTGGAGAGATAAGACTGTGCATAGACTTCCGCAATTTGAATAAGGTCTCCATGAAAGACAACTATCCTCTACCCAAGATGGATCACATGCTGCAGCAAGTGGTGGGAGATGAAAGGATTTCGATGCTGGATGGCTTTTCCGGGTATAATCAAATCAAAGTGTTACCAGAAGATCAGGAGAAAACTTCCTTTACTACACCATGGGGCACTTTTATGTATGCAAAGATGCCTTTTGGTTTGATGAATGCCGGAGCCACTTTCCAGCGAGATATGGACATCGCTTTTGCAGGGGAAATTGGAATTTTTGTGGTGATCTACATGGATGATATCACAGTCTACTCTAAGTCCGACAAAGAACATCTACGTCATCTAGAGAAGGTTTTCATAAAGTGTAGGAAATATGGTATATCTCTGAATCCGAAGAAATCTAATTTTGCATTAGAAGAAGGAAAGCTGCTAGGCCATATAATATCCAAAGATGGCATAAAGATTGATCCTGAAAGAGTAAGTGCAATCCTGAAGGTGGGAGAACCCAGAAGCAAAAAGGAGGTACAGTCATTTCTGGGACAGGTGAATTTCTTGAGGAGATTCGTACCAAGCTTTGCTGAGATTTTGATGAATATTACAAATATGTTGAAGAAGGGTCATGAAATAAAGTGGAATGCAGAAGCTAAGGAGTCATTTTGGAAAATCAAGAAAGTAATTTCAGAAGCCCCTGTTTTGGTAAGTCCAAATTTTTCCAAAGAGTTTTCAGTATTCTCCTATGCTTCGGAACATACTATAGCAGCAGTATTATTGCAGAAAAATGATGAAAACCAGGAACAACCTATAGCTTTTTTCAGTAAAATACTTCGGGATGGAGAACTGAAATATGACATCATGGAGAAGCAGGCCTATGCTTTAGTTAAAGCATTGAAGGATTTCAGAGTGTATGTTTTGCACTCACATATAATTGCACATGTTCCGACCGCTGCAGTAAAAGCAATTTTGACTCAACCAGATCCGGAAGGCAGGAGAGCGAAATGGATAGCTACCTTATTGGAATATGACATAGAAATAAAGCCCACAAAGCTGGTCAAAGGGCAAGGGTTGGCAAAAATGATGACAAACTCAAATTGCGAATCTTTACAAATCAATTTCTTATGTCACCAATTTGATCAGTTGGGCACGGAGATAGAAGTGATGGTTGATTTTGTAACTTCTCCATGGTATCGTGACATTGTATTTGTCCTCCGAAATTTGCAAGCACCAGAAGGATTAAGTAAATCAAGAGCAAGGTCTGTGAAGTTGAAATCCGCTAAATTTTGTATCATAAATAAATATCTTTATTGGAAAGATCCTGGAGGGGTTTTGCTAAATTGTCTTTTGGAAGATGAGGCTCAGCAAATTACCAAAGAATTTCACAAGGGAGACTGCGGAGGACATCACTCCTAGAAGGTGACTGCAAACAAAATCTTGAGGGCTGGTTATTATTGGCCTACATTATTCTCAGATGTATATAAAGAAACCAGCAAATGTCATCAATGCCAAATTTTTGACGGTAAGAGAAAAGTGTTGCCCCTCCCTTTGAATCCAATAACAATAGAAGCTCCTTTCTAGCAATGGGGTTTGGATTTTATTGGTGAAATAAACCCCAACTCATCAGGAGAGCACAGGTGGATTTTGACAGCTACAGACTATTTTACTAAATGGATAGAAGCAATTCCTACTAGGAGGGCCACTGAAAATGTGATCATGGATTTTCTTGAAGAGAATATATTGGCTCGATTCGGGTGACCAAAAAGGATAGTGACAGACAATGCAACTGCTTTCAAATCCAGGAAAATGATAAATTTTTGTCATAAATATAACATAAGTCTCAATCATTCGACAGCCTATTATCCTCAAGGGAATGGGTTGGCCAAATCCTCAAACAAGAGCCTAGTAAGAATTATCAAAAAGCTGTTGGAGGATAATAAGAGATCTTGGCACACCAAACTCAAATATGCTCTATGGGTTGACAGGATTAGCACTAAAAGAGCAATCGGCATGTCTCCTTTCCAACTGGTATATGGGGCCGAAGTGATTTTTCCGGCATCATTAGGGGTTCCAGTTATGAGATATTTCCAAGATCAGCAAGAGGAACCAAACCACATACAGCGAAGGATAAATCAGATCATCGAGCTAGAAGAACGAAGATATAAGGCTTATGACAAAGTACAGTCACATCAAGAGAAAATGAAAAGTACTTTTGACAGAAGGGTCAAAGAAGAGCAGTTTCGGATTGATGACCTGGTTTTAAAGTGGGATGCTCCTAATGAAGATAAACATGGAAAATTCAATCCTATGTGGGTAGGACCTTATGTTGTTGCTGGGTATAGAGGGAAAAATGCATTTTTGCTGGAATATACGGATGGGGTTCCTCTTGAGAGCAACCTTGTCAATGGGAGATATCTGAAGCATTACCTATCCTAGGGAAAGAAGGTAAAATTTGTATTATAGACTGTACATATTTTTGTTTACAAGTCAATAAGAATGGTAAGCCGAGGGTATTTGGAGTTTGCGGTGAAAACCCCAAGACCCAGGAGGTGTATCATTCCTTTTCTAAAAATATATAAAAAATGATATATTTGCAAAAACAAAAGATGGGTTTTTTTGGGAGTTATTTTGCAAAATAAAAAAACAGGCACCTGGTCTACGAGTTCTTTGATACCTTGCAGGGAGGATATCATCCCCAGATGGAGCCAGCTGTTAACACCTGTATTTAACAAGGGAGAAATAATACCATGGTGGAGATACGATAATGTTGTTTAAATACTTTGGTTAAAAGATATAGTGTAAGAGTGGAATGATAGTCAAAATATCGATCAAGTTGCAAAAGATCCCAGGCCGCGATGGAAGAAGGAAGAAAATCAACGGCTGGTATTCCCCCCTCCCTTCAAAACATGCGAGGAAGATAAGACAGGTTCGGGCATTTAACCAAGTGTACAGATCAACGGCCATAAAATCGTTCCGGGCAGATCCACGGTTCACATCAAATCCGCCTTGTGCAAACACGAGTTAGTTAAGGCTATGGCGTCCGGCGAAATCGCATATACACCACGCAATCCAACGACGGAGAAGCAAAGTCGGATCGCATCTACAATGGAGATTGATTTCGAAACTGGAAACTGCTCGGCGGATAAGCCCAAGATGCCCAGCGGAATGAGTTAGCCGGTGGACAATCCGACGGATGAAAATCAAAGCAGGATGGATCAAGGGTTATTATGAGTTCCGGGGAGTGAACGCTCACGGGGGATAAGTCCAAGACTGCCAGCCGAATTAGGTTGAGGTCCACCAATCTGACGGCTGACAAATGCAAGTCAATCACATCAACGACTGAAAAGGATTCTGGAGGATGAACTAGCACGGTGGATAATTCCGAAGTGCCCAGCAGAATGGGTAGGCGGTGATTGATCCGGCGGCCGAGTATTAAAGGCGGAATAGATCAACGGCGGAGGATGATTCCGGGAGATGAACCTGCGCGGTGGATAATTCTGAAATGCCCAGCGGAATTGGGTACGTGGCACATGATCCGACGGCGCATGGTAAAAGGCATATCGCATCAATGGATGAGATTGATTCCGGGGATCCAAAATGCACGAAGGTTAAAGTGAAGGAGCCCAATCGAATTTGGTAGGTGGTGTTTGATCCAACGGTGAAGAGTTGAAGGTACGTCACATCAACAATTGAGGATGTTTCTGGGGTGGGGACTTGCATGGTGTTTAGTACCAGGATGCCCGGCGGAAAGAGGTACGTGGCATGCGATCCGAGGGCTAGAAATTTGTGAAGAATTAGATCAACGGTTGAGAATGAATCCGAAGAAGAAAGGTGCACGGCAGATAGGAGAAGATGGTGGTTGCGGAAAGTAAATGATCGTCCACGTGGCGAATTGGGATAGGCTCCGGAAATAAAAAAGGATTATAAAAGCGAAGGGTTGACCTCTATCATTGTTATTTTATTCGCTCGGGACCAGTGAAAAGGACCGGATGGTTTGTCAGCTTCCATTTGGCAGTTCTAGACACGCTCCAAGCACACGCCTCTACAGTTGACCAGGTAAGCTTAAAACCCTGTAATTCCTCCGTCTCAAATTACCATTGAAATTTAAGCATGGACCAGAGGAAATAAATTCAAGTGTTTGGTCTGGTCGTGGATGACACAGAAGAGTTTTTTGTAGACCGAGACAGGGGCGTGTGCGACCCTTACCTGTCTATAGGGAGTGTGTCTGTGAGTAAAGAGAAATTGTGGCATTTTAATTTATAGGGGAATGATGTGTTAAATGTATGTAAGTCTTTCCTATATTTTTTCGCCCTCGAGCAAACCCTCCATTTCCTGGAGTTTGCGGAGTGGTGCACTGTCAACTATTCGCCTTCTCAGAGGATTATTGTGAGTCGGTCCGCGTCCCGGATTCTCTGCAAAGTCGATGCCACGGTCATTAGAGAAAACCTTAGTCTCCCTGAGAATTACCCGGTAAATCGTGAGTCTGTAAATGAGTCTTCCCTTGCCGAATTTTTTAAGAATTGTGAATCTGAGAGTCGCTGTAAATTCCTGTCCGCTATCCTGAAAGAAGGTCAATCACTTGACGGTATTTTCCTGCCTTATCCGATACACATTTTTAAGGATGAAGTCCAATTGGTAATTTCCCTGGTCTGTCAAGTGTTAGGTCAGGATGATGATTGTCATGTGGGCGATGTCATCCTCGGTTTTTTGTTAAGAATAAATTCCTTAAGCCCAGAGTCCCAGTCAGTCCCTGTTTTTAATTTAGATGAGCTTCTCACTGAAGCAATCCATCTTCAGCTGACAGAGTTTCCGAAGGTCCGTTTCTTTAAGTTTCAGACCTATCTACTCAATATATTGTTATGTTCCAATGTGACTGAATTGAAATTTCTAGGTACTCTATGCTCTTCTGATTTGCCCAAGCAAATCAACATGTTCGAATTTGCCAATTCGATCATGTCGGAGATTTACAGAATGCTGTTTGATGAGGAGATGCCCCGTGTCCTGGATGAAATGAAATGTTTAATGCAGTCTTCACCCGAAGAGCGGGTTGGGAACTGGTTCCTGTACAGAGATTACACTGTCTTAAGAGTATATGGCTTTACTGGTCAGCCTTATAGGCTGCCTTCCTTTTTGACCCCAAGGATTTTTGCGCTTGAGTTCATGAGACAGAGATTGCTGTCTGAGGAAGAGCACTTCGGTGCCTTCAAGAAGTCTTCAAACATTAAGTTTCCATTTAAAGTTGGCTCGTTCATTTTCAAAGGTAAGGGCACCCTGGTGTTCATAGAGAAATTACTGGAGGCTATGGATTTCCAAAAAGAGGCGAAAGTGAATTACGATCCTTATCATGTGATCTCATTAAGAAAACAGGCCAACAAAAACAAACAATTTGAGCATCATCTTGTTGAGGGGTTGGCTGAAACAACCAATCTGCTGCAATTTACTGAGAGCTCAAAGCCTAATGAAGATGCAGATGCCGTGCCTGTCATAGCAACCCAAATAACAGATGGTGTCAGCATTGCGGTTAAGAGGAGTTTGTCCAATATCGAGATTATGGAAGTGGACGAAGATGCATCCCATAAAAAAGCAAAGCTACTTGAAGGTGGCGAAATTGTAGATGACGAAGCTTCTGATGTCTTCAAAAAAGTTGCCCTTGTCCCCATGAAAACCGTGCAAGTACACCAATTCTCTTTTAAAGGTTTAGAAGGTGATGTAGACAGCTCAGACTCCATCCCTGTATATAAATCGAAGGAAGAGCTCAAAACCAGCTACATGGAAAAGAGGGAGCAGTCCCTGGAGGAAATGAGAAATCTGCTCCCAAGGGTGAGAAACCTGTACAGTTCGAAAACCTCTCTAGTCTCTGCTAGGGATGCTGAGAAAAATACTTTTAAGATGGCCATAGTTAATGATAAGAAGATGTTTGAGATGGAGATCCGGCTGGACAAAATCAGTACCCCAGACAAGATTCAGCTGCACAAACAAACCAGCGACATCATCTACTCAGACCTACTGCAGGACATGGTAAGGATAAGTAAATTGCAAGTATTGATAGACAAGTTGGAAGTTCAGTTGAAGCATGAGAGAGTTGAGAACAAGGCAAATGTCATCTAGATTAGAAAACTGCACACAGACATTGCTAGTTCGGATAATACCCAGGCTGTCAAGAGGTTACTAGAGGAGAAAGACAATGCCCTACAGGTCTTAAAGAAGAAGCTGAAGATCCCAGGTTCAGAGCACGTCCAATCAGTTGAATTAATGGCTTTGCAAGAGGAAAAGGACAAAATCCATCAAGAGATGATGGAGTACAAAGGAAAGGCTGTTGAGTTACAAGAGGAAAAGGACCGGTGGGAGGCCGAGCGGGATGAACTATTATCTCAAATTTCCTTAATGAGGAAAGACCAAAGCGCTGAGAAGGAAATTATGGAGGAACTAATGAGCCAAACCCCCACTGGTGAAGATTTGTCTATTGTTAATATTGACAAGCCATTAGCTGATTTTTCTGCAGACGATTTGCTGGTTCCTATGTCCCAGGTGAGCTTGAAGGAGGAAGCTATTAAAGAATTGAAGGCCGAAAATGAAAAGGTAAAGGCTGAATTGGTCAAAGTAAATGAAAGCAAGAAACAAATATTGCAGCACATGAATCAATTATAGAAGAAATTCAATGAGCTAAAAGACAAGTGCATTGGGAAAGGCCCTCTTCAAGGGGCAAAACATATCATTTGGGATACCTTGTCTATAGAGATTACCAAGTTCCGACATTACCTCAATTTTATTGATGATTTAAATATTATGATAGAGTTGGATCACCAGAGATTGAATTTGGTCAATGAACATATGGAGAAAAGGCCCCTTACCATAGCTCAAAACACACTGAACTTCTTGAATTCATTGACATATCAAAAGTGGCACGAGATGGGCATAAAAGACAGGATATCAATAGTGCTGTGGGTGAAGAAATTCATCCACAAGCATCACCTAATGAAGATGGTCTGGGATAAGTCAGAAGAATTGCTTTTGCAGGTCAATAATTTCAAACAGGAGTTTAAAGAGCTGTTCGAGGATGGGTTGCCTTCCTTCTAGGACGAGGAAGGTCGGATGTTCTCACAGGAGCATTATCATAACCTGCTTGTTCAGTGCCGCATGGACCACTCGAAATTTAATGAATTGGAGAAAAGCTTGACAGGAAAAACCATTGTAGATATGTTGGGGGAAGATTTCGAAATCCTGCAGAAGTTCGCAATTATCAGAGCCAGATTTCCCAAAAAGTCTTATGAAGCCTACATGGAACTCGAGGTAGCAATCCGGGAAATGATGGACTGGGACACCCCAAGTTCGGAGCAGTGGAAAGCTATGGAGCGGTTTGGGAAGACAAAGTATATTCTTCACTCCTAGAAACAGGCATTAGGCAACGTGGAGCTGATGGGGCAAAGACGTGGAGCTGATGGGGCAAAGACATGGAGCTGATGGGGCAAAGATGTGGAGCTAGTTGGGCGAAATTTTGTTGTCAAGTTGATTCGTACTCTATGATCTGTTAGGATTGGAGTCGTAACAAACTTCCTAGGGGTTAGGAATTCAGTTACAAACTCTAAATTAAGTCGATCATTCTGTTATTGATCTTCTTGAGGAAGACATATTATTTTATGTATAAATTGGCATCTGTTTTATGAGATGGGGGTTGGAATCCATCGAGAGAAAGGAATTTTGGAGAACATATCTGTTTTTTGAATAACGAAGTGAATGCATGAGAGTTTTTTGTCAAAGATTCATGTATCATTGATATTGCAGTCTGTGCTTATTTCCTTAT
>LPNX010990473.1:2548-21407 GCA_001517045.1 Pseudotsuga menziesii | reverse complement strand
GTGCTTGTATTTCCCTTGTGTAACACTCCATTCTGTTTCTTCTTCGTATCTGGAACATAGTGTTTGATGATTAGAATTCATATGCTTATGCTCTATTCATCATTTCAGATATTATATGAATTTTTCTGCTAAAGTTGATATGGAATTCGTCTTCGACGCTCTGTATTGATGGGCTGTTCCCTCATCTTTTCTGTTTCACCTTGATCAATTGAACGACTGTAATGATGTGATTATCTTGCCTTTGATAAATCTTGTGTATACATATTTGTGGTCTTTTATGTGTATATGACTCCATGCCCAATGGTTATGTGATTGTTTCAGCCAAATTTACAAATCTTTAAATATTTCTATTATTTGGTCTTGTAAAATTTATATCGAGAGATCCCTCTCTGGAAGAAAATACCAATTTCTTCCTAAAGTGGTTTTGTTGTTACCTTGGAGTTTACCTTTTACAACCTGGGTATATTCCGAGTGCTAACAGGATGGTTCGATTTTAAGTTGTAGGAGTTTCCTGAAGCTGAAAACCAAAATCCTAAGCTGTTGACGGGCCAATGGTTGAATAGATATATCCATGAATGGTTCTTTTGCAAATTCCCTGTACTCTTGTATGAATGGTTGGAAAAGTTCACTAAGTGGAAGACAAACTTTCAAGGAGGAGAGTTAACATCCTGGACCCTAGAATTGATCGAGGAGTTGCAAGAAACCAACAACAAGGCATCGTGGGAAGTCGAGATATGGTTGGATACTATCTTAGAAGGATACAACACTGAGTTTACCATTGATACCAATAAATCTTTTAGTGAATTAGAAAGGGAGTTTTTCAGTGGACCACGTGGAAGATTCTTATTGTTGCTACACCTATCGATTAAGCAACTAGTCTGTGAAAAGGGTATCCTAAAGATGGACCAAGAGTAGTGGAAATATGGTGTGCGGGGGATGTAGGCACTGCAACAGACAAGGGGGAAATGCATAAGGAAGTAAGGGGTAGATGGGAATGAGTTCTGATGAGAATGTAAAGGTCACCGAAGAAACAAGTAGTTGTACGAGGGGAGAAGCAAGGTTTCAAGAAAAGAGGCAGAGGACGGGAGAAGGTCCTGCTGAAGTTGAAGTGCAATACCATGAAGAATGACTACACAGGACGAAGCGACCTTTTTGTGAGGACAAGGACATATAGGCCTAGGATATTCCTGGAAGAATGAGAGGATTGAACCCCAGCAGTAATGTGTCTACTCTTCCTCGCACTACTCCACCACAAGGAAGGAATGCACATTCTACGTCGACTTTCCCGACGTGTTAGCAACAGTCTAGTAATAGAGCACCAGTAGGAGGAAGAAGGTCCAGAATGGAAGGAGATGAAATGAAGTTGCCGATATTCAATGGAAATGGCACTGACAATCCAGAGCAGTACTGGTTCTTGTGTGAAGCGATCTAGACTGCTCGAAAAACGATCGATGATGATGTCAAGAAAAGTCAGGTAGCCACTACTATGAGGGGCTGTGTGTTGGAATGGTTTATGAGATTCACACGGGTGCCTCAGGGAGGTACTGCAAAAACATTGTATGAGATCATAATAGGGCTATTTGAGGAATTTAAGAAGACAAAATCCGAAGCTCAGTACATTACTGAATTGAAAGAGATCAAACAATTCCCCAATGAAATGATTTGGGATTTTGATTAGCGATTTAAGACATTGATGGCTCGGGTTAGTTTTTAGATGAGCGACGTTCAGCCTAAATAATGGTTTATTGCGGTGCTTGTCCCTCATATCCGACAATAATTAATGCAACAAAATATTGCAACATAGAGCGAGGCTCTAGAGACCACGATGAAATTGGAGGCATCGCCAGTAGGGGAAACCGTCGTTGGAATGAATCAGATTCAAGCGCAGTTGGAAAATTTGATGCTACAATTGCAAGACATTAAAAAGGCCAAGGAAGATCGCGATGATCTTTGGTGCACCCGTTTCCATGCAAGTGGACATTCCAAGGATACCTTCCTGACGTTTCAGAATTATTTGTTGTCAGGAGCCCCCAATCTGTTGAGTGGTGCTAGTGCACCATGGTGTCTCATTTTTCAGGTCTATGGGCATCGACACGCGAACTACGATTACATACAGAAGATGGTTACCAAATCAGAAATTTTGTACTGTACATTTTGTTGGTCAGTTGGACATGATGACACAAACTGTTGCGCTTATGATTTGCTCTAGGAAAGGACATACGATTCATACTTTGTGAAAGGGGAGGACCCCCGGATAGTGCAAGCACAACCGCAAGTAGTACAACCAGCAGCATAGGCACCATATACCCCATCACCTCCATTGCAGTTTGTCCCTACGTAACCACAACAATAGTTTATAGCACAACCACAGTTCACACCACAGCCTCAAATGGTGGTACAACCACAGTATAACCAGGCACCACGACTACAGTATAATCAGCCACAATATGTTCAAGTTGCGCACTATGTCCAGCAGCAACCTAACCCATCGCAACAACAAATGGCCCAACCACAGTTTCAACAAGGAGGAGTCCGAGGAGGATTCCATGGAGGGTTCAGAGGTCGAGGAGGAGGATTTGGCCAAGGAGGAGGACGAGGTCGTGAATCAATCCAGTGCTACACCAGCAGGGTATTTGAGCATTACCAGAGGGAGCGCCCTCATGCATAGTGCACATACTATGCAACCAACGTTCATAATGTTGAAATTTTCCCTCAGTTGATTGCAAAATGGTAGGCAGGACAAATTCCTCAGCTACAGAATGGGAAGACTCAGAATCATCCTGCATTCCAAGCACAGAATCAACCGATAATGCAGAACCAGGTCCCACTGTAGATTCAGACTCAGAACTCGCTTCAGACACAGAACCAACCGATGAATCAGAACCCGCCTTTGAACTTAAACCAAGGATCGACAGTTGCCACTATTCAGGCCGAGCCACAGATTAAGGATGTTGACGTTGGGTTTGTCACTCGCGCTGGTGCAACAACTAGAGATGATGGACCATGGATACAAGTTCGACTCGCTGGTAAGAAGAAGGTCACATTTGATATTGTGACAGAGAAAGATACCTTCTTTGACGCAAAGAATGTAATCGAGAGAAATCCAGGTAAGTTACCAATTATTGATATGCATTCTTCTTTCGACCCCTCTTTAGAAGCAGGACCATCGTGGAAGCATGGTACCCTATGCAAGTTTTTTGAGAGTTGTCTATTGTTGGCGAGGGAATCCGATGCCCTTATCGAGCTTGAGACATTATTGCACCTCTCGGATAAGATAGTGAAGGATTTTGTTGTGAATTCCTTGCAAAAACAGAAGACAGACAAGGAGATGAGGATGAACATCCAGATTGGAGATTATGAGGTTGACTCAGTCATTTTAGACCTTGGATTAGATGTAAACATCCTGACGAAGCAAACTTGGCGATTGATGGGAAATCCAACATTGGGATGGTCGCTAGTACAGTTGCGTTTAGAAAACCAGGTGAAGGTTCAAACCATTGGTCATGTTTCAAACTTGGTTGTTGACATTGAAGGTATAAAAACACGTGCTAACTTTGATGTGATAGAAGTTGTAGAAGATGGTGGTTCCTATCCCGTGCTTCTAGGAATTGGATGGGATAATGATAGCATGGTAGTCATCAAATTCAAAAAACATGTTATGACATTTGAGAACCAGGATGTTAGGGTCATTGCTCCTATGGACCCTCAAGAAGGGCGACGATATATCGAACCTGTAAAGGATGAAGTCAGGAATAGTTGGGACCATAATTATAACATCTCTGAGGACTATATCCATCCTATTGTTGATGGCGAACTTGGATGGCGAAATGCAAGTTTTGCGTCCTCTGATTCCAAAGATGCTCTAGAAAATTGGCAGAATTGATTGCATGAAATATCATTCAGAAAATGTGGGTTGATTACACAGTCTCTTTGACATGTTGCAACTGAGACAGTCGAGTTGCCTAGTTATGAAGGATTGTCGGGGCTATCAAAATTATTCCAGGTATTTGAAAAGAAGGTGTTTGAACCGCAAAGGATACTGTCTCTTGATGTAGCACTAAATGCTACTCTGGCTTGATGGTGGGCGACACACAAATGGACGATCCGTGACTGGGAACAGTGCCACAGATTGATGATGGTCCACTTTGGCGATGTATAGGTCTATCATGCTGAGAGATATGATGAATGAAATGACCCCACCAGTCATTTGCTCGTGTGTCAGACATTATGGACATTGTGACCCAGAGATGAGTGGGTTCATGCTTTTGTTCATACTCTAGAAGAGATGCCAAGATCATGGTATGTGGTAGCGGAATTGTGCAGAACCATTACCACTTGGGAGGAGTGCAAACGTTTAGCTTCCAGGATGCCAACCCTGAGGTATGTAACACTTTAAATATTATCTGCGACGTAGTACTAAAAGTCATCCCTATTGCATACCACGTTGATCCGCATGCAAATTGCTCCATCCAATCCATGATGACGTGCTACAACTTGTCCAGGGAACCTAACGATGATGACGAGCTGCGGAATGTTAATATTCCAGAGTCCAAAGGAAGCCGTGGTGTCGCAGCTCCCGATGTACCGACGGACTCGATGAATCAGCCGCTGAAGATCCAGAAAGTTGACATTGGGTCGGCAGAGAATCCAAAATTTGCTAATGTCGGAGACTATTGGGGTGAAGAGATGATGGCCAAAATCATAGATCTACTACATGAATTCTAGGACCTTTTCCCAACATGGTTTTCAGAGATGAAGGGAATACTCGACGACTTAGGAGCAATGAAGATTCCACTCAAACCAGATGCAAAACCAGTATGCCAGAGGCCATATAGATTAAACCCACGATACAAGGATCGTATGAAAGCTGAGATCGATAGGATGCTCGATGCTAGGTTCATTGAACCTATAGAAGAATCAGAGTGGATAAGCCCGATGGTGGTCTAAGACAAAAAGACTAGGGAAATCCGCATTTGTGTCGATCTAAGAAAGTTGAATGATGCATGTGTACACGATCCGTTCTCGACCCCTTTTACAGATGAAGTCTTGGAAGGTGTAGGCGTCCAGGAGATATATTCCTTCACAGATGGATTTTTAGGATACCACTAGACCCGAATTGTGAAGGAGGATTTCCATAAGACTACGTTTGTCACCGAGTGGGGCTATTTCCAATATACCGTCATGCCATTTGGGCTGAAGAATGCACCCGCTGTATTCTCTCGCGTAGTTTAGCTGTATTTAAATATTTTATTAAAAAATTCTTGCAGGTATATATGGATGAATGGACAGTCTATGGCCTGATTAGAGACCATATGGACAATCTGCAATTGATGTTGGAACGGTGTAGACAACATCAGATTGCATTGAATTCAAAAAAATGTATTTTTTGTACACCATTTGGCATGCTACTTGGGCACATCGTATGCAAAGAAGGTCTGTTGATTGATCCGGTGAAGATTGCACTGATCCTCAGTTTACCACCACCAATGAATGTAAAGATGCTCCGAGAAAAAATGGGACATACCAGCTACTATCACAAGTTTATCAGAGGATACGCTGCAATTACTGCTCCTATAGAAAAGTTGTTGAAAAAAGACGCTGCGTTTAAATGGACTTCGGAATGTCGAGGAAGTTTTGACACCCTGAAGGCCAAGATGACCTCTGCACCAATACTTGTTTTCCCTGATTGGAATAAAGAATTCCATGTGCATGTTGATGCCTCTTCTATTGCGTTGGGGGCTATTTGTGCGCAGCTAGGTGAAGGCGACTTGGATCATCCAATAGCATGTGCCAGTAGGAAGTTATCATTTGCTGAACGAAATTATACCACGACTGAAAGGGAAGGCCTAGCGATTGTTTATGCTCTGCAAAAGTTTCGACACTATTTGTTGGGAGGACATTTCAAGATGTTCACTGATCATTTTGCTTTACAATACCTAGTCAATAAGCCTGTGTTGGGGGGGAGAATCTGTAGGTGGTTTCTTTTGTTCCAAGAGTTTGATTTTGAAATAGTGGTAAAGCCAGGACAGTTGAATACTGGCCTGCATCATCTTTCCCGAGTTGTGAATGGTGAAGAACCAACCAATATTGATGATGGCTTGCCAGATGCGCAATTATTTCGAGTTGACATCGCAGATGATCACTATGCACCAATTATTCAGTTTCTGTCTACTAGCATTGCCCCAACAAACATGTCAACTAGCCAAAAGAAGCAGATGGTTGTAAAAGCCTTCGATTTTCAACTAATTGCTGGACAATTATATAAACTGGGACCGGATGAAATATTGCGATGGTGTGTCTTACTGCATGAGCAGAGTCCCATTCTAGAAGAAGCACATGCAAGAATCGCGGGAGGTCACTATGGAGGCCGCGCTACTGCACGAAAAGTGTTGCGTGTCGGGCTATGGTGTCCCACATTGCATAATGATGACACAGACTATGCAAGGAGTTGTGATGTCTTCCCACGGGTTGTTAAACCATAGCGGAGGGATGAGATGCCACTAGTGTCACAGGTGACTCTGCAACCGTTTGATAAATGGGCTGTAGACTTTGTGGGTCCTATCAATCCTCCAAGTAAGTGCACTGCAACCCGCTATATTATTACTGCAACTGACTACCTGACTTGGTGGGCGGAAGCTGCACCAGTTGTTGATTGTACTGCTGCGACATCAGCACGGTTTATTTTTTAGAACATTGTGACGCGATTTGGGTGTCCTAGAATCCTGAAGAGTGACCAGGGTAGTCACTTTGTCAACCGGATGGTAAAAGTGCTAACTGAGGAGTTCCAAATAAAACATAAGAGAAGTACACCATACCACCCATAGGAAAATGGTACCGTGGAGGCCTTCAACAAAATTTTGGAGACAGCACTGACCAAGGTATGTAATGCCAACCGCGATGACTGGGATTTGAAAATTCCTGTCGTTCTATGGGCCTATCGCACTACTTGCAAATGACTAATAGGTCAGACACCATTTCAGTTGGTTTACGGGCAAGAGGTAGTCATGCCTATGGAGTACATTGTTCCCAGCTTGCGCATTGCTGCGGCGATGGGCATGGATGATTCAACGACATTAGAAGAAAGTGCTACGCAATTGATTCAGGTTGAAGAAGATCATTTCATCGCAGGCTTCCAATAACAGGTTGTGAAGGATCGACAAAAGGCATGGCATGATCGCCATATTAAGAAAAAACAGTTTGCGACAAGAGATTTGGTGTTGTTATACGACAGTAAGTTCATCAAGCATCTAGGTAAGTTACAAATGTATTGGTTAGGTCCCTATCTTGTTTAGTTCGTTACATGTGGCAGTGCAGTTCAGTTACAACAATTGGATGGCGCAAGGTTGCTGAAGCTAATTAACGGGAGTTGCTTGAAGCCCTATAGAACAGGGCCGGAGATGTGTACCACTTGAGGTGTTAAAAAAAAACATAGTTCAGAACAGCAAGGCAAGCCCCGGGGGAGAGGCTGTGCAAGGTTACAATTGTTAGCGGTAATCGGTTGACCATTTGTGACAGTTGCAGGGCTGTGGGATGGTCAAATCAAGTAATAAATGCAGGTAGTTAAACCAGTTGGATGGCGACGCTTGTTGAAGCGACTCGCATTAATGGGTGATCTGACCGTTAGAAGAATAAGATCATTAACGGATTTGGCGTCATTAAGATCCGATTTAGCAATAATGGTGATGTTAGATTTGGTAATGATGAATTTGGATTGGAAGTGGCTATAAAACACTGCGCGTGATGCATCGGATGGCATTATTCAGTTGTGTGAACAGAGTGTGAAGTAGAGGGTGAATTCTATGCAGAGTATTGAGCAAAGTGCAGTTAGATCTATTGGGTGTATTTTTTAGGTTTTGCAGGGTCAAGGACGCTGAGCGGCCTTGATGCCATAGAGATTTCTAGTGAGTACGAGTCCCTCATTTGGCCCACAGTTGTGGAAGAATAAATAATGAGTATTCCAGTGGGTTGGTCATCCATTCCTAAGAGGAAGCGGCAGAGTTAGAGACCCAGTCCTACGCCACCAGAAAAGAGGCAAACTCACATGTCTGTGAGAATGCGAGGAGAAGGCACTGCACATACTATGCCGTCAAGCTCGGGAGCTGTTGAGTTCACAGCACTATGGGGTGTCTCGGTTCATGATATTTTGGGATATGTCGCTCTTGCACGTCCAGGAGCCAAGACACGATAGCCGTCAAAGAATTAGAAGTACCTTCCCAAGTTGCCAGTGCTGCCAAAAGGGATGATGTGCTCAGTCGATATCATCCCCGCGTTGATCAGGCTCAAGTTTGATGATCATGACCTACTCTTACTTAACGATGTCTAGGATGAGCCGTATGAATCTATCCCCATGATGTCCGGTGTCCCGATTCAGCACATTCCAAAACCATGGGCTCGTGGGTTAGAAAATTCTGGGTTGTTGGGGATCATCAATATGCCCCATTTCGACCGCTTGAATGAAGCACATGCATGTGTGAAGCAAATGTTGGCATGTTTCAATGGAGGGACGATTTGGCTGAATACGCCAATCCCGGTTACAGTTGACTTGATTGCAAGCATTACTGGTTTGCCGAAGGCTGGGGAGGACCCGGCGCAGTAAGTTCATGGAAGAGATACGGACAAAAGACTTGCCAAGTAGCTAAAGGAGCATTTTGGTTTATAACGAGATGGGCACGCTTATCACATCGACAACATTAACTCATAGGTGGTGCACATTGATGCAAGAATTCTAGCTAGAAAGGTTGTTCGCAGTAATCGACCAGTCCTATGCAATTCGGGTGTTGTTGCTTGTGCCCAGAAATGTATTGACGGGGTATAAATGAATTGGTCTCTATTTTTGTTAAATCAGTTGCTTGAAGATGCGCTTGCTGCTCAAACCGGGCGACCCTTTTCCTATAGTTGGCTGTTGATTCTTATTGCTCTTGTTGCCTAGATGGAACTTGAAGACTACCAACCAATGGCGGTTGAGGCAATCAAGGTTTGTCGCCGTGCCCGTTATCAGAACCTATGGTGGGTAGAAGAGCCTAGTCGACAAGCGGACTATGCCATACATTTCTGGGTCTATTGGGAAGCGCTGCAGGCTGCCGTCGTTGAGGTTCCTATAGTTTCTCCCTATGCCATGGCTAAGTATCAGTGGATCCTTCGATTTTCTATTGGACCCCACTCCATTCATATTTAGGCTAGGCGGGACCCTAATTGGTAGTGGCTACCACTGCCTTATAAAGTCACCACAAAATATTTGGATGTTATTGTACAAGAATGGCCAGGGGAATGGCGCATCTCGGTGATTCAGAAAGAGTTATCTAAGGAGCTGCCCCCATATGTCCCTGAAGAATCTGCCCCGAAGGCACTAAGCACCCATGACTCCGACAATGAGTCATCGACGGATCTTGAAGATGCAACACAACATATGAGGGAGGAGACTTGCACCAAATGGCATCAGGAGTATGAGGCGGGAAGTGGCTTATCAAAGCCGTCACGGAGTCGTCTACGACTGCGACTATGGCGATCCATGAATCCAACCATGAATAATTTGGCATGGTAAGAGATAGACTAGACTCCATTTTTAATATTATTTCCAAACAAACATTGGCAATACCTCTGCTGCAGGATAGCTCGTCAATCAACACTGAGCTCCAGGATAGGAACATGCAAGTTCCCCGACTGCGATCAACACTGGCAATGAAGACGTTCACCAACGGTTGCACCCAATCTAGAGCGTGACTTTAGATATGAACAAACTGTTAGCTATAGAATTGGTGGATTTGCAACATGGTGCCGCATTGGAGTTGGCGGCATGACAAGAAGATTTGACTCATGGCTATATCCAGTCCCAGAATACTGCTGAGAAGCTGTAGAAGGAAGCAGAGGAGTTGCACCAAGTCTGCGTGCAGTTAACAGAGGAAAAATTACAAGAAACCAACCATTTGAAGGAGACATAGGCCGAGTTGCAGCGGAAGGCTGTTGAAGAGATTACCAACCTCAAGAAGGCACAAGACCATCTGATTGTTGAATAGGTGTAGCTATATGCCTGATGCAACGAAGTTGAGCAGGATATTTCTGATGCCTGCTAGAACATTTTTGATGACACCACAGGGCTCACCCCAATCGAAAATGCCAAGCAATTGGGGAAAACTCTGATTCAAGTTCAGGATAATAACTTGCTACTCCAGGCCCAAGTACAACCCACAATGCCACCGGAGCATGTTGCGGAGTGCAAGGCCTCCATTGAAGAATTTTCCACTCAGTTTAGCACTATGGAGCAAGAGGCTAAAACTATTATGGAGGCGACCACACAGTTTTGTCAAAGTATTGTTCAGGATGAGCAACTTGATCAACTGACTGCACAGGTGCAAGAGGCAGAGGGCCAACTGATAACCCTGAAGATGTTGTTGAAGGCCATGTCACTAATGGTGCAGATCACCTGGGCCACAAAATTGAAGGATATACAGCAGTGAGATGCCTATGCACAAGAACACCAGCAAAAGCGTCGTGCGTAGCTTAACGAATTCAGGAAATCGACGGCCAGTTGGCTGTTAAGGTCGTTTCCACGCTTTAGGCTGTTCAAGAGAATCGAAAAATGGTCAAAAGCAAGGCTAGTGAGGAACACCGTATCCAACAAACTTTGACTAATTGTCAGAATACCACCACTAAAGTCCAGCTCTAGGTTCGGGAGATTGCACAGTAATTTGAAGATTTTAAGGACAAGACTGTGGCACACACCTTGTCAACTTGACGTGGCTCGAGGGCGAGCCACAAAACTGTGTTGGGGGCCTATTGGTAGAGGTTTTGGGGTAAGTGACTTGCGTAGTGTCGTGGAAGTTGCGTAAGCTCACACGTTACCGCACAAGGGCAGCTTAGCATGATGAGGGGAAGAATAAGCTCTTTTTGAATATTTTATGAATATTTTGACCAAGGTTGGTGCAATAGGTCAATAGTGGTTAGAAATCAGTTAGTAGTGGAACCTTAATGTAAAGGCGTAGGCCTATTTGCAGATCTATTGTTGTGGAGAGACTGAGCATAGGGAGATATTGTATTGCATAAGATCCGGTGCGATCTGTTTTATGGAGAATTGTCTGTCTTAACTGTGATTTATCTGGGATTTTCCTGAGGTATGCAATCTCTGGTTTTGGAGAAGAATTGTGTAATGTGATACTTTTGCACAAGGTTAATATGATGTGTGGCTCAAATCTTGTCTGTTATTTTGATCTGTTATGATGCTGCGACTCTGTTTTGTTACAATGGCATAATGTCTCTTCCTACTATATCGATGTGATATGTTGTTTTTATGTTGATGCAATCCGTGGTTTTGTAATTGTCTGATGTGCTATGAGCAATGATGAATAATGTTGCGATATTGTGGTACTATGTGATTGCATAAGTTATGGATACCCTCTGCAAGAAATAGTGTAAAGTCGACTAGAAGCTTCTAATCTGGCAGTTATGATGTCCCTCCGTCGGATCCCCATATCCTCCTTTCCCACTGTCAAAAACTCGGTTTTGACAACTCTCCCTTGAACGCCTCGGGTGAGACCTTGTTTGCGCCGCAGACGTTGTTGGGCAGAGTAAAACCTGTCTAGGCTGGTGCTCAGGGAGATTGCATTGTAGGGTGTCGACATAGTGGGAACCCCTATCAACGAAGCTTTGTTGGTGGGTTTTTTCCAACAATTATCCAAAACAAATTACCAAAACAAGAGCGGAAGGAAAATTTATGGAAAGAGAGACTATTACACAGGTCGATCTAAAAATAAAATTGTGAGACAAATTCAAGGCGTTTGTAAAATAAATGGTACATCTCATCTTTTCTAGATGTTTTTCAAGGTCGATTTCTGAATTGCTACTACCTTTCACGTCAGTTCAAGTTTTCTGTAGAGAGGAGTCCTCCACCTCTCATATAACTATTAAAACATGACATTTATATGCCTTAAAACATAGTAGTATGGAAAATTGATATTATGTATACACAATAAATATCTACTAAACCTTATGTCGATTGTCGCCATCCCATGCCCACACAATGTCCTTGAGACTTGGCCTGATGACCTACTTGCATAACTTACTGTACTCGGGGCTATTAGCTCTAGTCTTGCGAAACTCCACCATGAAAATAGAGGGCCTCACTTCAAAAATATCGACATCAATACACAAGTGGCCCTTGCACCCCTTCCGAGAGCCTTGCAACTTCACCTTGCAGTCCTTAGATTTCGTAACGCTGAATCTCAACAATTTTGCAATCTCCTCCAGTCTCGAAATTATTCTCGACACAGGCTGATTCGACATGAATCGCGACAACTACTGTGTTTCAACGTATGATTTCATATACCTGACATTGCATACAGATAATAAGATAAAAGCTCAAATAGTAGCTCTTCCTGAAGTCTTTAAGGAAAACTATTACCTCAAGAATGAATTTGCATAGAAGACAGTGAGTGATGAGGAGTGAAGCACTATTGGGTATTTGTTTGGACACACTTGGTAAAGTTTCTATTGGGCACACTACAGTAGTTGTGGCTCATCGACTCTTTATTATTTAGGGAGCTCATAAAATTCAGTAATGCAAAAGGGTGAAGTCATCAAATTCGGTGGACGCGAAGAACTAATTAAAAAACCAAATGGGGCATATACAACTTTGCTCCCAACACAACAAAAAACCCCTTCAAATGATGCTATTTCTCTTTACGATGCATCAAATGCTTTAATGTCATCAAAATTAAGCAGCCAAAGATTAGAAAGCAAATCACCAACAACTTCAAATCAATTTGATAGTTGCATATCCAGAATGGAACAAGGAGGACTAAAAGCTAAGGCATAATATAGATCTTCCTTCCTATGGTTGTTTGCATTGAATCGTCTAGAATGAAAGCATACTCTCATGGGCTATGCATGCGCCTTTGAATATGTGACAACTCAAATTGCTTATTCCATCACTGTGGAAAGCATGATTTCAATACTCTTTTTGAAAGACAGAGATGAGATCAGATCTAAAGATAGGAAACAGAGTGGACATGTGGCATACGTAGTGGGAAGGACGATGGACGTGTCGGATGTTGGATGGGCAGGACTGAGGACATGTTTCGAGCACCGACTCGCCAAAGGAATGACGATGGTAGTTATAGTGTTTCAAATACGAACCTTAGGAAAGAATGCTTAACAACGTAATTAATGAAAAAATTAGTCAACCCTAAACAAGTCACATCTCAGTGGACACCACTAAGTATTATCCCTCTTCCTAGATGAAATTAAAATCACCTAATGGAACTTATGGCCAGTGCTCTGTCGAAAAAGTGAAATCAGTTTGGTACAACCAATCATGCACCCCTCACATAACATGTTCATCATTATCTCAGGTACAACAAGCATTTCAAATGATTTTTCTAAATGCCAAAAATATTATAATCCCATTATATATGACCATTTCCATCTTAGCATTAGTCATTCACTTTTGTCTTTTACATCACTTTTAACATACAAATGTTTCTTGTTGGAGTTTATCAAGGTCCATAAAGAGACCTATGACAATGGATCGACAAACTTAATTGACACACCGATGTCATAACTTTACATAGCATGAACTTGACACATTACATCTTTAAGTGTTTCACATAGACTCCATCTTTCACTTAACTTGCCTTTAACTCCTTGAAATATCGTGCCCATTTTTTTACTAATGACTTTAAAAAAAATATAACACTCACCAACCTTTAAATACTCGACATAAACTTTTCAAAAATTTTAACACTCACCAACCTTATAGACTTTTATGTCAATGATGAATAACACTCATGACCCATACATTTCATTACTATTATCCATAACATCAATAACCATTAATTACAACTTCACTCAAATTCCATTTTAAAAGATAAAACTTCCGGTAAACATTCGAACTTAAATTTGACCAACCATTCATACACCCATCACTTAAAAATTTCACCATGGCGTACTTTAAGCTTGCATCTAACATTTCTCCAGTCCCAAGGGTTAGCTCAATTGGTAAGACGTGCGCACACTCTCTCGGTTTAGGGAGAGGTCACCGGTTTGAGCCTTGAGTCCTTTGAGGTTAGGCCTTATACTCTTATTAGTGAGAAGGCCTCTTTACACCTGAATCTAATTTTTGTCTTCACATACATTAATATGCACTTAATTTTATCTCTCCAATATCTTTTATTTTTCCCATTGTTTTATCATATTTTTTTTTTTACTTTCAATTAACACGACTTTTAATAAAAAATGAACCATTTACAATGGGAAACAAATATACCTTCAAACATTCACCATATTTCATGATGCGGTCTCCTTCTCACATGGGAGCTGCGATTACACGGTGGCTCCCTCTTCTTTTAACACACTGATTTTTCATCATATGGACGGATCTACATTCATGAGGATTGGCTTCTCTTACCATTTCAACCATTGGCGGATCCTCTGAAACAACCGTCTCTTCTTTCAGTCTTAACACCTCTATGCGGCAGGTCAGCCATATCTCGGGTCTTTTCCCACTTCCAGACTTCCAACAGCACCGACTGTGTTCAGAAAGTGGGCATATTTTTCATGGAAATAAAAAAAAAACAGCAATATCAACAAATGTAGGTCCTTTCTGATTTCTGGACAACAAGTTTACGCTTCCTGTGGACCATGTAGGCCTACCTCCCCATGAGCGCTCTCACATCCATGGTTCGAACTCTGGCCTCAGTCTTCTGCTTCTTTTGGTAGATGAATGAGCACCACAAGAAGATGTGCTTACAACTACTGCTTCTCACGCGCCTTGACAATGGCTACATCCACTTATCTCAGGAATGGCGGCTCCAACAACTTCACAGCAGCTTACGTTTTCGCAGCAGCAGCGGTGGCTCCAACAGTGATAGCGTCTCACGTTTTGATAGCAGTGGCAGTACCACAGTCTTCCCTTCTTCACAACAATTTTCTCTTGCAGCCCTCGATTGGCTCCTCTAACAAATGCGAGCTCCTCGCCTTTTTTTTTTGGATCCTTCAATCTCAGGAGACTCTCCTTACAAGAAGACTCTTCTTCTTCACGGGGCGGTCTACCTCCTTCACGGCGTAGTTTGTGACACCAGCAATCAACACAGCTTTCTCACGGTGGCGGCTCTGCCTTCTCCTTCGCACAAGCGTGGCAGCATCTACTTTCTTTACACAGTGCTGAATGGGAAATAGAAACAACATGTAAGCTCTCACACAGCGGTTCCTTCACTTGAATTGACGTAGGACTCCTTCAACTACAGAAGCCTGCAAGCAATACTTCACACAACTGCAAACTCTAAACAGCACGCAACCGCAGCAACAGAAAACTTTAACAATCATGGCAGACTTTGATGGGAAGAAAAGAAGAACACATGGTGAAACTCGATTCCCTGTAGGGACGACGAAGATGAACAGTGCTCACAAACAGAACTTCATATAGAAAAAAAACGCCTAAGTTAATAGAAATATAAAATATACTAGCAATTGCCCCAAGGAAGGTGCAATAATACGCGGTTAAGGTAGTTGTTAATGGGTAAGCCAGGAAAAAAAAGTGTAACATTGAAGTGAGCCAAAAAATTAAGGTTTGATGGAATACCCTATGCAGAAAGGTTTCTTCATGTCTGTGTTTTTCTGGAATTGTTAATATAATCATGCATGCATATATATTTGTAAATCTCTCGGACTGCTAGTGAAATCCCATATCTAGACAACAAATGTAAGCTAACCATTTCAATTCAATACCTTTTAAATATAAATAAGCAACATGTACAGCCTTTCCACAAAACTGAAACTATTACAATACCTTCAATCTCCTATCTGAAAGGGCCATTCAAAATAGATAATTCACCCCATTCAAACCATGAGTTTCCATTGCAAGATTTCTAATTTATTGAAATCATTTATCATTCCACAGAGAACCTGACACTTGATATGACTTCTATAATTCACGGCCATCAATTTTCAAATCAATCCACAATATTTAATGCAAACAGATTTCAAATGTTTGGCATCATCATTGATGCTGCTCCTATTGGAGAAAACAACAAAGTTCCCATTTCAAGTAATGTTAAACTTCTCCAATTATTTCAGAGGATCCAACCTTCGGTATACTTTATCATAATAAGTGATGAAAGCTGAAGAAAAAAAATGACAAAAGGGAAAAGTATCCCTGACACAATTAAAGAAGTATCCAGGCACATGCATTAAAGCAAAAGCATCTTACATGTTTCTGAAGACATATGAGCTCTATCATTGAAAAAATACCTTCTGCAACTTGGAATTTCCAGTCTTGACAACATAAAAGGAACAAGCTAGCATCAACAGAGGAAAAAGCTGTGCCATCATACCATTATCAAGGTCTGCTGCATCTTCCAGTTGTGCCACTATAAATCTATCCCATTGATTCCTAGTATCCCTGGCACAAATAAAAGAACTAAGCCAATAACAGAGAGTTGAAGGAAACCCTTGCTATGGAGTATGGAATTTCCCATTCCAGCTCATGTTTCTCAATAAATGAGAGGAAGACGACAACTGCTGCCATTGGCTTCTTCATTCCTTTAAATAAATCAACCCAATCTGAGGCCATTGCAGACACCTCCAGTGCCCCAGGTCTACCGCGGGAGAAAGGTGGAGAAAGAAGTACAGAAAGCCCAAATGAACTGCAAACCTCCCGTTGATTAACAAAAAGCAAAGAATAAATATCAAAGTGCAGACACAGCATTAGAGAAAGTATAATATTGCTTCTACTTTCTCTGCCATGGAATCAACACAACCATAGTCCTGACACAATTATTTCTACCTATATAAAGTGTAATCATTCAACACTCCTCAAATTCTTCCTTCCCTAGATACAACACATGACTGCATTTTTTTCAATATGATTCATAGCTATATTGTGCTTTCTGATTTCTCTGCTACAAATTAAGCTATGGCTACTTAAATTATTAGAGGTGCAGCAAATGCCATAAAAAGAAGCATTGTTATTATTTCTCCTCATAGTAATGAGTATACATGTCTCTTTAATATCTTCTCTGACGCTAGTCAGCATTCACAACATGTTGATGGACTTCCAAGCGCTGGTGTTTTCTTCAAACTTAGGTCTGCTAGAAGTTGAATTTGCAAGTGAAGAAGCATATGCTATTTAAACTTATCTTTGAAAATGTAACAAGTGGGACAAGCAAGGAATGGTAATTGGCATAATTTAAGACTGCCATGCTTGAAAGTAGATTTTCAGCACAATAGATTGGATTTTTGACATGACTATATAAGTATTATGATTGAAATGAATCATGTCAGATTGCAGTTCTCACCATGCACTGTTAGAACTAAAGCTCATCAGAACGTACCTTGATAATTTGAGATATCAAGCTAAGGACAAGATGAGGCTGCAAATACAATATACACATTGTGTGATTAGTTAAATGCAGAAACACGTCAATTAAACTAATTTCCAAAACAGAAGGGCCTCTCCATTTATAAAGTCCTTAAAAGGCTGGTCCAGACATCGTATGAGTTAGAAAACAGAGTCCATGTCCCTATCAATTAGAGAACCAGAATGTACCTACTTTCTAAAGAGCATAAAGTTATAATGTTCACAACCTACTTTCTCAGTTAAATGAATCTTTAGAAATTGCAACCATATAGAAAGATTATATATTGATAGAGAAACCCTTGACCTTTTTCAAATTTATCAATGTATTATTAAGAATCTACTTTAAAGATTATTAAGAATCTACTTGAGTATTACCTTTCATATCGTTTCCAAACTATCCTAGGAAATGCAACATAACAGGGAAAAATACATGGATTTCAAACTATCCTGGGAAATGCAACATAACAGGGAAAAATACATGGATTTTATTTATATGGAGTCATCACATGCACATGCAATCAAATATTAGGTAATTATGAAGATGATTAAAGTGACAAAAAAATTGATTTAAGCATCGAAGAATTCAACAACTCAACAATAATTTGTATTTGAGGTAGAATCCATTAAAAGGAGTTGGTTACTATTAGTAAAATCAACCCTTAACATCCATTCAATTCTACAAATACTTTGCAGAAAAGAACAACCAGATAGTGACCGAGTTTTATATTATGCAAGATGTCAAATATAAAATTCTAAAGTGCAATGGAGTAAAATAGTGAAGAAGACACAAACTGATACATAAGAAAGGGTGAATCTCCAACACAAACCAAATCAAATCCTTCATGTTTAACCAAAGAAATCTCATAGTTCTTGAGGAATCATAACAGAGACCCTACTTCTCCCCCTAATCTGCCATCCCCTGGTACTGATTTTTTCTTTGTTTTCATAGATTTCACCCTCTCGAATCTGATTCTCGCAGTCACCATCTTATGCCATTAATGCTCGATATTTCCTCTTCTCTAGGTTATTAATATTTCAACCACTTTCTTCAAGGATCTCCTTAACACTTTGACTTTCAACCCTTGAACTAACATTTTCAATCATTATTATGCTCACTACACAATCAATGTTGAATTTTCATGTATGAGAATGAAGATATCTCAACTCGGTCATACCTGGTTTTGTAGTGTATTAAAAACAAGGATGGATTCCAAATGGTAATTGAGTCGAGTTGAAAAGTGAAATGATTTGATAGATGGCAGTGATAAAAGGCAAGTAATACTTAGCATGGTGTTGTGTATGCTTGATGACGGTTAGATTTTGAGTTGCTCAAAATTTAACCACGATCAAACATACACAACAACATTAAATGATCTACGACATACTAAGTATTCTTTGTCGTGCTCTGTATACTCAACCAATACCATGTATGGAATTTGTGAAATAGTTGGATGCGATAGCATTCTGCCATCATTTATATCCTATCAATTCGACGGACACGTGGGATATTTT
>LPNX010990445.1:706263-767019 GCA_001517045.1 Pseudotsuga menziesii | reverse complement strand
TTCTTGTTAAGCAGGGAAGAATTGGAAACAAAATCCGGGAGTTGGTATGAATCAAGGAGAAAGCGCCACATCCCTTTCCCTTTGTTGGTATGAATCATGCCAATAAGGTGTCATGTTCCCTTTGTTACACAATATCGTTTTTTCTACCATTAGTTAGATGTCACTCTTTTAGTTCAATATAATCATGTTTGCTAAAAAAAATGGCTTTCGAGAAAGAAAAGTTCCTTACAATGAACGTGAAGCTAATGTAGTCTGTAGTCTGAAAATGATTTTATGTATTGTTTTGCTCTGAAATGGGAATCACTGTGATACTTTAGCATTGTTGTCAAAGCTTCAACGAAACTTGAAGAATCTTATAACTCTAGAAGAGTTTTTATTAATGTTCATTACATCTTTGCATGAGAAGACAAGTAGTGATATTTTAGGTTTTAAATTTGAAATTAAACAAACAATTCTATGGCATAGATTTCTTAAAGCTTTCTTACTGTTTGAACTATCTATGTGTGAATTAAGTAAAATCTTTCATTCTATTTTGCAAGTTAGTAGAAAAAGATCATTTGTTGTTTATGGTTTCATCTATTTTGGCAAAGTTTAGTAGGGATTCTGTTTAGAAACTTTTAAATTATTCATTTCTATTTTATTTCACCAAAAAAAAAAATTACAATTAAATATATAGCCAAGGCAAAAAAATCAGACTATGATATCCCGTATGACTTGCAAAAAACAACACGAAGTCCTCCCCATGACTTTCCAGCTGTGAAACATGACTCGTCCCTTAGGGGCTCTTTATCGGTGAAAGAGAAGTGGATTCTCCTGAAGGTGTCATTTATTGTGAGGAGATAGATGATTTTGAGAAGGTTTCATCTATTTTGAGGAGATAGATGATTTTGATGAATGCACCTCGTTCATCTTTTGGCTTTCCATGAGCTCCTCTTCAAGTTACACCTTTGCTTTCCCTTAGCCAGCCCTATATGCTGACAGACTGCTTATCGGTGACTATAATGGAACTTCTTAAAAGTTTGGCCTTTGGACAGCATCGGTCTCCCTACATGTTATGCAGGTTTTTTTTATTTATTTTTTTGTCATGACCATTTGGCTTCAGTATCTATAGTGATGACAGGTTTTTGAGGTTTTTTATTTCTGGTTACAGCCGATTTGCTGCATAACCTCGGTTGGGCTGTGTTTTGTAGAGATATTTCCTTTGTTTTCAGTCTTGGTGGGTATTATTTTCTTTGGAAGTTGCATATATACCTTTGATTTCTTTCTGAAATAGCAAATTACTTAAAAATAAAATAAAAAATAAACAATAATTTGAGTTAATAATAATAGAATATGATAGGAGACTAAAAACGATGGAGAGGGATAAACAAGATATCAATCCAAAAAGGGTGTTGGGTGGAAATAAGCTGGGATGGGAGGAAGGAATGCGGGACGAAGTGGCAGTGGAAAGTATGCTGCTAGTGCTTGGCACTATGGATCTGCATCTGCTGCATCAACGGCTTAATCTTGTAAATAAGAAGAGTCAACCATTGGAACCGCTACTTAGTATAGACTGTTGGAACTGTGAGAAGGGGAGCAGCATAGACCATGATGGCTAATACAAATTAGGAATGACCAGCATACTAGTGCTTGTTTACTCTTAAAAACAAGCTCCTTGTATATAATAGTAGAAATAATTTTAGTAAACACTGAAATTTTGGAAATTTTAGTAAACACTTTTCACCGTTAGATCCAATTTTCAAATTCTTACACTGCACAAACTTTGAATAAGTACCATTTATTAATTGATATATAATTACCCAATTGCAGATTCTTATTTCAAAACCCAGTAAGACTGACTTAAAAATCCAAACTTATTGATCACCTCTTTCTCAATTCCCATAAACGTTCAGCTTGTCTACTCACAACTGTTATTAAAATTAAATTTCATTATTAACATCCTTACACAAATCCACAGTGGTGTAAACAAACCAATGCTCAGAGAGCATAATACAAAATTAATTGCTATGGGAGCAGAATAGAAAAGTTTGAAAAGAAAAACAAACAAACATCAAAAGGCAAGTAAGGCGAACTTCCTTGGAAGCATTGAGGCAACCTGCTGCCAAAAAGCGATTCCCTATAGATAATGGGGCATAGAACGCGGCCTCTTGTAGCATCTTAGAATAAAATGGTACCATTAAAATTGTAGGTGTCAATTTATTAATGAGAATTGTCTGGGTAGAGAGCACTTGAGCGGGTTTAATGGTTAAGAACATGTGTTATCTCTCTCGAGGTTCACAGGTTCAAAAATGGTCGGGCTTGTAGGCTGTTGGATATACTCTTGAGAGGTTGATGTTCCCATGGTTAAAAAAATGAGAATCATTTGGGTAAACAATATTGGTGAACAATAACCAATTTGTTGTGGGTCATTTAATACCAAGATAGTAGACATGCCTTTTGTTAGATTTTAAGTAGCCTTTAATATATAATGTTATTATAATATGATATAATAAGATTGAATAGACATAAATTGTTACATTAAATACAATCATCTAAATATCAACCATAGTAACATTAAATACTATGTTACCATATAAATACTATTTGACAACTATATAGTGTGACATAAGAGACTTCATGCACCCATGGGCCTAAAATCGATGCTCATTGTGGAGACAGAAGTGCATCGACCGAGATGCAGCATCTTCCAAGACAGCAAAGACGACATTGGATTCTTTGTGAACGATTGGCTATAGACTATTGTGCTTTCCTATCATGCAAATGTTAAACATCGCTATGTTTGGTTCTATCTGCCTTGCTTTTCACGTAAAGGTACTTGAACAAATATATGGATATTCATCCAAAGAGTTTTCAAACAAAAAATGGTTAATCAATGATTTGATAGTATTGGATTTTCTTGTATGGAAATTAGGAGTGAGTTTGAAAATTTTAGAATATTCAGCATATTATTAATACGATAAATTTGTTTATATTTTGAACAAATATTATAAAATAAAAATTATTTAAATTTTATTATTTTATGTTTAATTTTGCTTATAAGTATAGAATTAGTTTTAGATTTTAAAAGTTTAAAACTTGGTATTTATAAAAAATATTTTTGTATACTTTAGTTATAAATATTAAATATTAAATTAGCTTTATGTTGGGTTTATTTTATAATCTAAATATAAAGTTTAGTAACTAGTTATACTATTAGATTTCACTTAGGGTGATCTTTTTTCGAATATATTTTCAGAAATTGGTTTATGGTTTTATAACCTATTTTTGGTATTTTAATTATTTAATATTTCTTATAATTAAATTTATAAATACATTATAAGATAAAGACTACCTTTTTTGGAGACTATATATAGACATTTTAATGGTTTATTTGGTTTTTTGTGAGGAAATATAAAATATGCACTTTATTTGACAGAAAAATGGCAAAACATATTTATTAAGGTTAGGCATATTATAATATTTATGATCTCATGTTAATTGCATTGTTAGCTAGCAACAAATATTTGTTTATAATTAATGTTAAATAAGGAAAAGTATATATGATATTGGAAACTATCTTCCATAATTGTACATGATATTGAAAAATATCATGATACCTGATATAAGTAACAATTTAAAATTAAAATTTTATGTTATTTTATTTACTCTCTAAATTTTGACACATGATTTTATTTCACATGTAAGTGCTTGTCATATAAAGAGCTCATAATGAAAATATTAGGTATTGAAATATATATAAAAAATGAAACGAAAATTACATATCTTTAACATTTTTTAATGGACATGAACATTGCCTCATATCAAGAGGATTGAAATGTATGCATCATTATATCTACTCTTTTACCAAAATAACAATTAAACTATTATATTCAATTATATCAATTGTCAAAAGTTGCATACAAATAGCTCTTCCCCATTGCATGTGGAAATGTCGAGGACATTGCCACCACGTGGCTCTTGTTATATGAGACATCAATTTTGTCATATATTTTTAATAAAACATGTTAATGAATTCAGATCATAATGTCTTATAATACTATTAAGTAAGAAATGTCTAAAAGGTATGTATATTCTAAACTTCTTTTCATAATATCTAAAAATAAGTTTTCATTACAAACAAAACACCGTTTAGCGAAGACTTTTTTTTTTGTGAAACCTCTCCCAAAAAAATGTCTCACTTATCCATTTATAATAGAAATTAATACTAAAAGACATGATGATAAAGGTTTTAGTAGCTTTTAATGTCTCACTTATCCATTTATAATAGAGATTGATACTAAAAGGCAAGACCATAAAGGTTTTAGTAGCTTTTTTTTTTTTGCTTTATTTTGGTTCATTGGTGCAATACCAAACTTGGTGCACTACTGCATGAAATAACAACATGCATTGAATACTACCCAATTCATTTAAAAACTTGATTTATTTTAATTTTAATAAAATTCTCTTCAATGTGTTTGAAACATACAATGCAGAGGCATCACAAATGCAAAACACGTATATTCAAGCGAAAATATTTGATAATAAAATCTATTTTTTTATTTACAACAAATTCTAAAGCTAAATAATGTGTTTAATCAAGATTCCACACACCCACACTCCTTAAATAAATAACGCATTAATATTCAGTTTTATCATGACTCAAATTGTGTTGTAGGAATATATTAGTGCACCAAAGCTTAATTGTATGTTAGGGAGCACCAAAGTAGGCGAAGACATTTGGTGATAAAATATAGATTTTTATATTTTTAAATTTAAAAATTGGTTAGTGCATTTAATTGTAAAAAGATGCATGGAGGTGTACCATCATGTTTATTTATTTATAATACTATAGTGTATTAAAAACACACAAAAACAGTTGTTTGTAGTTTGTATTATGATAAGGATCTATATAAATTATGTTTATATATTATATATATATGTTTTGATAGCATTAAAACTTATTTGTTTATATAAATTCGTAAGGATAAGCATTTAATTGAGAGAAAATTTGGTACATTAAATGAAATTAACATTTTTTTGGAAAAAATACCATTTTAGGAAAACAACACAATTCTATATAAGACAATTCTTAACTATACATTAAAGTCTCCTAGATGCGTGTGACTCATTGTCGAAAGGACAATAAGGAGTGACTGTTGGGGCACACAATTGTCCCCCGACGTCACTCCTTTGACATAATCATTCCCGTTATTAATAGTCGCAGGCTGGCCTCCACTCTGCATGGCGCGAGCTCCAAGTTCTTCATGGGATGTAACCCCCTACCGTCATCTAGTACCCTGCTCACGTCTACAAAATCATTGCCATCATAATGGCTCCTCTGAAAGTGTGATGCATGTTCTTCATTTTACCTTCCATCTGCTCGCCTCTGTTCATTGCTGTGGAGAGTAGCCACCCTATAGTTTCACAGGCGACCGAAAAATGCCACAGACCTCAGGCTCCTGCTCTTAGCCCTTTTGCCATCTCATACGTGTTGCACTACCTCGCGTTTCCAGCTAAACAACCCATGTTGCACAAATTGCGTGCTACACACAGACGCATTCGAGCATGCGTTGGTAATACTAACCAATGAGCTACAAGATTCACTGCTTAGGCCAATGCTTAAGGCTATGATTTGGAAATCCCTGGCTCTATGCGTCAATTATTCGATGATTGGGAAGATGAAATCATAGGCTCTCACTCGGCGACAAATCATACCATTGAGCGCGGGAGCAACTACTGGGTCGTAAAAAACCTTCTATTCATACTTCTCCTTCAAGCTACTACCCCCCAGCTTAATCCTCCTGCTCCTTCAGTGCTTCCATTAGTTGCTCCCTTCGTAAACCCCTCAGCTACTCCCATGGATACCGAGAAATTGCCCCCCCCCCCTCCCCAAAGGAACATGGCTAGCACCAAGCATGGTAAAACCTCCCTCAGCATTGTGACGGACTACAGGAAAAAAAATCCTCTTCCTATCAAGTGAAGCCCCTCCAGCGGCGAGGAGGAGGCCAACAGTGATGAAGCCACCTATAGCAATAGCGGGATTCCGGGCAATGACGAAGGTTAAGATTCTACCAATCCACCCGTCTCCACTGCGAAAGGCCAACCAAGATATCAGTTAGGATTCAGTTTCAGGGTTCCAATTAAGGAGGAGCCACCTTCAAAGCCATAGCCCAGGTTTTATGGTTCATGCACTCTCTGTTTTTTATTGGGCTTCTTGGGGTTCAAATTTCCCCACTAATTACAATAGTTTTTTTTTCCAATTTATATTTTCAAACTCTGTATTTTTTATGCTACTATGATCTATTTTCCCTCTCATAGGGAGGATCACTCAATCTGTAAAGGTATGAATTCCCCTCAAGGGTAGGCTGGTTTTCTTTTTTGCTACTTTATGCTTGCAGAATTGTTCCTCTAGTCTTTATTTTTTATTGTACTATTACTTTATTTCAATAGATTAGTTCTTGAACTTACAAAAAAAAACCATATATGAAAGTCACAAGGTTTATATGAATTTTGAGGGCTTCAATTTAAAAATATGTAAAATGTTAGGTTTTCATTGTGACATTTCATTATAAAGTGTTTCCCATTTTCATGGAATCTCCCTCTTAAACCATAATCAACATTGTCATTCATAATCTACCATGGTCAATTATAGTCAACATGGGTCAATTATAGTCAACATGGTTAACTATAGACAACATTTTCAACCAATATCAGTTAAATCAGCGGCAACCATAGTCAACCATGTTAATTTTTAGTCAACATTGTCATACATTTTCTACCATGGTTGATCATAATGAACCTCTAGTTAATGTTATAATCTAACATAAAATTCAGGTCAACCTCTTATCATAGTCAAACATTGTTAACCATAGTGCACCATGGTAAACTTGAGTCAACAAAAGTTAATCATAGTCAATCATGTTCAACCTGATGGTCATTGAGGTCTACTATAGACAACATGGTTATCTTATTGAACCATAGTCAACAAGTTCAACCATTGTGGATATGGTCAACATGGTCAACAATAGGTACAATCCTTATTTATAGTCTACCATGGTTAACCATCACTGATCATGGCATTGAGATCCAACCTCTTAATACTATAATGTAACATCAAAATCAAGTTAACCTCTTACCACATTAAAAAATTCTCAACCATAATGAACCATAGTCAACCTAAGTGATCAAAAGTAAATAGACATACCTTAGCACATTAATAATGTTTTTTATGTAAAATGTGGTAAATATCAACTTATACTACAACATTTTAATGTTTTGAATTAAAGTCCATATTACATGTTGAATTACACAACCCACACCTTAATCAAATAAACAAACAAATTAACTATAGTAAAAAAATTGACAAATTGCATTTAATTTCATATTACTGTAATAAAATTTTTTGAGGAAGAATACAAAAACCAACCTTAATCAAATAAACTGGCAAAAATAAATATGTTAGATATAATAAAAAAAATTGACAAATTGCATTTAGTGAGCAAAAATATTAGCTATAATAATAAAAAAATTGACAAATTGCATTTAATTTCATATTAGCTCTAGTAAAAAATTTTGAGTAAGAATACAAAAGTGATAAAGTTAGTAATATAATTAATTCGTTAACATTTAAAAAATAAGTAACTTCTAGGAACGCTCAAAGCTTCCATCAAAGGGATGAAAAAGATAGAAACACGGAGATTGATAAAGTTACTGATATATTTAATATTGAAGTTTTTTAAATTATATTAAAATAACCCGCTGAATGCCTCTATTAAAAAGTAGAAAAAAGTAAAACTCTCGTGATTTTCATTGTGAAACACGGGCATTGAATCCGCAAAAGCCAGAATAGATCCTCATCCCATCTTCCGAGTAAATGGTAGTACTGCATATTAACTTCCCAGAATAAGCACGAATCTATCGCAAGTCGGAATCCTTCCATATTAAAATACACACAACGATGGGGAAAATGAGTTATGACAAATGGGTCTTTTGGATGCCTATGAGCGTGCTGTTATTGTTTGTTAATGTTAATGCTCAACCAGGTATTATGGAACATCTTAGGACCAATATTTCATTGTTGCCGTTTTCTGTACTTTCGAAACATCATTGAATCCTGTCAATAGTTTATTTAGTGTTCATTTTAGATCTTTCATTGATTAATTTATTTTTGATCCCAGGATTTTTGAGCATCGATTGCGGAGGTGAAACAAATCACACTGCCCAAAACAATATAAGCTGGGTCACTGATGCAAATTACATAAACGTCGGTGAGACAGCAGCGATAGGGGATGCCTCTCAAGAAGCCTACGGTTCCTACTTGCATCATCTACGGTTTTTCCCAAAACCTCTGAAGAAGTCATGCTATCAATTGCCTGTGGCCCCCAATGTGCCTTACCTCTTAAGAACATGGTTTGCCGTAGGTAATTACACTGGATTCAAACAATCGCCAAGCTTCGCGCTCGCTATTGAGACGCTGGGTATGTTGGCTTACAGAAACATAACAATTAACGCAGATGACGGTCCATGGTATGGTGAAAGAATCTTCGTTAGTTCTGGGAGAGTGTTGTATGTCTGCTTGATCAGAACCTCAGAGAGTGACGATCCTTTTATCAGTGCTATTGAGTTGAGGACCCTCAGAGATGGCATGTATACACAGGCTAAGCCAGGAACATCGTTGCAAACGGAGGACAGAGTTGATTTTGGTGGAAAGTCGGATGTTAGGTGAACATTTTAATTTTCTCATGTTTACAGTTTGATGGTGTTGAGATTCATTTCATATTGTGTACTTATTGTCAACTATTAGTTTACACCATTCCCACATTATCAGAAACTATGCCTTCCTCATAGTTGCTGAAAATAATATTGAAGTAACCGTATTTTAAGTTGTGTTGAGAAGTTCATCTCCCCGCCCCGAAAAGTAGATCCTAAGTTCATCTCACTTCTTGCAATTGATGTTTGTGTTTTTCTTTCTGAGATCTCTTATAATAGTTAAACCATGGCTTCCATTTGATCCGAGGGAAAAGTTTCGAACCTATCATAGAATTTAGAAATGCCCTACTGATGTTGTGCACTTGAATTTTTTGATAACTATTTAGCTGAATAGCTGTGTATGGTGAACAAAGCAGGTATCCTGAAGACAACTTTGACCGCATCTGGACATCAGATTTCCTTGTAAATATTCATGATATAACTAGTGTAAAGACTATAAGTTCGGAAGAGCCAATTTCAACAAGCAATACCGAAAACCTTCCCCCAACGGCTGTAATGCAAACTGCAGGTGTTATAAACAGCTCTGCGTTTCCATTCAGCGTTGAATTATCGCCAGGGAGCAAATTTCTATTCGTTCTGTATTTGGCGGAGATCGAAAAGCTAAATATGTCTACAGGGAGATCGTTCTACGTCTTGATAAATGAGGAAAGGAGGTCTGGAACCATTACTATGGTGCAAAAATATTCTACACTCGAGTTAACGTTCCTATGCAATGATGAAATATTACTTGACCTCGAGCCCCTGAGTGACCCCACCAATAGTTCTATAATCAACGCCTATGAGACCTACATACTAGATGATACTCAACCAGCGACATACTCACAAGATAGTAAGTGCCGTGACTAAACTTCCCATACTGAAATTATTACACAATTATTACTACTGATATTTAATTCAATATCTAACCAAGTAGTTCTTAAACTGCAGTTGAACCTCTTGAAAACATCAAAACCAGGTTTGGCATGAAGGAATGGATTTCGGATCCTTGCTATTTGATCCCATGGGAAGGAATTCGCTGTGATAACAGATCATCGAACATAAGAATCTCAGAATTGTAAGTTTAATCCTTTCGTTTCTTTTACAGTTTATGACTTGTAGCTGGCTGTAAAGTTGAAATAGGTTGTGATTATCTTCCTGTTGTGTTGTCAGAAATTTGTCTGGAAAGAATTTTACAGGAACAGTACCTACAGATATTGGACAATTGACAGCATTAGTTAGCGTGTAAGTAGTATTATATTTTCTACATATTATATTCAAAGATGTAATATTGATCGCCATAGATTTATTTTAATTTCAAATTTGGTCAATATTAATTAATTTATTAAGTAGTATAGAGATAGAAACATCAACTTCTTTTTATCTTAAAATTTGATCTTTGTTTTATATATTTAGATTAATATTTCTATAGATTTATGATTTTTAAATTTATAGATCGTCTTTATTTTTATTGAATAAATATGAACTGCAAGCATACATTAAGATACATCAAAATCTCCTAGAATTTTCTTTCATTATGGGCTTTTTTGCGCATAGAAAAGATTATAGAGTCCTTCTTGTCACTGAGTTTTGTGGCCGGAAAAACCTTAGAGGCATATAATTGATTTACAATTTGGTTGTTGACAATTTCCTTCACCTCCATTATGAGTGGAGGGAGAGCAAGGCCCATTTTAGAGAGCTTGTCAGCTTTTGAATTAACTCTCTGTAAATATGATGGAAGGTGATTGATTCAAAAGATGGATCTGTTCTCTTAATGTTTTCGGCAAATGTTGGAGATGTGGGGCATTTATGTGGATTAGTTAGCCCAATTTATGGTCATTTTTGAGTCCCAAAAAGCTGTAATTTCTGAACTTGTTTTTCCTAAGCCAATCTCAGGACTCCCCAAAGTGCTACTAGATCAGCTTTGTTATTTAGGCCTTGACCTGGTGCAAAGGTGATCTCAAATTTTGATATAAAATACATCGAGCACCCCCTTTCCCAGGTTCACGTTGACTAGCTCCATCAAAATAACCCTATGGGTTGGCTTTGTCTATTTGGGGATTTGATGAGTCTTTTTGGTTTAGAATTGAGGACTCCTTGATGTTCCATTAACTTATGTAAGAGCACATTCACTGTTATTTTTGTTGGGGTCTATACATTTTTGAAAATAGCTTTCTTTCTGGTTTCCCAAATCTTAAAAACAAATAGAGCTAGGAGAGATTCATGGGAACCTACCCTCCCATTGCTCCACCAATTCTTGAATCTGTGCTAGAGTGAAGAATCCTCATTTGGATTTGTAGAAGGATCCAGATTGCTGCTGATTTGTTTCCAAACTGTGTTCTTGCATAGGCCCAAGAGAAGAAAAGATGAGAGTTTGTTTCTCCTTTAACTCTTCATAGTAAGCAAAGTACAGGCCCATTGTAACCACGTTTAAGTAGTGCTTCCCATGTCAACAATTTATTGCTCAATGCCAGCAACAGAGTTAAAATTGTTTGTAACCACGTTTAAGTAGTGCTTCCCATGTCAACAATTTATTGCTCAATGCCAGCAACAGAGTTAAAATTGTTTTAAGGAGTCCATGGATTTTGCATATTTTTTATCACCACCAACCTTCTGTTACTTGTTGATCTAATTGTATGGTTGCTTCATATCCCAATTTCGTTGAGAATTTTCCATCCTTCCAGTTCCAAGTCCAAATTAGTTTGTCCTGTTCATTTTCCAAATGTATAAAGCATGACCAAGTTTATTTATGTAACTATTCCATTCTACTTCATCAGTTCCAGAGGAAATGATAGAGACCCATTTCCTGTGATGTTTTCCATACAGTGTCTCTTTGGGTCGGCTCCAGAGGAAATGATAGAGACCCATTTCCTGTGATGTTTTCCATACAGTGTCTCTTTGGGTCCGCGTGGTCTGAGCGCATGCATCTGCCAGAGTGCTGATCCCTTTGTCTGTTAATTGTGAAATGAGCTGTTCTGATTGTTTATAGCTCTCTCGGGATTCTTCCCACTGATCTTGTCCAACTTTGATGCTTGATCTTGTCCAACTTGCCAAGCAACCCAATTACTCACTAATGGAAATGCAACAACTAAGGCCTTCCCACTTATTGACCCAGCTTTGTGTGTTTTTACCCGCTACCTGAACCATTCCTCTATTCCAACTTATTGACCCACCCTTATGTGTTTTTATGGGCTGCCTGACGCGGTTAATGAAAGTAGCATGTTCTATCTTTGAATATTATACTGATAGTCACATTCATCCATTCGTTTTGAAATTACCAGGTCACTTGCCAATAATCATTTGATTGGAGCTTTGCCAAAATTTTCCAATTTAACTATGTTAGAGAGGCTGTAAGTGTTTTGTTCTCAACATAGACGCTTACATTGCACAGCTTTAATCTTATTCAAATATTTGTTACAAAAAACGAGATCGATGTCATCTTAAAAAGATAATTGCAGCCAATTAGTTCCCTCCGTTTGCAGACATGTACAAAACAACAACGTGAACGGTAGTGTTCCAGACTGGCTATCTCACCTCAAAAATCTGAAAGAGTTGTAAGTCTCTTTTTCCACTTCTATTGCAAATTGCTGTTCAAAATCAGAAGGAAGTAAATAGGAATATTGTTCTGGGTTATTGTTAAACTGTAGTATTACATTGTTTGTAATATTGTGTAAAAGTTTTGGGGATTTATATTCCCTTCTATAGTTCATCGGACACCAAGAAATTTATCAGTTTATAAATTACTTATACATAATTATTATTTAATTTATATTAAATTTATATATTGAAATTATATATTACATTAAAATGGAATATTTTAAAAGTTAAAAAATTTAAATATCAAATTGTAATTTTATTTCAAATATCTCTATTGCATTTGTAATTTTAAAATTAATATGTGTAGTTTAGTCAAACTCTTGTAAAATTTGTAAGTGATGTTGGAAACAAATTGATTGAAAATACTTTAAAAAAAATCCAAATGTTTATCTTATTACTTTACAAAAGCTTTATTCTTCATTTCACAAAAAAAATATTGATGGTTTATATTTTCTTCACATATAAATGATCCACAAATTATGTAATATAGAATTTTATTCTTTTTCGATGATATTATATTCGTTCTTGGCATTCATCCATAGGTTTTTAAATTACCAGGTCGCTTGACAATAACAATCTCATGGGACCCTTGCCAAACTTATCCAATTTAACTGTGCTGGAGAAATTGTAAGTACTTTCCTTCACATTTAAACCCTCACTTTTTTCAGTAAGCAAATATGCGGTTCAGAAAAACAAAAGCAGGGAGTTGGCGTTCTTATAATGAAAAGGGCACTTACTTAGTTAGCTTGTTGTTCAGGCATCTAAATAACAACAACTTGAGTGGTATTGTTCCAGAGTGGCTATCTAAACTCCAAAATCTTAAAGAGTTGTAAGTCTATCTTTCTTTGTTTTACCATCTTTTATCCAAAATAAATATTTTAACTGTTACATTCCCTTTCATCATTATCACAACAGGTTTATAGAGGATAATAATTTCAGCGGTGTAATTCCTGTGCAACTTCTCAACAAGTCTTCATTGAATTTCAAGTAATGTAATATCTTATTTTTTATTTATTTTATTAATCAGAAATTCCCATTTACATATAAGTTCATTCAAAATCTATTTATTTTGTTTATTGCAGATTCTCTGGAAACCACTACCTCTGTATTCGTATGGATAATGGGAAATGCATCCTCTATAACTCAAGAAAGCACAAACTCGGTGCTGTCCTGATCGGAATAACCATAAGCGGAGCTTTTATAATCTCTATAGCGTTAATGGTGGGTATTGCTGTACATTTGCAGAAAGGAAGGTCAAAACAACGTCTCAATGTGGGTATTGCTGTACATTTGCAGAAAGGAAGGTCAAAACAACGTCTCAATGTGGGTATTGCTGTATATTGGAACAAGTTCAGAACAAAACATCGTCGCGACGAAGGTCTAGAGATAACTTGAATTTTAATTTGAAAATTTTCACATGGGACTTATAAAACTACATAAAACAGCTCTTTTACTTGAGATTTTCTGATTGCGGAGTACTCGACGATTACTAAAAAGATTTTCTGATTGCAGACTACTCGATGATTACTGTGGCCAATCCAACAAAATGTAGGGTCTTTACCCTAGAAGAGATTATGGCAGCGACACATAACTTTAGTAGGAAGATTGGGCCAGGGGGCTTTGGATCGGTTTACTTTGGTAAATTAACCGAAGGGAGGGAAATGGCAGTGAAAGTGCTCTCACTATTCTCCAGACAAGGGATTCACGAGTTCCAGAATGAGGTGATTCTGTGATTCTTCAATGTTTGCATCTATTTTGGTTTGGCTGTACTCATATATATATATATATATATATATATATAATTCATGTATCAGCTATTTCATTTGATTAGCAGATTGATCTTCTTTCCAAAATTCATCATAAGAACTTGGTGTCTTTACTCGGTTACTGTAACGAATCAAGAGAGCTCATGCTCATCTACGATCACATGTCGGAGGTTCCCTAAGAGACAGTCTTTATGGTAAATATTTCGCTGAGATTGTATAGTTAACTTCCCTCTTATATTTATCCAAAAAGACATCTTTTAATTTAAATTTACTTTCCAGGTGCTAATAGCGCTGAACTTTCAGCACTAAATTGGAGAACCAGACTAAAAATAGCCTTAGATGCTGCACTTGGTAACTCTTTTCTCTACAGTAACTTCATGAGCTCATCTAAATACATTTTTAGTAGGGAAGAGTACCCTTGATTGACATCTTTCTCATGTTATGGGGATGCTATGTTTCAATCTTTCCCATGTTATGGGGATGCTATGTTTTGTGAAGGACTGGAATACCTGCACGTAGGTTGCACTCCAAAGATAATCCACAGGGATATTAAGACCTCCAACATCCTGTTAGACAACTCTATGAATGGAAAACTGGCAGACTTTGGTCTGTCAAGGATGACAATTGAAGGGGAGGCTTCACATGTGACTACTATGGTGAAAGGAACGCCAGGATACCTCGATCCAGAGTAAAATATCCCACATATAAGTTAACTCGTACTTTGTTTACTATATTAATTTACTCTGTTCTGTTCTGAATGAAGTCATTTTTGTTTGGGCCGGGGCAGATATTTTCGCACTCAAATGCTCACTGAGAAAAGTGATATATATAGTTTTGGAGTGGTGTTGTTAGAGATCATATGCGGCAGACCACCCATCAGTGCAAATCTACCGGAAGAGCAAGTTAACCTGGTTGAATGGGTAAGGAATTTAGTTATAATTTATCATTCTCAATATGAAACATGAACCTACTGACTACGTAGTTGATGATATTCAAGTGCATCTTCTTCCAATTTTAGTTATAATTTTGATATCTTATAATTACATTTTCGCAGTCATTTGTGATATTCTAATGCCATTCATTAATATGTTACGTAATTATAGGTCACACCGTATGTGCAAGTGGAGAGGGATGAAAATCCTGACAAATCAATAAGTGGGGAAATTGGAGAAATCGTAGACAAGAGGATGGATGGAAACTACGACATTAAATCAATAGTTGCTGTTGCCAATCTAGCCCTAAGATGCGTTGAGGCTAAGCCATCTTGTAGGCCTAGCGTGAGTGAAATAGTGGCTGAGATAAAAGAAGCTATCATACATGAGTCTAATAATAATAATAATGCTCTCCCAACTTGCGAGGGACGTGGTATCGAGCATGGAGATTTGCAGGCCAGCCCAGTTCGTTTGCGTGGAGAGCCCAGTAAACGCAAAGACATGGTGTGGCATGACAATAGCTCCAACATCACTCAAGTAGGAAGATGAGTTGAATTCAATAACGCGGATTAAAAGACTGTTAATGAGAACATAACTTCTGATACGTACATGATAGTAACTTTATGATAAAGCAATATGATTCTTTAATAGAGTTTTGGTGGTCCCTACTACCTACCTACGTTCAATATATGACTATCTTGACATGATAACTGGAAGAAAAAAAAAGTTTTGATGGTAAATTCAATGGCATTTACCAAATCATGCTGTCGTCATATTTCTTTTGACCTTGACTGAAAAGATAAGGAGAACGTGAAATCCGTATTGGATGTTTATTTATTCATTTAGCACAACCCTATTTACTTTTGGGTTTTTACTCTTTGTTTGAATGAAATGGACTAAAACTAAACATATTACCAATTGACCACTCTATTCATTTTTGGGTTTTCACTTTATGTTGAATGAATTGGAGTAAAACTAAATATTTTATACAGTTTACATGTGTCAACTTAGGGATGAAATTTAAAGGTTTAATTGTAACATCTCAGTCATAATAAAAAAAATTATTTGACCGTCTAACTACTATTACATAATGCAAACAAATCCCATTAACCCTTTCAATTATCATTAAATTTGAGTTCGAGTTTTATCTCATGACTTTTTAGTTACGACAAATTGCAACTCACCGATATATCGATATAGTTCATTTGTTGTTCAAGTGGTAAAAGGTAAATCATGTTTTTTTTTTGACTTCGAGTTTTATCTCATGACTTTTTAGTTACGACAAATTGCAACTCACCGATATATCGACATATTTCATTTGTTGTTCAAGTGGTAAAAAGGTAAATCATGTCTTCTTTTTTTTATAGTTATAGTTGGCTTTGTGCTTGTTATGTTTTTAACGTACTTGCCCACCCTATTGTGATGCTAGAGGTATGGGTTTACAAGTCTTATTTAGCTCTTACTTAACACATACTTTACTTATTTAAATGCAAGTCGTTAAGGTGGAGCACTCGCCTTCTTTTGGTCATACCCAAAAGGCCGAGTAAAGTTTACAAAGGTCCTATTATGCTAAGGGAAGAACTCAAGCTATCCCTATGTATTTGAACTATATGCTACCTCCTAAGAAGAGTCTTAAGTTATGCCATGGAATAACCAAATACACCAACCAACGATGCTAAAACAAAAGCAAGTATAATGTAAACATGGAGAAAGACAAAGGTAAGTTAGATGGTGTTAGAACTATGTATTTTTGGGTAAAATATTAAAATCTTGGTGGCTTTAATGGAGCCACGTGAAGTCATGTGGCCTCCAGTTGGCACGCATTGTGTCCTTTCGAAAACCCTAAGGGTTTAACTGGCCTTTGTACCGAATTCAATGTATTTGTGCTATGCAACTTGGTCTCTGCTCTGCAAAACGAAGGTGGAGAGTCGAGGCTCTCGGCCTTCGACACCATTCCACTTTGTCTTCTCCAGCGATGTTTTAATGGGTTGGCTCAGATTTAACAGTGGGGTGCATCCATGGAGGTGGGTTACAATTTTTGGCAAGGCGATTTCGGAAAAATCGAAAAAATGTACCTCAATCGAGCTTTTATTAAACCCTTGATCGAGGTTTTAACACCTCGATCGAGGGTTTAATAAAAGCTCGATCAAGGTTCCTATAAACCCTCAATCGAGATTCTGATAAACCCTCGATCGAGAGTTTTCGACCTCGATCAAGGGTTACAAATAACTCGATCGAGGGTTAAAAAAGACCTCGATCGAGCTTTTTTAATCTTCTATAAATAGGCAACAAACTCATCATTTAATTAACTTCATTTGTTGGATAGAAAATGGTCATCTATATTCATTTGTCGATATGGGTTGTAGAGTAATTGGGTTATAGATGTGATTGATCACATGTATGACTCCAATCAATCACATCTATAACACCAATGATTTTACAACTAATATCTATTCATAAAATCTAGAGGACGTCGCAATAGTAATGCGTTTACTCGTTTTTTTTCAAGGTATGTATTATTACCTACAGGTATATCATTCTTTTAGTCGAAATTATGTTTTATTAAATTTTATTATCATATAATTCTATGTTTTAGAGACCTTGATCTTTACATTGTATTTCCATATGCATTGAATGTAAAGTTTCATTTAATGAAGCCTTCCAAAAGATGCTTGGACACCTTGTATTTTGAATCCCCATTTGAATTCATGTCATTGAACATTTTCAATTCTTGTCGAAATGAGAATTAATATCATGTTTAGTTTCCATACTTTTTGTTTTTCGGATCTTACAGTCGTCATAACACCTTTTTTTTATTATTTGCCTCCACTCTTAGCATTATGAAACACCAAAACAATTAGTGACGTGTTATTGATATAAATTCTAATGTCATTCAATAATTTACTAGAAAAATTAACAACAAATGTGTGGCACAATAACAATTTTGAAGAGTAAACAATGAACATTGATATAACCCAAGGAAATGAGGTCATATTTTTTTTTCATGCTCACATTTTCATTTCTCTAAAGGCACTAAAAATGCTTTGCTCCTTCATATATAATTTTTAATTTTAAAAGAACTACTATTATGTGATATAACTCTGAATGTAACACTAAATTTTATCTTAATCGTTCTATTCTATTTCTCCCTGGGCTCTGGGATTTAAATATCTATCCCGAAGATCTATACCATAGGTAGATCATAGTCCTAAGAATCCAGGTTGAGTGGACACAACTCGCATAAGTTCAGCTCATCAACTGAATTGCATGCATCATTTCTCTCATTGGTTCAATGCAAAAATAATACTATGACAATGATGCATGCAATTCAGTTGATGAGTTGAACTTAGACGAGTCGTGTCCACTCGACCTGGATTCTCAGGACTACAATCTACCCATGGTATAGATCCTTCGGTTTGATATTTAAAGCTCAGAGCCCAGGGCGGAATAGAACATGATGATTAAGATAAAAATTAGTGTAAATTCAAAGTCATATCACATAATTGTAGTTTTTTAAAATTAGAAATTATATACGAAGGAGAAAAATATTTTTAGTATTTAAAACATTTCACTACATTTATGTACTACATTGTATACACATTGGATATATTGCTGATATGAATCAAATGATGTTGAAATTCCTTACCAACCATTGATGACATAAACAAGATAGATGTTGAATTATAATGAAAACACACCATGATACTACTTGAATATAAGCATAAAAAAAAATTAAATGCATGGAGTTCACAAACTCTAAAATTATTGTTAAAGCCCCAAAATGAATCCCTCGCATCACAATCAAGGTTTCACAACTATTGGTTAAAGTTTTGAGTTATCATGCTAGGATGCATTGAAGGGTTTATTGTATCTATGTCATGGTCATTTTGCTACAAACAATAGTTTTTCCACTTGGTCACTGCACACAATATTCATAATCAATGTCATCTATATTGTCGTTTAAATCCATGTCTCTTTTCAACATAGAATTCAATGTTTTTGTTAATATCTTTGGTTCAGCAAAAAAAATTAAACTTCATTAAATTTAGTGATAAGGAGGGTCGCAAGGTCGCATATATGGGGCGCAACATATTATTATCACTACGAATAAACCCTTTTTTATGAGTGGAGCGAGTTGACATATCATGTTTATTTCATGAGTCTTATCCATTTGCTATATATTAATGTACTCGTGTCTAGATGAAAAAGATTGGTAATAGGTTATAATTGTCAATTATGTTTATGTACACATTTATCTATACAATGAGAGACTTCTAATTATAAGTTCTAGGTGAACTATTGAAAGAGTTTTCTTGTTCCCTAAACTTTGATGCCTCTTTAATAGTTTCAAAAAACTAAATCTAAAAAACAAAGGACAACTTCCCTTGTTACTAGTATATTTCACTATGGTTATGAGTATTATATTATTGCTCCTTCAATTCTTTTTCTTATGCATTTATATTCTTATCATCTATTCGGATATGAAAAATAAAAAAATTTAAATTCTTTATATTTATTACAATGTTGAGAATAAGTATCCTTCTTCTTTTTTTTTATTTTTTTTTTATATTTCATTATTTTTTAATTTCTTTACTAATATTTTTTTTTAATTTTTACATTTACCATCTTGAAAAAATTATAATTTCCCATTTATATTTGTGTAATTTTTCTTTTAGATTAGTCCTACATGAACATAATATTATATATAAGCTAAAGCTTATATCCCAAAAAAATATGCTACTATATTCGTAGTCATGTACAAAGTTTTTTTTCAAGCATTTAAGAATAGCTCGATTGAGGGTTTCATAAAACCTCGATCGAGGTTCCGATAAAACCTCGATCGAGCTTAATACCTCGACTGAGGGCTTGAAAAACAGAGATTTAGCCCTCTTACCAGAAAATCAATGTTTATCTGTGTCTTCTAGGGGTGTAAACCTTGCCATTCATGGCACACAACTAAGCAGAGTTCATACCGATAGATTCGTCACTGAATCTTCTATCCATTGAGATATCATGCATGTGTTTTTGCATTCATATGGGTATTTTTTTTAATTAGTTCTAAAACTTACACTGAGAAAACCAGACAACAACTTTGAAGCATCTCAAAGAAAAATACGCAGCGTAAAATATACACATCCAAAAATTTCGTAAAAATTCACAGCCCTCACATCGACGTGTCCTCTTCAAAAGGGTGTCTTTGGTTTTTCAATTTTTGAAAACAGTGAAAAAAAATCTGGGATGGACACACATGTGTATAAAATGATGCTAAAATTAGATGTGGTCACTTTCGAAAAATAATAAATTATTGTATATTGCGAAATAAATTAACAAAAAAATATGCATACCACGGTGCATTATGTGTAGATCATGCTCATATATATATTTATTTTTAAATTATTAATGTAATATTGAATTATTGGGGTTGGAAACGAGCCACTTATTAACTTATTCAATTTTTTAAGGTCACACAGTTCATTAAATGCAACATCTCACACATTAAATGACATCGGAATATTTTTTTTAAAATATCATTGGGAAGCCAACATAATATTCTAAATTTTTTTTTTTACTGCAAGTCGAAATTCACATGGCATATATGCATTTCAAGGGCTTCTATCTAGCACATGAGTAAAAACTCGGGTTTTCATCGCCAAATTTGGCAAAAAAGTGTTACCCACCTTCATGGAATCACCCAGTCTTATGCTACTGGTGATAGTTCTACGAAGTAATTATAAACTGGTTTGGTCTTCGTTTCCATAGTGGCCTCTACGCAAACTCAAACAGGGTAAGTTATGTCTTCTGCTTACGTTATAGTTTTTCATTGTTTAAATTTTTAAAACCATGTTTGACCTCTGTGTGGTTTTTTTGTGCACAAGGCTTTGGTCGTGGTGGTTGCTGTGCTAGATAAGAGCCAGCCTCTACGAAGAAGGGATCCCCAGCTCCAGTAAGACCTGTACCTCGCACTCCTTGCTCCTTGTGACACCAAGGCTGGGTCAGCGCTCTATCGATTGGAGTCATTCCTGCGTTTTCTTTCGTTGACAATGGTAAACCCTCTTATGGTTCAACTTACGACATTTTCAGCTGTTTAAAAAGAAAATATTCTCCCTTTGACCGTGGAGTTCGACTTTGACCGTGGAGTTCAAGGGGGACTGTTATGTAATGTAATGTTTTTTCTTATTTTGGATTCGGGCTCTTACAGAGCTTGTAGACAAAAATGTTAAGGTTTAAATGGAACCAGATTCGTTGGGGTTTACGATCCTCCAACTTGCTTCTTTTTTTATTGTAATAAAATAGTTTAACTTTGGATATATCATGTCGTTCTTTTATTACATCTCTGGCATTGTGATTTTATGACTATATTTTGAAAAGAATGGGACCGTGAGGCCACTGTATTGTTAAGTTTGTTAAAAAAAGGATTTTGTAGATGCATATATGCTTTCTCTAAAACATAATATCGAAATCCAACAATGTTTTATTTTTTGTTATATTTATTTTGAAATTGTTGGTTGCTTTTAAGCCAAATATGAGATCTCATGGCGTGCAACCTCAGGATTTGGACCTGTCAATAGCCCTTCTTGATTTAATAAATCAGTTCACTTCTTGGGGTCTTTACTGCAGCTTAATCTTGAAGATTAAGGCCATGAGGTCGTTGCATTCTTACAACGTTAATTTCGATTGGTCATGTTTAAACCAAAGAAATCTTGTTTGCTGACATATATAAATATTTTGGTTTATAGTTTAGATTTGATGTTTAAAACCCATATAAGGAAATGATCCTTTCAAGTTTTGAACTCACGACCTCAACAATTAAAGGACGATGTTTAAAACCTAAAGCGTTATATTAACGGTTAACTTGGGAGATCAACAAGTATTAGAAAGAGATATTTTAAATGGTTAATGTTTTATTCGAAGACATAGCTAACCCTATATCTGTCACAAATGTTTGTTGTAGCAGTTTTTAATTATTATTCTTTTCCATTAAAGGAATATAGTCTTTAAGTTTTTTAACCTGTAATTTGTAAAATTAATAATACTACCTTGACCTAAGAGGGAGAACCTCTCGGGTGCAAGCTGAGTAGCTTAGGGTAAAGCTTATCGGCTAGAAATATGTGAAGAGATTGATTAAAGAAGGGTTTCGAACTCTGATTAGAAAACTTATTAATTTAATTTGTTTTTAATATCTAACTTAAAGTAAGAAATAGATGAATCAAACTCAATGTTTACTTAACAATGATTATAAATAATCTATGAATGTAAAAGAAATTAAAATTATAGAAAGCCAGTGAAATAAGATCAGAAACTGGTTATGACTTTATATGTAAATATGAACAAATTTTTACAGAACATTACGATAATCTACAGTCTTCCATTCAACTTTATGAAAAGAATAACTGTAGCGTCCTTTATAATAATACACAGAAAATAAGATCTTCCTAACCTATTCTAATTCAGTAAAGATTACTTAGTTTAAAGAATTCCTTAACATTCATAAACCTGCAAATATAGATATAAAATAATTTCACAGATAATAAATAAAAAAATATTAGAACCTGGAAAATTGCAGAAGGGGGACAAACACCCAAAGAAGACCGTTCCTCCCAACCGTCTCTTGAAAGCAGGCAAGATCACTTGCTTTAAGACCCCCAAGCTTGTTCACTGAACCACCAGGACGAAGATGTTGCGTAGCATCCCACATAGACTTAACTCTCAACAATTTCACTTTAACTATCCCCTCATTGAATTCCTCTTATGTGACTTGATTTTCAGTTTGCAGCAATTCACAAGGGTCTAATCACTTAGAATAGAATGTAATGAGCCTCCTGCTCAATTCAATGGTATTTATTAGATTACCTAGGTCTTTGGGTTAGTTTTGTAACTAAATGAGCCACCTTCTCAGTTCCTCTTCTCACGGAACATGACCATAATTTTAGGGATTTTGCCTCCCGCGATAGCTAGAAAGTGAAATGCTAGTGTTGACACTTCTCATCTGGCCTTCTGCAACTGCTCATTCCTCCTAGTGGATCATTGAACACTCTTCAACAATCTTCTTTGGATAGGTGTCTCTCTCTTTTAATTATTTAAATAAATAAATATTCAATTACAACCATCCTTAACCATCCTTGGTCATAAAAAATTTACAATAACTTTTACATAATGTTTTCTCAAATAAATAAAAATATTTATTTTTTCAATTCTAGATGGTTTACATTAGTTTTTGATAATTTAAAGGTTTAATTTTGGATTATGATAATTTAGATGAATCATTAAAATTTTAAGAATACATATATATATGTATTACCAAATGTTAGTAAAACAAGTGAAATTAACAACAAAGTTACTTATACTTGTCTTTTAGAAATATTTTAATTTAATAGTAGTATATAGTTAAAAATTAAAAGTTAAAATAATTATGCAACATTTTAACAATGTATTACTTGTATATAGTTTGGAAGAAAAAGAAAAATGACACACCTTACTCCATGTCTTTAAAAGTTGTTATATATTTGGAAAAATCTAAATGTTAGCAATTATTGATAAAGTATTGATGATGGTATATTGGCCCTATCTATAACACTTTAGAGCATGAGTGAAGTTCATAATCGCGCATTGAAAACTATTATAACACATCAAGATATTTTTTACATTGTGCCCACAGGGCATAGAATAGACGCTGAATGGATGTATTATTAAGGCACTCTTTATGTAAGGTCACATATTGGAAAGTTGGTGGGTATTACTTTACCCTTAAAAAAGGTTCTATTTTACATTTTGTTGTTGTTGCAACTGATTCCCCCCCAAAAATTGAATTTTAAGGGGCCCTCCTTCTATTTTTATTTGAAGGCACACTTACACTAGTTTCTGTACTCGGTAAGCCCTCCCTGCACACTTAGTTTTTCTTAAAATGCTTGAGAAAATCATTATTTTCGGGATTCTTTGCTTTCCGCAACCTCATTCTTTTCGCATCTTCGATCTTTCTGCAAGCTCCTTTCCGCAATAGAGTTTCCGCAATTGTGGGTTGCAGAAATCCCCATGTTTCATTTTTGGCTTCCGCAATTTACCTTTCCGTAAACTCCTTTCCGCAATTTTGCGGTCGTAACTCTGCTCCACAATTGTGTATTGTGGATTGCGGAAATCAATGTCTTCACTTTTGAATTCCGCAATTTTTCTTCCCACAATTCACGTTCCACAATTCTCTGAGCCGTTGATTTTTTTGCAGATTCATCCCTAACCGTCGATCTGAGATCAAATGTAGGATTCTTCTGGAGCGTCCGATCTTTTGCGATTTGTTGATTGCAGATTGTGGATCCAACGTTTTCCGAAGTTGAATGTCTGAAATTTCCCTTCTTCCTTTCCTTTTCCGCATTTCTTATGGACCATTGATTTCTTGTAGATTCTTTCCCGACCGTTGTTTCTATGGATTACAGATCGCGGGCCGCGAAAAACCCAAATTTCTAATTTTAACTCCTACAATTTCCCTTTCGCAATTCCTATTCCGTATTTCTCTAAGCCATTGATTTTTTTGTGGATTTATCCTTTCCCGACCACTGATTTTTGTGGATTGCAGGTTGCGGAACCAACTTTTCCTGAAATTTCCTTCCCGCATTTCCTTTTCTGCAAATCTTTTGACTCGTTCATTTTTTTGCGGATTTATCTAGACCGTTGATCTAAGACTAGATGTGGATCTCAACCTATCTTTGCAGATCCATTATCTCCCTTGCACCTTTCTCTTGTGGGATTGTTTCTGGGATGTCAGATATTTTGCGGATTTTATCTCATCCGTTGATTTACTATCTCCAACGGAACTTCACTTAACCTTGCAGATCTCTTATCTTTCATTCGTTACTTCATGAATCTTTCCTCGCCATCGATCCATCTTCTTGAGATGTTCCGAGTTGTTTAATCTTTGCTAAACATTATCATGTACTAATAGGGAACTAAGAAAACTGCTCGAGCTTAATTTAATTGTTACTATTTTTTCCTAGTGGGGTACTCTTCACCCTCTGTGTAAGAATTAACACCTACTGATAAACTTGAAATTGAGAATGCATAATGAAACAGAGGATAAGGTGACTAGTTGCAATATTACTAGAAAATTATGGTTGTTTTAATGTAAAGAAGGAGAAGTTTTATAGAATCTTATTTAAATGTTATTTCAGATCAAATTTATATCTCACTATGTTTCGTTCATGTATCACAGGTATTATTTTTCACCAAATTAGATTGGCTCACTAAGGAGAGTGTGAAGTTGACATAGGGGCAAGAGATTCGTGACTAAGAAGTGGTGCACATGGAGACGCAGTAACCTTACTAGTGCTTAAGCTGATAAAATACAATACAATCACGGGGAAGGCGAACTCATTGTCTATGTGTGTTCTAGCAAGGCAGGGCCCATATAGATTTCATTTCTTATAAAACCATTTGTATTCTCCCGTGAAAAAACACCAAGGACAAAGTTTGGGAACTTCTAGGGTTAGGGTAGACCAAAGGTCACAAAGAAATGGGTTCAGATTGTAATAAATAGGGGTGCAGAGGACAATAGAGGGACTTTTGGATGGCATAAGGGAGACTGGACTATTGTGTAAAAGAACTAATTCTTTGCTAATAAGAAAGATCAATTTGCTGGAACAAAGGCCTGTACAAAAATTTGCTTGGAATGTGTGGAATGCATCCCGTGGAATTGTTTCTTCTTGCTTCTATACATTATACACTGAGATTTTTCTAATTTCTTGGAACTAATTCTTTGGTTATGAATGGATTCGTTGTCTATGTAAATGTCTGTGTAGTGAATGAGTAATAAATGATTTCATTATATCAAATCTATGTTTGGTATCATTTCTGCTATAAATGTGAATATTGTGTTGGAACAACTATCTGTTAGACTTATATGAACATTTTGTAGTATATTACTTTAAACTTTAAATTTGCTCCCCGCGGGGATAGGATATATTAGTTTAGTCTTATATTTATAAGAATAATTAAGAAGGAAGGAACAATAAGATGAGAGGTAAGAACGTGTGCATCACCTCTGAGGTTTCTGCTCATCAATTATATGCATTTAGGAATTTGAATGTGATCTTTAAAATGAAAATTACATAAATGGTGGACTGGACCGTAACCGGTATATATTTAAACAACTTAATCTATGGTATTCGAACCGTTGACTGGACGGATTCCTCACACCAAACGGTGGACGATCTAATTGGGATTATTTACAGGGGAGAATCCGTACTATCGGTACCAGGGATTTTTCTAGGCATCAACACATTGTAATAGTTTTTATTTTGTCATCAAATGTGAATGTTGGTGTATTGAAAAAATATTATAAATGTATATTTAAACTTTGATTAACAAACTCCACACCATTTATATAATTTAGGAGCTTCGGTGGATACATTACGCTTACGGCAGCTCGCGGAGGCTCTGCTAGGGCTTCAGCTCCTCGGCTGCTCCAGCTAGGGCTTCGGCCTGATGCCCCTTCCTGGCTGGTGGCTCCCCTGCTTCTCCTCTCGACGGACCCTCGACGGCTCCTCTCTGCCTTGCTTGCTTTCCCCCATGGCTCCTTCTATGGATGTTCCTTGTTCTTTTAGTGAGATGGTCAAGCGCAGCCTCGGTTCCGGTCCTCCTTTGCTAGTGGTGCATGAAGCCCCTGCTCTCACCATTCATGTCATTCAAGATGCTATGGATCATGTTGTGCACTACTCCTCTCATGCTTTGGTTTGCAGGTTTAATGGACTCTGGACCAGGTTATCAGATCTGCACTCTTGGGTCTCCTCAGAATGGAACCCTCTCTTAAAAGAGGGAGCCATCATTTTCCCCTGTGCAAAAGGGTTTTTTATTGTAATCTCTATTTCTTTGGAAGATAAGGATCTGATCTATGGCTCTGGGCTGAGGTTCTGAGGCAGGTTGGGTCTGTCTTTACAACCCTGGTCCCCTTCCTTTGATGCTTCAATGGTTGTTATCTATTCGGCTCCGGTCTGGGTGAGGCTCCCAAATCTTCCTCTCCATTTCTGGGGTCTCTCCTCTCTACAATCCATCGGGAATTCCCTCGAAAAGTTTCACAGCAGAAGTCAAGAAAATGAGATTGCCTTCACCACCTATGCCCGAATTTGTGTGGAAATGGATTTCAGCAAAGGATTTCCAGCGAAAATAATCTTGGATGGCAAGGGCTATTCTTGGACTCAAAAGTTAGATTACAAGCAAATCCATTTCAGATGTAGAGCTTTTTATGAGACAGGGCACTTAGCCCTCAACTGCAAAAAATTTCCGGAGAAAAATAAAGAAAGGAAAAAACATTGGAAGCCCACCTGGTGGATCGGTGCAAATTCTAACCACCAATTTGTTGGAATATATTAAACCCACTCACAACCTAGGATAAAATAATTAATCATTATTTGATTAATTATTCACCCACTAGCTTAATTAGTTGGCATCCACTTGAACCTTAAAGTCAATACATGCCATCTATATCCTAGGAATGATTTATTTCCAATTCTGGGTTGATATTGACCACCTTTTGACCATCCAGAATTAGTATATAGGACTTTACAATAGATTCTGTTTTATTCTGTTTTTTCTGCTTTTCCTGCTTTTCTATGGATAAGATAAAAGCTAGTCAACTAGGAAACTGGGAGCTTTTGTTTCCAACCCATCCTCCATTAGTTTTTCTCCATTTTCTAGGATTAGCATGCTTTTTCCATCTCCTTGAAAACTCACTCATGCTTTTTCCAACTCGTGAGGTCCTTGATAGATTTGGTAAGTGATTTAGCCACCTATGGGGGTTTGCTGTATTTTGGTAAGTCGGCCTTTTTGAGCTTTATGAGTTGTTTCCATACAATTCGATTTTCCTATGAGGGATGTACTATTTATGTACACTGTTATTCATGATTATTCAATGGAAGGATACACACCAATATTCATCTCTTCATTCATGTGATTCAATCTCTTTTCTTCTCTCTTATTTTCCTGTGTATGCTTGTGAGAATTCTTAGTAGCAAGATCTATTTCCTGTGCTTCTTCTTAGCATCATTGCTCATAGCATTGATCTATTATTTCTACATGGTATCAGAGCAGCAAGTTTGATCAAGTTATACAGAGTTGAGGAGCACATCCAGTCTCCTATCCCTCTCTGAAGAAGAGCTTGTCTAGCTTACAAGATTTTCTCCTAGTTTGTTTTGCAGGTTGCAGAGAGTATCTCTTAGAGCATATCAACAACTTCAATATGGATTCAAAAGTTCCTCTACTATCTCCTTTCAACTATGCTGATTGGAAGCCAAAGATGAGTGCCTACTTGAAGAGGCAATGTCTCTTTGATATCTCCATTGGTGCATTGAGTGAACCTGAGTCTTATGAAGAGAATATTGATTGGACAAAGATTTTGGTTTGCAGGAAATTGAAGATGAAGCATGGAGCGAACCTAGCATCTCCTCTTGTTCTCTTTCTTCTTGGCCTCTACATTCTCTGATGAAGTTGATCATGATGAAGAATTTTCTCATACAGTTCATGTTGTTGCTTCCCTCTTTCATTCGAATGCTTCCTCCTTCAATGAAGAAGCAAATATTGAAGAGCCATCTTTTTCCTGTGTCTCTTGAAGGTGATTTTTCTTCTTGTGATACTATTGATGAAAAAGAAGTAACATATGGAGCTGCTACTGATATTGATTATGATCCTATAACCCATTCATTTTTCTCTAAATCTCCTATCTCAAATTCTAAGATCTATGTGCCAGATTCTTTACACCTTGTGCATACCTCTCTCATTGATGGTGCGCAACCCAGTGACTTCCAGGATGTTTGCTTAGCCACATCAAGCCTTATTTGTGTCATACCACTTACCTTATTTGATCTCATGTGCTTCATCATATCCTCCTTTGTTCTTGGCATCAATACTCAAAGCCTTCTTGAAGATTTTGAACATCTCCTTATTTCCTCCTTTCATACAGAGGATTCATTACCAGTGTATTTCCATGAGTCTATTGATATGCTTATATGTGATCCTTTGGATTCTGATTTAGAAGCATATTTGCAGTTTGATAAACATATCATTCCACCATCCATACCATCTACCATACCTCTAAATAATCCTAAGACTATACAAATCCCAAGTTCACTAGTTGATTCCTCGTTGGTCTCATATGCAGTGATATTTATCTTACATGATTTGAAGTCTTTCCTAACTTTCAGTGGCTGGTTATCCATGTCCTTAGTAATATTTGGACTGATATTAAACATGTTTGGATTTGTTCTAAACACTTATGGTTCAAATCTTATTCCCATCCATCATTTAGATTTTTACACCTATCAGTTTTCCCCAGTTGCTCATAATTTTCATAGTCTAGCCCTATATCCTCATGGAGCCATTGAAGCCTTTATCCTTGTTGTTCCATATGCTAATATTTCTGATATATCAGAGTTTTATCAGCCTCATATAAGATCTATATAGGTGCTACATCACATTGGAAGATTGACATGTGATCCACATCACAATTTTGCAGCTATTCAAGGAATTGGGTGTGAAATAAATTGTCTTAATTTTTGTACTCTTTGGAAAGGAGTATGCACAGATCTCTTTTCCATTTCAGATTATGTTTGCAGATCAAAGTTTTACAGCAGAAAGAAGCATTTAGATAATGCTCCTACTTCATCAGTTGATGAGATACAATGAGTCTCTCCTCTTCCTCCTTGCAGGTTCTACACTCTAGCGCATGATCATGGAGTTCATGATTGCTTCAGCAAGTCCTTCATCTAGAAGCAGTTCAGTAAGCTCATTAAAGTGAAGATGAAGATATGTTGAAGACATATTTCAAATTTTGTGCCTTGTCCTATCTTGAGGGAGGATTTTCCCCATGTGGTTTTGCATCTTTCCTCACTTTTCTGGACATAATAATTGTTAAAGGGTGACCATAGCCTTGTTGTTGGGCCCTATATGCACCTATATGCATCTATATTTTTTTTCATACCATCATAAAGTAAGACTTATAGGGAGGTGTTGGAATATATTAAACCCACTCACAACCTAGGATAAAATAATTATTCATTATTTAATTAATTATTCACCCACTAGCTTAATTAGTTGGCATCCACTTGCACCTTAAAGTCAATACATGCCATCTATATCCTAGGAATGATTTATTTCCAATTCTGGGTTGATCTTGACCACCTTTTAACCATCCAGAATTAGTATACAGAACTTTACAATAGATTCTGCTTTATTATGCTTTTTCTGCTTTTCCTTCTTTTCTATGGATAAGATAAAAGCTAGTCAACTAGGAAACTGGGAGCTTTTGTTTCCAACCCATCCTCCATTATTTTTTCTCCATTTTCTAGGATTAGCATGTTTTTTCCATCTCCTTGACAACTCATTCATGCTTTTTCCAACTCGTGAGGTCCTTGATAGATTTGGTAAGTGCTTTAGCCACCTATGGGGGTTTGCTATATTTTGGTAAGTCATCATTTTTGAGCTTTATGAGTTGTTTCCATACAATTCGATTTTCCTATGAGGGATGTACTATTTATGTACACTATTATTCATGATTATTCAATGGAAGGATACACACCAATATTCATCTCTTCATTCATGTGATTCAGTCTCTTTTCTTCTCTCTTATTTTCATGTGTATGCTTGTGAGAATTCTTAGTAGCAAGATCTATTTCCTGTGCTTCTTCTTCGCATCATTGCTCATAGCATTGATCTATTATTTCTACACAGTTAATCTGCAAGGACCTGGATCTCCCGAAAGGAACTCCAGATGATGAAAACAACAGTATCTCATCTCACCTTTCGAAGGAAACTCCAACGGATGAAATCAATAGTGAACCAGTTTAGCATCCCATGCAACCCCTCCCTTCCAAGGAAACCGTGGAGCCACCAAAAAATCCTACCGCATCAAGTTGGGCAGATCAAGCAGACGAAGAAGACCCTCTAAACTCTCCTCATGTTAGCCAAGCCGCAAGAAAAGTCCAAGAAAACACCAAAGAATGGATGAAAGTATCAAAAAAGAAGAAGCCCCCTCATTCAAGGCAACCTGTAATAACACGAAGCCACTCCGGCACCGTGAAAGAGTTCTCGACTTAAATTTTGTAAAGACAGCAGTATCAGTCTTTGACAGCTGTCTTTCAAAGGAAATATGAACTATGTAGATTTCTCTTCAGTCGTTACGCCATTGCTCTTTTAATTCAATCCATAACCGTTTTTGTCTAAAAGAAATTAAAAAAACAAACTCCACACCATTTTTCTTTTTATGTAGAACGTTTTTAAATATTTACTAAATAATTCTAACACTTTTCAACATCATTTTCAATTATATTGTATAATTTAATTTTATAATTCTACTTATAATGATTAGAAATAGTAAAACTTATTAATGTTTCTTTCTATTATAAAATGTAATTTGACAATTTACAAACTATTTAATAAAATTTTGATGAGAAATTAAGAAATTAATAAAATTAATAAAATTTAAATAACGTGTAAAATTAAGATTTTAAATTTGAAGTAAATACATAAAAATTGCTTGTTAACTTAAATAAAATATGAATTTCAAATTAAATTTAGTTGAATTATAAAATTATTATTATTAGCCAGCAAGCATGGGACACTCTTAACCTCATTTACAACATGTATCTTCATATAATAGCCAATGAACCGATGTGGACCATAAAATTAATATTTTAAATATAAAATAAATATATATATATTTTTTAAACTTAAATTAAAATATGAATTTCAAATTAAATTGTAAAATTAATACTTAAAATAAAATATAAATTTTTTTTAATCTTAAATTGAAATCTAAATTAAAAATTAAAAATTAAAAAATGTTAAATATTTAAAACAACCACCCTTACTAAAAAACTCCACTAGGATAAATGACAACTAAAATGCCCCGATCCAAATTAGTCAAAATTGTTTATGAAAATTTTTATTTCTACAATTTTGCAATTTCAATATTATATTGGCCTCTTTTAGAGTAAATCTAGTATTTTAAAACTACTAAGATTACTGAAATTGCCATTTAAATATTCGAAATTATGATTTAAGCAAAAATTAGTTTGCTCTGAAAATTTGTTTGCTTGATTACCACGGATGTTAAAACTATCCAAATTGGTGAAATTGCCTTTTAAACACTCAAAATTATGATTTAAGCAAAAATTGGTAAGAACCATGGCAAAATGGATATATATATATACTGCAGGCTAATAATACATTTAAAATAAAAATATAATGATAATGTTTATATATATAAAACAAGAATCTTTTTCTAGTTTCTGAGAATGGGGGGATTGTGTACACAGTAAGAGAAACCAAACGCTTATTGAGTACATTCGCATTATTTGTGGATGGGTTGTTGCGCGTCGATCTTGCTGAGCGGTAAAAATTCGGTAGAAACAAGTTACAGTTCAAATGTTCTTGTACCTAAGACAATAAAGAAGGATCACTTATTGTCAAAGGTACTCATGGTTTCCTCGTAGAATTTTATCTCGGTTTTATGGGCATATTATAAGTCTACCTTTTTGGTAGTGATTGAAGAATCCATTATCAAGGGTAGGATTCTTGGCTATGTTAATGACACCTTTCTTAAACCTTTCTTTCCCTTGTGTCGAAGAAGGACAAAGCTACCAGCATCGATGATTATCATCCTATTCATTATGCAACGTAATGGATCAAGAGTATATTATTTGAAAATATTTGTGATGATCAATTTAATTTTCTTGCGAAAAGACATATCCATGGTCCCATTGCTATTGTGCAGGAGATTTTACATACTGCCAAATTAAAAAATATCTCACGGTTATAATTAAAGTAGACCTTTCAAAGGATTATGATCGTGTCAACTGGACCCATATTATATTCACAGTTGTTCAGATTAGTCTTAAGATGTCTATCATAAGTTGGATTCTTGTTACCATCCACTTGGTCTCCTTCTCAGTCCTCATTGACGGATTAACTGTCAAATTCTTCATACCTGGGAGGGGTCTCTGTCAGGGGTTCCCTCTCGCTCCACTTATTTTCATTCTAATGATGGACGGTCTCAACAGAATGATCAATAAAGTTGTTTCATCTGGTGCATACAAAGGTTTTCATATCACCGGTAACGTCTATGTATCCCACTTACTATTTGTTGATGGCATTTTTTTCACTAACGGGTCTCACAGGGACGCTCTACTACTCAAATATATTATGATAGTTTTCTCTGTTACCACTGGCATCGTATATAATGCATTAAAATCCTCCATATCATTCATGAATATTGACCCACATGAGGATATTTAGCATTCAGATAAATTTGGGTTTACCATGGTTAATATTGCTATAGGTTTTAAGCATTTGGGATTCAATATCAAGCCAAACTACTACAATTATAAGGATTGGGCATGGATGATTGTCTGTATTGAAAATAGACTTAATTCATGGTACAACAAATTGTTATCCCTTGGGGGAAGATTGATTATGAGCAATTCAGTCATTGAAGCTATCCTCGTCTTCTGGATCTCATTATCATATGTTCTTGTTGGTATACTCCATGGGATAAAAAAAAACTCTACATTAATTTTCTTTGGAGCAGAAATGAATATGAATCTGCATTTCCATGGGTTGCCTAGAAAATGATATCTCTTCCAAAATCTCTTAGCGGTTGGGGCATCAAAGATTTACCATGTGTAATACACCAAGAATTAATAATTTATTATTAATTCTGCTGAAAATTACTTTAACTATTATTTTATTATTTTTGGTAGAAAGTCAAAAATAAAACATTTTTATTTAATAAAATATGTTGAACGGGGGACAAAAGTGGATATAGTTGTTAAAGAGTGTTTGTTGACCCATAACAGGAAAATACAAGTGGTTGAATCCACTGAGTGAGAACTCAAGATGTAGGAGGCATCATCCCCAAAAATAAAGTCACAACTTCTAGTTGAGTGCTAAAGAGCAGGAGGCTCATAAATGACCAATTCCTAGGAAAAATACTATATATTAGTATGTCCATGAGAAACAGGAGGCTAGCATTGAATGATGATAGAATATGAGAATACATGAGATGTCGCATTGAAGGATTTTGCTCTTGTGGTTCAACGAACATGCTTAGGGGTTCTGGATCAAGTAACTTGGCTGCTCTGGGAGTTGGTTGGGAGGAACAACTTGATCTCCACTTTTGTTTTCCCAACATTGGTTCCAGGTTCATAATGTATGTTTTAAAATGATTGTAGAATGTTTTATTTCTAGATATGAAGAGGTTAATGTAGAACCTAGTATGTATCAATTAGTCCAATTATGTTATGATTAAATGTTTAGTAGTAGTTAGAAAATTCTATGATTTGACGTATATACTTAAATTAAGAATTCTGGTTTTATTTTAAAATCAAATTCTGCACATAAATGGATATGAATCGTCTATTTCCAATTTGTATCGTTTATTTCCAAATTCTTTCTATACAATCGATTTAGAAATACATTGTTGCACTTCTTATTTATACTAATTTCCTAGTCTGTAATTTCAAAACTAAATGTAGGTAGGATTCCTAATCATGTTAGTATTAGTCTATTTTGCTTCAGATTTAAACAACAACAAGAAGTACATAAATACATATATGTATATACATGAAGAGTATCACCAAATGCTTCATGCATATAGAATTATATTAGGATGAAATCATAAAATATTATTATTGTATATAATAGATCTATATGATTAATACATATGAAAGAATATTACATCATAATTATAATACCATAATTATACAAACTATAGGATTCCACTTTATTACTTATTTAACAAGTAAAGGAAATACAACTATATATCAATCTTCTAATAAAACAACAACTACATAAACCAGTCTTAGGAATCTAAAAAAACAACACAATCAGATCATGGATTCAAAATCATTTACCATCTACGATTTAGATCACCTAAATCATAGATCTACTGTATTAAATATGAAAGCAATTTATCTAAGTCTAACAAGCTACATGACATCATGAACAAAAGAAGATTCTATCAATATTTATCCCTATAATCAAATCAAAATCGAATCCAAGAATTATTTAAGAAAATATTTCCAGATTTTACTTAAACGACCACATACGGATCAAAGATCCTTAACTAGAGTTATACTATCCACGAATTAAATCAAGAATCAAATCTATTCACAGTTCCATCCTACACGCTAGTTGTTCAGCTGCAAAAGAAAGATTTATTTTTCCAAAGGATCGACGTTAAAGCCATCCTTGATGGCAACTGAGCATTGCTCAAAATCAAATGCTATCTCCTGTATAGGAAAGCTCAAACCCTACGGGTCACTTAGTTTTTCAAAAAAATAAATTAATGTTAGGGTAGTAAGTCCATATCATGGCTACCACTATCTACGCAGAGGAAAAGCCTTGTTATAACATTCCAACACATCCATTATAATCACCAAATGAATGCAGTCGTATAACATCAATGAATTCATTGTATTCATGGTTGTAAGACCATCGATGATGGAAAAAATTGTTTTAATTAAACAATATAGAAATAAATAAAAAACAAAAATGACTATGGGAATCACATAATCGAAGGCCGAGAATCATTATTTTAATAATAATAAAAGGTAAGACCATTGTTGATGGGTTCCACACTTTTTGAAATACCAACGTTTAAACAGTAATGGGAAATAAGACCATTCAAAGGGGACCCAAACCCTGCCAGGTTTATATTAAAAACGTTACAGAACTTCAAATTACAATGCCGTAGAAATGGATGCAAAGCAGGTGGAAGGAAAACCCAAAGAGGGTTTCTACAAAATGCATGTAATCAAAACCAAATAATTATATTAACAAACGCTGGTGGCTACTCTTCAAAACCTCTTGGCCTATACCCAATGTGACCTGCAACCACAATAGGGTTTGGTCAGTAGATTATTCGAAACTTTAAAACAAGAACAAAATGTTGTTTCAAGATGGAGTCGAGCTTGCCTGGGCGTTTGGAAATGTGGGCTAGGAGGAGCTGACCCTATCATACCTCCCTCTCTAGCACCTTAACATGTACATTATCATTACCGTTATAAACTTTAAACATTTGTGAATTACATCAAATAGAGGAAAAATGTGTAGAGCAAAATGTTACCTCGACGATTTTGTAGAGAGGGCCAGGGTTTGGCTCCTCCGGAGCACCCTTATCCCTCCGTTGTCTACAACACAATGAAATAAAACTCAGTTAGTATAATTGCTAAATCATTTCAATGTAAAAGTGCAGCAGTTAAAATTCATTTAAAGCCCTTACCTGTTAACCAGACATATGTGAATAGCGAAGTCATGGCACAAACTATACTTTACAGACCGCCAAGGAAGTCGATAATCCCAGTAATCACATCGGGAATGATACAAACAACATGTTGTTAACACCCACATAAACCAGGATGAACAAACCATATATTTTATCCACATCAAACAGAGTAGATCTCTTCAGCTCTTGCCATCCATGCAAAAGGCCCAACAACCATACATTTTATCCACAACAAATAGGGCAGAGTTCTTCAGCTCTTGTCGGCCACACAAATATCAAAACAACCTATACATTTCCATCACAAACAGAGCATATCTCGGCTCTTCCTTCGCACACCAAACCAACAGTAAAAATGAGGCTTCAAACAAGTTTCCAAGTGCATTAAACCACGGTCAAAAACCCTAGCTTCCATCTGAATAGATGGACACTGGAAATGTAGCCACTTATCAACGTGAAAGACCTGGATCTCTGTCAAATCACATCTAGGTCACGCGTTTTAATGCCAAAGTAATCCAAGGACAAAGCATAATAATAATCGACAACACAATCACTTAAACATTAATCATTGCAATCAAAACATTGTATTATAACTTGAATGCCAAGAACCTTTGCGTCGTTGGGACCATGGCATGTAATGCCAATGTTTTGTAAGACCAAGAACCATATACCTTTATTACATTGCAACCATGGCGTAAGTCCATATGCAAAACCTTATAATATTGCAATCAAGGTTTAAACGAAAATGCCAAGAGTTATAAGTAATCGTGGGTCATATGGTATATCATATCATAATCAAACTGTATAGTTTCTTATGCCAAAAAATTATTTTTTAAACCTTCACAACTTTATTAATATAACAAAATGTCACCATATGGTGGTACCATATGCCTTACAAACCCTAAGCACTTTACACTTAAAGGGGAGGTCACCACACACCATAACTTAGACTATGGAAAGGCCTATGGACTTTTTTATTTATCACTTAACCAACGTAATACATAAGGGTTGGGGTCAAGACTATCGATAGTCTCCCCACACCTTAAGATAGTTAAATCTCTCATAAAAATTAAACAATGAAGAACAAGTAAAACGTAAAACATCACTTGTGTGGACATGGCTGGAGGTTCCTGAAGGAGCTAGCCACTATCACAATCGACAGAACCTGCCATAAAGAAACAGGACAAAAGTATTAAAACTTACAGAAGTAAATCATGAGAAAGATGCTAAGTAAATATGAAAGTAATGCATGTAATTTTTTTTATTTGTGATTTTTAAGTGTGTTACATAATGGTATTAGAGAACGGTTAAAACACTAGTCCTTAATCGAATCAACACTTAAAATGATAAGGAAATCGGAAAAAGCTAATGTTTACTTTATTTTTTGGTTTAAATTCTCTTACGAAACAGAAAGAGACTCGATAACTGTATTTTGCAGGAAAACATGACAGATGAAGAGATGTCTGCAGAAGAAGAATCTCACCAGAAAACCCTTTAAATAATGAAGAGGGAAATTTCAAAGATGGGGAAATTTGGGTAGACATAAACGACGGTCAAGATAATAAATCCGAACTAAGAAGAACTGTGAAAGAACTTAGATCAGAGTTAAGAAAAGTTTAAAAAGATAACGAACGAATTATGAAAGCTAAAAAAGAATTAAATGTTATTCTATTAGCTAAGATACATAACAATGAAAAAGAAATGAATAAGGAATCTGAACATGACCTACCTAAAACTGCACCTTACAAGTGTAAGGGAAGGAAGCTAGAATTTTCCAGCCATAAACTTGAAACTTCCAGTGAAGAGTCAGTTAAACATCACTCAAGAAAATAGCAAGAGTCAAGCAAAAGTAGTGATGAGAAAAAAAAAGAAAAAGAAATACAGACCCTATGAGGAAATCTCTAGGGATTTTAAGAAGATTAAACCTCCGATGTTTAATGGGGAAATTGAGAAAGGAGAAAAGGAGGAAGCTTGGTTGTCAAGAATAAAAAAGTATTTCCAAATATACAACTATTCTGCCAAATTAAAAGTTAAAATGGCCATCTATAATCTGACTAGAAAGGAAAGTATATGGTGGCAGGATATAAAAGAAAGATATGTAACTTGGAAAACATTTAAAAATATTTTTAAAGAAAATACTTATCTGAACAATACTACAAAGAGAAGGCCAAAGAATTTTATGATTTGAGGCTAGGAGCCATGACTATAAAAGAACTTTGCAGTAAGTTTCTGATCCTACTTCGTTACATACCTTACATAATTGATGAAAAACCTAAAATACAATCTTTCCTCAGTTGTTTGCTTACCATGTTCAAAAAACTTATTGAGTATGATAATCCAAAGACGCTAAAGGAGGGGGCGAGAAATGAAAACTTCTGTTACGATGAAAACAAACATAAAAGAGAAAATATACCAACTTGGAAGAATAAAAGGAAAAATAATTTTGACCCAAGAAAGAAACATAATAAATTTTGCAAAAACATAGGAAATAACTATAGGGGGTATCTGGGTAATAACTACAAACTTTTAAACCACATAACTTTGCAGTAAAAGAACCACCTACTGTTTTTAACAAGAACCCAGCACAAAAAGAACCCTTAAAATGTTGGAAGTGTGGCTAGCCACATTACTTTAAAGACTACCCCAGTAAAAAAAGAGAATTTTAATGTTCACTCCATCCAAGAAGTAGTTACAGTTGGAGACATGGCATGGAGCATGCTAAAAATTTGCACTGCATTGGAAAACCGGCAAGCAGATCATCAATCTTCCATGGTTGAAATCGAAGGTATGATAAACAGTCAACCTATTTCCATTTTAATTAATCCAGGTGCAAGTCTGGGTTATATATCACCTAGAATAGTTGAATTATGTAAATTAATACCAAAAAAGTTTGATAAGTCGTGGTTGGTACAATTAGCCACTTGTACTAAGCGTAAAGTTAATAGTCTTGTTAAGAATTGTAAATTGATGATGAATTATTTCATTACACATATTGATTTAAATACTCTTCCTTTAGGTTCCTATTATATGTTAATAGGAATGATTTGGATAAAAAAACACAAAGTAATGTTAAAGAGTTTCGACAAAACCTTTACATGTATAGACGATAATGGAAACACTATAAAAGTAAAAGGGATTCCTAGGAAAGTTACACTTGGAAAAATATTTGCGTTACAAATGAAAAGATAGGAAAGAAAAAGATGTAAAGTGTTTGTTGTCTATATAATGAATGATAATGTAAACGACAATAAACTTAAATTATGTTAGATGTCTTAATCCTAAGTTTTATAGTCTAGGTATTTTTAGTATTATATTAAAAGAATAAATTAGTTTAATGTGTAAATAGACTTTGATAGGATTGTTTCTTTGTAAATGACACTTATCATTTTCATGTGATTATATGATTGGTTTTCATCCTAATTATTAGTATAGGTTTGAGCTATATAAACAAGCTCTCTTTTCTTTAAGAGGTTAAGAGAGTCTTGTGAGAGTTGATGTATTGTTTTTTTACCTTATTAATAAAATTGTATGTCTGAGGACACTTCTTCATCATTTGGTATAGGATCGACAAAAAGTGCTAGTCTTCACAACATTGATGTGGTGACAATAACGTTCTGGGAGGTAACTTTTGTTATCAAAATTGATAAGGTAAAACTAGTTGTGATAAATTGCAGATTTATCCATTGTGAGGTTTTTGTTGTTGTATAGATCTATAGATCTTTTTAATCAACAACTTTTTTAAAGCACTGATCTTGATTTGTAAAAATTTGCTTGAGATCTATGAAATTCAGCAAATTTCTGATATAGAGTTATTATGTTTCAATCTTGATCTGTAAAATTCTGGATTTTGTTATTTTTTTTAAAATCCGAGTTAAAAAAGGAAAATCCAGTTCTGTTCTTCGACCAACTATCTACACCAGAGACTCCCTTTGCGTTTTACATTATCCATCTGAGATCCAAGCAATTTCTCCATGCCAGCATCTGCGTTTTACATCAAGTGAATCTGGCATCTCAATCTGGATTTCTACCATCTACGATCTAGAGGCATCTTTTATCTGCTATTCTAACCTGCGATCTAAAGAATTTGCAATCTTCCACCAACGATTTAAATGTGATCATCTACCATCAGTGATTTCTAATCTGAAATCGTGATTGGCAATTCGCTACCAATTCGTGATCTGCCTTGTGAAATTTTGTCAGTCAATTCATGATCTAAATCTGCCACAGTTTGATCTGCCAAACTCAACGATCTGGTTTTAGCGATCTGTCAAATTGATGTACGCCATCCAACGATCTAAATCTTCCAAACAACTAGCAGTCTAAATTTGCGATCTGGCATCTCTATCGCTCTGGCATCTCCGCGATCTAATCTAAGTCATCGAAATATGCTAAACATCGATCAACAAGCTGTGATATTCAACAAGCGATGTAAGCTTCCATCCTCCACCAGCGACCAACATCTGCCAATTTAAATCTCAGTCGTCTCGATCGATCCGGCATTTCCAGCAATCTGACATCTTGATCGATTTAAATCCCCAGCAACCAACGATCTGCAAGCGTTCAACGTTCAGTGATCTACGATTTCCAAACCAGCGTTTAGTGATCTGCGATTTCAAAATCAGCATTCAACGTTTCAGCCATTCACTAACGATTAGTGATTAGGCATCTCCAACAATGATCTTCTCTACAGTTAAAGTCTGGTGATACCTAATTTTCATTTATCAATTGTATAAATTGTTTTTTATTAAAAACTATTATAAAGAAAGAGTTTTTATTATTGTAAAAAGCTAAGTCACATGACACGATGACACGGGACACAGAGGACACGAAGATACGAGTATTCTACACTAGACACGACGACCCCAGAAAAAAAAATACATAAAGATCTACATTTTTTAAAAACTAGAAGTATATACAATGTACATCAATCATAATATCATTCAATTGAAATTTGACAATTATGAATCACTAATAAAATTATCAATGAATCATGAACTTTGAACCATAAATTGCATATTTGATATTTCTCAATAAACCACAAAAATCAAAATGTATTTCAAGAGAATGCCATCGACAAATACAAAATAGAGTATATTCTACTTAGTACTAAGTCTAGTATTTACTGTCCTACTAGATACAAAATGAAAATACTAAATAGCCATAGGTAAGAATATAATAGCTCATCAATGGTACTAGCCATTGTCAATCGTCTTCCTGCTCCTCCATGTCAAAATTAACATTACTGTCATAGCTCTTTCCTCTATCCTCCTCCTCCTTTATACCATTTTTGACAGGACACATGTCCAGAAATTAGGACACGTTCTTGGCAAGTGTCTGACACGTGTTGGAAAGTGTCCAGATTTTGGGACACGAAAATTATGGTGTCGGACACGTATTAGGGAAAGTGTCGTGTCCGACACGTGGAATACAGGACACGGGCCCTATTTGGAAGTGTCATGTTACTTAGGTAAAAAGTGAAATTTTAGTTCATTTTCAAAAAGCAAAGTGAGCTTTGTAATTTGGAGACTTTGTATATTTGGAGCCATTAGAGAGATATGTATTTGTAAAAGACTTATTTGTAAAATACTCTCTCATTTATTTTTTGACGAGGCTTTTTAGAGGTTCAATACCAAGCCCCTAAAGGGTACTCCTTTTTGAGTTTTTTTATTTGCATTCTCTCTTTTGCTGCATACAATCATGTGGAAGATAGTCAATCTATTCATAGACTTAGATAAACTTCATGGAATAAAGAATTATAAGTCATGGCAACGTCATATGAAAAATAGAGTAGTTTATAATGAGCTATGGCGAGGAATTTGTGATGCGGATCCAACTTCAACTAAGCCTACTGATGCTACTGCTTTAGAAAAATGGGAACTATGGCAACATATATCCAAATCCTAGGCTCTATCAAGCGTCGAGAGGGATCAAATTTTCACATCTTTTTATTTAAGTTCGACATATAATATTTTTATTATTAATACCTGATACTATTTATGGCCGACATATGATGTTTTTTATTATTTTATTTTGTTAGGAAATAACATCACAACATCTCCCCCATACATGGTTTTAAAACCATGTGCAAGGCCCTCCTAAAACCATGGGTTGTTTAGGAGGCCTTTCACATGGTCTTAAAACCATTTGCAAGGGCCTCCTAAACCATGTACAATAAAACCATGGGTTGTTTAGGAGGCCTTGCAACCACCCGACATTTTTTTGCATATAATTCAATTTTTTTTATTATTATTATTTTGTTAACCCATGGTTTTATTGTACATGGTTTAGGAGGCCCTTGCAAATGGTTTTAAGACCATGTGAAAGGCCTCCTAAACAACCCATGGTTTTATTGCACATGGTTTAGGAGGTCATTGCAAATGGTTTTAAGACCATGTGCAAAGCCTCCTAAACAACCCATGGTTTTAGGAGGGCCTTGCACATGGTTTTAAAACCATGTATGGGGGAGATGTTGTGATGTTATTTCCTAACAAAATAAAATTATAAAAAACATTATATATCGGCCATAAATAGTATCAAATATTAATAATAAAAATATTATATGTCGAACTTAAATAAAAAGATGTGAAAATTTAATCCCTCTCGACGCTTGATAGAGCCTAGGATTTGGATCTATGTTGGTTTATTGTTTATAGCCGACATAGCGTTATGTAACTTTACAATATCTTCCCCATACTGGGCTGTAGAGCGCCCCTCGGCGCAAAAATGAAAAGGAACTTGCCTTAATTCATTCATCTCTTTATGATCATTTATGCATTCACATTGAAAATACTTCCTCAGCATGGACTGCATGGGAACAGTTTAAATTTTTTTGATACTCCACTTGCTTCTCAGAGAATTGACTTACAAATGAAATTATTAAGTAAAAAATTAGGAGAAAAAGAGGATGTATGAGAATACACTTCTAGAGTTAAAAATATTCACCTAGATATCATTAAGGGAGGATATGGTAAATTTGAATATAGTTTTCTAATTTCAATTTTGATAAATGGATTACCAGAATCCTATTGACAATTTATTGAAACTCTAAAAATTGCTGATAAGTTAACATCTGCCACTTTTGATTATTTTAGTGAGATGTTAACTCAACATAGTAAAACTTTTGGAAAACAAAAGTAGTCTGGTGAAGATTTTCTCTTTCCAAGCTCTAGTAAAGGAGAAAACTCAAGAGGAAGAGGTAGAGATCATAATCAGTCTTCATTTAGAGGTCGTGGCATAGGACGAAGTCAAGGAAGAAGCAACAATTTTCCTTAAAGGAGTTTGAATATTCCTAGGAAGGTTACAGTTGGAAAAATATATGCGTTACAAATGAAAATATAGGAAAGAAAAATATGTAAAGTGTTTGTTGTCTATATAATGAATGATAATGAAAACGACAATAAACTTAAATTATGTTAGACCTATTAATCCTACGTTTTATAGTTTAGGTATTTTCTAGTATTATATTAAAAAAATAAATTAGTTTAATGTGCAAATAGACTTTGAATAGGATTGTTTCTTTGAAGACATCTTTCCGGAAGAAGTCCCCGGACTTCCTCCGAAAAGAGACATTGACTTCGCGGTCGACCTGATACCCGGAGTGGTACCAGCATCGAAAGATCCTTACTGAATGAAAATAATAGAACTTGCAGAGCTCAAATATCAACTACAAGAATTGAGTGATAAAAAGTATATTCGACCTAGTGTCTCTCCTTGGGGAGCACCGGTCTTATTTGTGAAAAAGAAAAACATAATTTTAAGGTTGTGGATAGATTATCGACAGCTAAATAAAATGACCATTAAGAATTGATACCCGCTACCCTAGATAGATGATCTATTCGATCGATTATGTAAAGTAACTATTTTTTCAATGATAGACTTAAGTTCTAGTTATCATCAAGTACGAATAAAAGATGAAGATATCTTTAAAACTGCATTCAGGACCTGATATGGTCACTACAAGTTTGTCGTAATTCCTTTTGGGTTGACAAACACACCTGCTACATTCATGTGTTTAATGAAAAACATCTTAAGTAACTACTTGGATAAGTTTTTGGTTTTCTTTATCGACGACATACTAATCTACTCAAATAATGAACAAGAACATAAGGAACAATTAAGGATAAATCTGCAAGTATTAAGAGAACGATGACTTTATGCTAAGTTTAGTAAATGTGATTTCTTTAAAGATGGAATCATAGACACGTAGTGTCCAAGGATGGAATCTCTTTCGATCCCAACAAAATAAACACCATCATTGAATGGCTAGTTCTTAAAAATGTAACCAACATCAGATCATTTATGGGGATTACCGGATACTACCGAAAGTTCATCGAAGTATTTTTTAAGATTTCTTACCCCATAACTTCATTACAGAAGAAAGATAAAAAGTTTGAATAGACTAAAAAATTCATGGAAAGCTTTAACAAACTAAACATATACTAACTACCACCTCAATCCTAAATATTGTTGATTCGTTGTAGGACTTCATCGTATGTAGCGACGCTTGCAAGGAAGGGTTAGGAGGATTTTTAATACAAGAAAACTATGTCGTGGCATATGAATCTAGGAAATTAAAAAAACATGAAAATAATTATGCTATGCACAATTTAGAACTTGCTTCCATAATTCAAGCCTTAAAAATGTGGTGAAATTGCCTAATTGGAAGGGAATTTCTACTTAGGTCAGATAACATAAGTCTTAAATATTTATTTGATCAGCAAAATTTAAATGCGAGACAGGCAAGATGGAAGTCCTTCTTAAGTGAATATGATTTTGAAATCAAACACATAAAAGGAAAAGAAAACAAAGTGGAAGACACTCTAACTTGTCATGCAAATTTAATGTTTACAAGCAGCAGCTATGAATCTGATCTAGAAAATTAGATCTTAAGCACTGAAAATTCTGATAGGGAATATCATATTTTAAAAGAAAAGACTGCTAAAAATTAACAAAATCAAGTAAAAATGGATTTCAGTCTAAATAAACAAGGACTGTTACTGCATAAAAGCAGGTTGTACATACCAAACATAGAAAAAATCAAATATACAGTTATGAATGAGCTCCATAAACGACTGTATTCAAGGCATCCTAGATACCGGAAGATGATTACCATGATCAAGAAATATTTCTTTTGGACAAACATGAAGAAAGAAGCGGCATAATACCTAGCTCGATGTCTAGAATGTTAGCAAGTTAAGGCAGAACATCAACATCCAACAGGATTGATGCAACCACTACCCATTCCGAAATGGCAATGAGAAACAATTAGTATGGATGTTATAACAGGCCTACCAAATAATTTCTGAAAACATGATTCAATCATGGTCGTAGTTGATAAATTAAGTAAGGATGCTCATTTTATTCATGTTAAGTCTACCTATAAAGTTGTTAACATTGTAGATATTTTCATGAAAGAGATATTCAGGTTACATGGTGTTCCAAAAGTAATAGTATCATATAGAGATGCAAAATTTATAGGTAACTTCTGGAAAGCTTTGTTTAAAGGTTCAGGAACACAATTGAATTTTAGTACTGCATATCATCCGCAAGCGGATTGGCATACTAAAAGAGTAAATCAAGTTTTGGAGGAAATGCTAAGGATGTATGATCCGGATTTATGCAGGAACGCAATAGAATACACAAATAACCATAGAAACAAAGATGCAGTGGAAATAACACTTCATTTCATTAATCAAAGAACTGAAACTTGTTTACATACAGAATGGAAATAAATTAGCTAGAGTGCCGGTAGCTTATCTCTGAGAAGAGATGTGGTAGCTACATGCTCTGAACTCTGTGTTATAATGAGGCTCGAAGGCCTATATATTATTGAGAAACAATCGAAACCCTACACATCAAAAACCATTACCCTAGGAGGTCTGGAACAATTACTATGCTGCAAAATTATTTTACAGTGGAGTTAACATTCCTATCCAATGATGAAATATTACTTGACCTCGAGCCCGTGAGTGACTCCACCAATAGTTCTATAATCAACGCCTATGAGACTTACATACTAGATGAGACTCAACCATCGACATACTCACAAGATAGTAAGTGCGGTGACTAAACTTCCCATATCGAAATTATTACTACTGATATTTATAAATTCAATATCTAACCAAGTAGTTGTTAAACTACAGTTGAACCACTTGAAAACATCAAAACTAGGTCTGGCATAAAAGAATGGATTTCAGATCCTTGCTATTTGATCCCATGGGAAGGAATTCACTGTGATAACAGATCATCAAACATAAGAATCTCAGAATTGTAAATTTAATCCTTTCGTTTGTTTTACAGTTTATGACTTGTAGCTGGCTGTAAAGTTGTAATAGTTTGTGATAATCTCCCTGTTGTGTTGTCAGAAATTTGTCTGGAAAGAATTTTATAGGAACAGTACCTACATATATTGGACGGCGAGCCTTATTTACCAGACATACTCGTCTTTAAGACGAGCCTGCCAATTGTTAGACTCCATCGCATAAAGTATGGCATTGGCTATGGCCATCACCATCCATCTCCTACCTTCTACCAGTGGCAAGTAATCTCCAGCTATGCACCTGTGAACCTGAAGCACCTCTCATCGGCATTAACCCAATCGTTTGAAGGGTAATTGGAGGTTCGTACACTTACATACAACCAACGTTAATTGTAACTTATGGATAGACGTACATGTACAAGGCGGGATTTATTTTAAATTTGAATCTAGATAATTTGCATAGTGGGATTTATTTCAAATTTAAATCCACAAAATGGAGAGAGAGCCTGAGCATGACTGAATTTGGTGCGCTCTAGAGGCACTCATGGATGAGGCCTGGTCTTAAGCCATGGCTAGGGCCTTGACTATGTCAAAGGTGCTGAGCAAGTACTACTTCTCTTTGAAGAAGAGATTAAGTATATCCTTGCAAAGAAATCCGATCATTCTATGAACTCCTAATTAACTTAAAATCTTAGAATTAAGAGGCTCTCTACCTTCTCCAGCAATCTAGGTTTTTGGTTTTTCCTGCTATCGAGGCTCTCTACCTTCTCCACCAATCTAGGTTTTCGATTTTCCCTACTATGCTACCTGTTCTACAAATCGCCAGGCTGAAATCACTATCAGTGGCTCCTTGTACGTATGGCCAACTCCTCTAGCATCAAATCATGGTGTTTCCATAGGACAATTACTCGAATTAAACCAGCATTTGTAGCCTCACAATGCCCAACCCTCATCAAATAATTTCTCCCCTCTTCTTGTTTTATCATGAAAATGAGAATCTGCACCATCTTCGTCACAAATTTGATCGATATCATCTTCATCCATCTCATTCTGACTTTTATCGTTTGCACAACTTCATCTCCACGAGTTTATGCCAACTTCTACAGTGCTATCGATATCGATGTAACATGGGGACATAACAACGCAGGACATTCAACCATGGCCAGGAATTGCAGCTTTCCCTCACCAATTCCTCTAGTTTATGTTTAATAATAGGATACTTATTTTCCAGATAATAGGATACTTATTTTCCTTGTCTGGTTTGTATGTTTTATCCATTTTGACTTTTAGTCCATCTTCAATCTCTTTACATACTGTTGTGACAACAAATATGTGTATATATTTGTGAACTACATTTCAAGATTTTTGTTGATGGGTTTCCTTTGGAAACAATCAAGACATAGGCGTGCCATAACTGAATCAACAGACAAAGAGTGTACTCGAGCTTATGGAATGGAGACCATTGGGCAACTCAAGGGGGTGGGTGAAAATAAACTAGTCGTACTCATCATTTGTGGCTTCCTACATCAAATTAAAAGTATATGCCTCTGAATGGAGAGGCAACTGCAACGTCTCCCAATGTTGGGCCAATAACTGGTGGAATAGAGCTTGTCATATGTCGAACAAGAATGTGATACATATCACAACAGTCCAAACTTCGGGAACAATGTGATACATGCTAATGCATTCAAAACTTTTGAATGTTGAATTTTATCCGTCCAAACTTAGGGAAAATGTGATACATCGAATGCATTTAAAACTTTCACATGTTTCTAAACTTTTTTTATAAATTTGATTCGGTTGTTAACATTTCAATGAATGTGATATATCACAGTGGTCCAAACTTTGGAATCATTATGGTATTGCAGTGATTGCTTCTAAAACTTTGGATGAGCATGTTGATATCCTTGAGTCTCTAAGGAATGTAATACATATTGCGTTGTTGCAAACTTTGGAACGAGTACTTCCAACTATATTATAGTGGCTTGCTTGCTTATTTTAGTGGCTTGCTTGCCTATTTATATAGGTGTTTTCTGAAGATTTTAAGCCCTTTGAAAATTGCAATGTGTCTCCAAATAGCAACATCCAGCGATATTTTATCAAAATCAGCACACTTAAATAGAAATTTTAGATCAACCTTAGATTTAACATGTTTATATTAGATGAATTATTATTTTTAGTTATAAATGTCTTTGTTTTGTTTTTCTTTGCATTTCCTGGTGTTCCATCACACTTAGTGCATTACCGCAGTTGGGAGGGAGTAAAATGCTTTCGAGTTGATCAGAAAAATTCAATGAAAGAAAACTCTCTTGGCATGTTAATAGAAAAGCTAAAGCTGTACATGAAGCTCTGAAAGGCCTTTGCTTGGGTTTTTTATTGGATTTTTATTGGATTAGTTTAATGTTGAAGGAGTAAAATGCTTTCGGGTTGATAAGAAAAAGTCAATGAAAGAAAAATCTCCTCTCAATAGAAAAGCTAAAGCTGCACATGAAGCTCTGAAAAGCCTTTACTTAGGTTTCCTAAATCACTTTAATGTTTTTGAAATAACATATTTATATCATATAAATTTATTGAACAAAGTATAACATATTTTAATACATAGATTTATTAAACAAAATATAATTATTTTATTATTTAATGGCATACATACAAAACGAAATATTTTTAATAGATTAAAACAAATATATATCTCATATTTAAATGGTGAAGTTTATTTTTATATCAATATATTATTTTATATTTAAAAATTAAATAATTTATATATAAAATATTTAAATGGCCTATGATTTGATCCTTCATTATTCACCATTTAGAAGCATATTCATTGTTTAAATTTTAATTAAAAATAACATTGATTAATAATATGATTTATTTAAAAAAACTTAGATAATTTTTTTTCATATTTATTGATTTTAATATATTTTGAAATTAATTTATAAATTACAAAATTTAAATTAATATAAAATTAATTTTTTTAAATGGTATTATTTAAAATGATATTTTTTTAAATTATATATATATAGATAATTTATTTCATCAAATCCACTACCTAAAATTTAATGTGACTCAACATCTTCATTTTATTATGATGTGAAAACATATTTTTGAAATTCGTATAAAATTAATGTAGGTTTTTTTAGGTGGAATGATATTGGGCATATATGAGAAAAGATGTTCAAAGGTTTTTTCTTTAAAATTTATTAGATAACTTTAATATTGTTGAAGTAACATATTTTTATCATATAGATTTATTGTACAAAGTATAATTATTTTTTCATTTATTACTTGAATATATATATATATGAATTTAGTTATTCATCATTCATAGGCATCCATGCCATGTTTAAATTTTAATAAAAAATAACACTAATTAACAATATTATTTATTAAAAAAAATTTAAGTGGATTTTTTTGTTATAGTTATTAATATTATTAAATAATTTATTTCACCAAATCCACTACCTAAAATTTAATGGCTCTTAACATCTTCTTTTTATTATGTGAGAAAGTGTTATAAAATTCATATAAAGTCAATGTAGGTCTTTTAGGTGAATTGATATTGCTCATATATGTAATGTTTTTCAAATACAAATTTATTAAACAAGTATATCAATTTTTAGTTTTTAATATGATGAATAGTTCGAAAATGTCAAATTCAAAGAATTAGTTTTTTTTCTTTTAAATATATATTTTTAAATAAATATAATTAAATTATTTTTTCTTTTACATTTTAAATTAATGTTAAATTACATTTTATCAAACCTAATCAACATATAAGTCAAGTATTATTATTCCAAAATCAAATTCCCATAGATATTATTTCTCCTAAATAAAACTATGATTTCTAGTTGTTCATTAACATATTCAACTTATAATTCAAATTTCAATATTTATTTCTAAAAGTAGTCAAAAACTTATTTCCTTTACAAAACTTGAGAATAAAAGTATAGTCACAAATACATCCATTTTAGCAATTTCTAGTCAAAGTTTGCTCTATGAGCAAGTTTCACAAATCAAGGTTTGAAACCACATAAGGAAGATAAATAAATTCCTCCCAACCACCTCATAATACACCACATAAGGAAGATAAATAAATTCCTCCCAACCACCTCAAAATACACTGTATTCTGAATTGACCACAATGTCCACCTTTATTTTAAAAACTAATCTCTTTTAATCACTTAACCAACCAAACAATTTCTAAAAAAATAAAAAATAAACCATGTTCAAAAGCATGATTAACAATTAGAAGAAAAACTTTTTTTTTGCTTTTATTAAAGGAATAATACAATATATTTGATTAAACCATGGTTATTTTGATGGCTAGAAATCATATAATATAGTTATATCCTAATCTTATTAATAAATAATTTATTATATATAGACGTCATAGATACAAAATAAGGTTAATAAAATAGATATAAATATATATAGTGTGCATTTTGTATAAAGTATTATTAAAATATGAAATTTCAATAAAATAAATAAATATAGATTAATAATTTGAAGTATTTTCTTAAGAAATTAGAAGATTAATTTATAAGCTTTAAAATTTAAGTTTTTTTTTAAATATTAGTTTTTTAATTTTTTTTTAATTAATAGATAATTTATTTCATCATATCCACTACCTAAAATTAATTATGATTCTTATTATCTCATTTAATTTTAATATGTCCAATATTGTAACATCCCCTATATTCGTATAAAAAAAAAAGTTTTATGCATGTAATATTAGAACTTACTAAACAATATTTAAAGTGATGTTATTACCCATAATTATTTTGTCATGTCGTCATGTATTTAAATTATTACTTGCTTGCTTATTTGGTGATTTGTTGATATGACACTATTTTGTGACATAAGAGAACTGCCTATAAATGTTGTCGTAATATCGTTTATCTTTATTGTTTGTTGTCACAATCTTACTTAGTCATCTCGACTAAAGCATAATTTTATTTACCTTGTGTAGGTAACAAGGTTCTTCGACCCTAAAGTTCCACTCCATGCTAAGTTACTATATGGAGAATAGACAACACTAAGATTTTGGTTAAGGGTCCCTTCCTAAGCCCATTATTTTAAATATTCGAAATTCATAAACACATAGTAACTATTTTATCCATAAAAAGGTTTTATCCTAAGTATACTAATAACTGGCATTTATCATTGCAGGTTTATAATGTAATACAAGCGATAATTTGTAACATAACATAATACCATTCTATTCTCCAACGTGGTAAGTTGTGCAAAGGTGTCTGGATTTGACTTTGATGCGATGGAAAGGCAGTTAGCCTTAAATTTGAAAATAAGTTTGTACCAAGTAAGGGACATATTAAAGATTTTTGTTGAGACAGACCCCATGAAATTGATACTTTCTCCAACTGTCAGTAAAGAAGGCAATGTGAAAACCCTAGGGGCTTTAATGCATTCCACAGAACGAGACAAATCAAGTTGCTGGGGTTTTGTATGGCATATGTTGATCTTTTCAAAATTCCTTCGGCTTCTAAGGACTCCACTCTGCAATAGGCTAATGGTGAACGACGTTAGGGAAGCCATCATCCTTGGTCCTCAAAACCTTCTGATTCTGTTTTAGAAGGATTTGCTTCATGGGGTAAATACAGTTACTGTGTCGATAAAGATGCATGGGTAATCTCCTTCGTGATTCAGAGACTAAAATCTTCCTTTATAATACGGTTTTACTATTATCATTTTACTAACCTTTGGAAGGAAAACAAATGTAGGTGATTCACAGGTCAACGTCGAGGGTCTTGGGTTGGTAACTGGCAGGGAGGGTCTCCCAACCGGTAAGACTCGTGGTTAACTCCTTGCGTGGATCCGTGAGGGCCCCTGGTCTTATAGTGTATGTGCATTGGGTTTTCAATCTAGCAATCGACCCGTCGTTGTGAAAACGATAGAGTGGTTATGGTATAAATTGATAAATATAAGTGTTATCTGTTCTCTGTGGAATCATAGACGATTATGCCACTTTGTGCAAACTTTTTTGGTTAAAGAATTGTTTTTAATACTATGAGAACTCGTAGGGGTTTCGATACTGCAACTATACTTGTCTGATAAACTAATATCTATGTAAATTCTAGAATCTGAAGGATGACATGATTTTAAAGATACTTCATTCTTTTATTTCTTCCATTTATAAAGAATACTCCTACAGTTTGGTTGGCCCGTGAGGGTTTTGTAGTTTTTTTTTTAACTTCGAGGTAGTGAGTCGAGCTCTGTTAATTTGATTTTGAAACCACTTTAAACACAGTTTGTTATATATATAACTTTAATGGATCTATCATGGTTATCTATAAAATATTTTTAAAAGTCATCGTATAAACAATTTCTTCTCACTGCTTCTCTTACATTGGTTTTATGTTAGTGTAACTCGATAGGACTGTGTAGTCTTAGAGTTGATCCTTATTTGGGCTAAGAAGCCACTATTGTAAGATTACACTATTTTGATTTATGTTGGTTATGTTATAGGATAAACCCGTGAGTTTTCTCTATGTTCCAACCTTACTGTGTTTTCTTTAAAAATGCCTCGTTTATTAAGTCCTCCGTTGGTTTATGATTTGTAAAACCATTATGGCGATACATCCGTGATATATTCGAAAGAGGCTACTATTTAAATTTTTTTATTATTATTAACTTAAATTTACTGAAGATATTTGGTCGTGGGGTCTCTGCTATTAAAAAAAAGGTTTGAGAGAGAGTTGTAACTTTTGTCCAAAGAATATCAACTGTCCTCCAAACCCTATGGGGTTTTTAGATAAAGTTTGTAAATAAGGCTTTAATATTTAAAGGATTGATTACAGAGTAGTTTACTCTCTTATTTGATAGTTAAAAATCTGCTTATTTAGATAAAATGAACTCAAATATTACAGATCTAGGGTTTCATCGTTTTGTGAAATTTTACTTTGTTTTGCAAAGGGACGGAATGCTTATTCTGGAAAGATTATTGTAAGAAGAAATATTTAAAAAGGATCTTGGATCTGTTCATTTGTGCTTTTATTCAGTTCTTGAAACAATTGTGTTAAGAATATAAATATCTTATAGTTATAAAAGTAGATGCTCTGCATTTAAATTATGCACCTATACTTGCTATATAATTCTATGTTTGGCTTTACTAATTGTAATTATTTATCCTTTGGAGTTAGAGTTGTACCTTGTATTTTAACTAAAATTAGATTGTAAACAGTATAGTTATGTATATACATATCTCACTTCTATTCTCTGTAATAAGAAAAATACACATCTATTCGATCATTCTGATACTACTATTCAACATAATTTCATATCTTCTTGTACTAGAGTACGTCACTTCGGTGAGAGGAAAAATAAAGGATATAATTTTAAAATTCATTTCTTTTTCAATTAGTTTCTATGCAAATACTTCATCAAATAATCACTGAATAACTATCATTTAACTATAACTACATTTGAAAATAATCTCAACTTATTCAAACAAAAGTAACTAACATATTACAGATATAGAGTTGGAACCTGGATGTGTTGCAGAAAAAGGGACTAACACCCAAGGGAGACTGTTCCACCCAACCTTTTCTGAAGCATCCAAATCACTTGCTTAGGACCCCGAGCTTGCTCACTGCACCACTAGGACGAAGATCTCTTCCACATAGCAGCCTTCTGCAACTTAGCGCTCAGTAGTAGACTTAACTTAGCAAAACACTTTAGCTAACCCCTCATCAAATTCTTTGTATGCTTGACTTTTCAGTTTGCAGCAATCACAAAGTTCATTCTCTCAGAAATCAGAATGAGTGGTGAGCCTCCTTCTCAATTTGATGGTTTATATAAGATTGCCTAGGTCTTTGGGTCAGTTTTTGGAATTTAATGAGCCACCCAGCTCAGTTTCCCCTCTCAAGGAACATGACCACTTTTTTAGGGATTATGCTCCTACAATAGCTAGAAAGTGAAAGCTAGTGCTTCCACTTGTCAACCAGCCTTCTACAGCTACTCCTTCCTCCTAGTGGGCAATGAACACTCATTTAACAATCTCCTCGAGATAGGTGTCTCATTTTATTAATTATTAAAATAAATAGTTAAAGTTAATTACAATCATCCTTGACCCACTTGGTCATAAACTTTACAGTAAAAATTAATATAATCTTTTTGCTAAAATAAATAATAATAATAATAATAATAATAATAATTATTATTATTATTATTATTATTATTTTGCAGTTTTGGGTATGTTACAAATACCCCCCCTTAAAGTCAATTACTTTCCTCATCAACAAGGCTTCACCTTGTTTAGGGAAATTCTTAGCCACTTCTAATTCTTTTGGAGCTTCAGGTTCAGCTTGCACAACTTGTGCTCCTCTTTGTCTGGCAACATTCTCTAGACAATCCCATGACATATGACCTAGTTGTCAACATGTGTAACATCTCATTGGCCCATCTCTTCCTTTACCTCTTCCTCTTGAAGCATTCCTTCCACCCTTTTCTCACTGTTTCTGTCAGGCTATACTTGCTGGTTTAAATTGCTTGCTTCACCTTTCTGCTACTGTTCCTTTCCTCCAGAGCCTCTTACCTTTTCTTTTTTACTCTACTTTCTCATCAGCTTCTCCTTAGCCTTCAAAGAAACTTGATATGCTTCTTCAACAAATCTTAATGAAAACAAACTTAGTTCATCTTGTATATCAAACCTTAGACTATTTACATACCTGGAAACTTTCTCAGGTGTATCCTCTATATGACCTGATCTAATATTAACCTTATAAAATTCCTCAGTAAACTCCCTAATTGTCATTGATTTCTATTTAATATTTTGCATTTTCCTAAACAAAACCAACTTATAATCTTGAGGAAGATATTTACCTCTCAAATTAGCTATCATTCTACTCCAGCTATTTATCCTTGCTTTGTTCTTCAAGATTCCCTCCTCTTGCACACCATCCCACCACAAGGATGCATGCCCTCTTAGCCTTGTGACAACAAACTTGACTTTCTTGTCTTTCTTCACTTCAACAAAATCGAAGTGTTTATTCATAGCATTGATCCAGTCAATGAGTTCTTCTTGATTCAATCTTCCACTATAGAATGGTACATATGCTCTTGAGCTGGAACATGCACCAAAGTTGGAGCTCAACATTCTTACCTCAGGAGTTTTTGCATTTGTCTCCTCCTCTTCAAGTACCTCTTCATCACTTGTGTATCCAGTGTGCTAATGATGTCTACTGGTTTCTAAGGCTTCCATCCTTGCTCTCAGAGTTCTTACCTCCTCTCTCAAATCTGCATTGGCAATAGGTCTTCCTTGCCTTCCCCTACCTATTCCAACTCTGACCTCCATCTCCTGGCACAACAAGTCACTTCTTGACACAATATTACTGTCAATAATATCTTTTTCTGAATCTGTTAGTAGTACAGGAGTAAGCTTAATCTTGTTTTTCATTCAAGAAAAAAAACTCCAATCTTAATAAAAACACTAATACTAATAATTTCACAATATTCAAAAATAATAGACTAATACTCTCTTGCTCTGATACCAAAAATGATGACCTAGTACCTCTAAGGCCTTCATTCGAGGATATTCAACTATAAGTGTAAAAGTTGTTACACTATTTCTAGGTTCTACCTTCCAAATGGTAAAAATATTACCTCTCGGTTCTGTCACATTCCTCTGCACTTCACATATGACCAATACCTTAACCTAGGGTCTACTGCGATGGAAGCAAAGAGTTGAAATATATGAACTCTATCAAACCTCAACCATAGATTAGTTTGTTGCTCGATCCTGGTCGTCCGCGCCCTTCAATACTTAATCAACTGTCCAACACCATCGATCTTCCTTGGAAACACTCAGCAATTGTTGATCATCTTGATGAGCTACATGAATCGTCGATTTGTTTTATTAATGCACAACAACCGTAGATTCGACCAAGAAACGCACAGTGACCATTTAGACACTGTGCAAAACCTCCTAATCAAGATCTGTGTATTTCACAAAGATTGTGACTGCAAATTCTTAATATACCCACGAAAATTCCATTTGTCCTTTGCGCAAATCCAATTAGGATTTCTAACTGAAATTTCCATTAATATCCAAATATTTTCTTCATTCCACTAATCAATCGATCAATATGATCATAAGATATGATTAAACAAGGAATTGCTTGCGTTTTCAATCTATGAATTTTATTAACTGCTTTCCATCGTACTATGAATGTATACACAGTACACCCATGATTTATAACCATGCATAAATGATACATACACATTGAATATCTCTGTATAGACTATATCTCAACGAATTCAAAGAAAGTCGGAAACAAAACTTAGACATTTATCTGAGATTGAAAACAATAGATCGATCTTTACAAACATAGACCTCTCTCTCTGTGTGTATGCTCTGAGAGTCTAAACTCCAAGCTCATTCCTCTTTGATCGAACCTTCTCTCATCTATCCAAGCTCCCATGAGGTAAATCCCAACTCTCTTGAGCTACCAGAAAGATACCTCCCAAGATTACTCGAATTGCATTTAACATAACTCTTGTTCTGTTTCCAAATCCTACGAAGTAGGAACATATTCTTTATTAACACTACTAACCTCTACAACTCACTAAGAGATCACTAACTACTTGTTGATTTTACTCAACTAAATCATTCCTAGCTATTACGTGTGGAAGGCTCGAGAGAGTCCTTATCCAATCTTATTTAGATTTTACAAGAAAATAAAAGAAATTCAATAAACCATAGTGAAGTCATGAATGAATTCACTTAGACAGTTTATGCCCCTGCATCACTTTTTCTCAAGCATAATTGTTGCTTATATTCTGCAATATTACACAAAGGACATGTCATCCAATAGAGATGAAGGGAATGGAATCAATCATGTCCATGAATCTTCTTCCACATCAAACACCAACAACATCTTGCTATCATGTGATACCACCAACCAACACAAAAAAAACCCTATTGTAGGATGAATGCAGCTCGACTTTGAAAATAGTAAGTACCAAGGAATGTATTCCATTTTGGCAACATTTTCCATGCGCATTCTTGGAAGTTGTAAGCAAAATCCTCCTTAATCAAACTCCTCCTTGTAAGGAGAAATAAGGAGGAGAATTACTCCTTAATCAAACTCTTATAATTCAAGTATTATTCCTTCTAAATCAATCTCCTATTTATAGTTATTAATTAACACAATAACTTATAGTTCAAATTTCAATATTTGCTTCTAAACATAGTCAACAACTTATTTTCTTTAAATAAAACTGGCCTTTACACTTGTAAACAAGGTAAATCTTAGAAGGGAAATCTTCAAGGTACCCAAAATAACAAGAAGGAAAATTGACATAATATAATAAGAGTTTTACATATTGATGAACCCGTTTCTGCATTAAAATTGTTCCATTAATAATATTGATGGTTCCACCAATAATGCACATGGTTCCATAGCTAGAGCTCATGGTTCCACCAATAATGCTTCTGTTAATAGTGCTCATGGTTCCGCCAACAATGCTCATGGAGGTTCACGGTTCCATTAAAATTGTCCATGGTTCCATTTACATTCTTCATGGTTCCACTTCTAAAAATCTCATTTACCATGAATTTTGTTCAAGGTCCCTTGCATGGTTCCACCACCAACACTCATGGTTCCACCAACAATGCTCGTGGACCCATTAATAGTGCTCATGGTTCCACTAATAATGCTCACGGTTCCACCAACATTGCTCATGGTGGTTATGTAGCTAGAGCTCATGGTTCCATCAACATTGCTCATGGTTCCACTAATAGTGCTCATGGTTCCACCAATAGTGCTCATGGTTCCACCAACAATGCTCATGGTTCCACCAACAATGCATCCACTAATAGCACTCATGGTTCCACCAACAATGCATCCACTAATAGCGCTCATGGTTCCACCAACAATGCTCATGGTTCCACCAACAATGACTATGGTTCTACCAACAATGATCATGGTTCCACTAACAATGCTCATGGTTCCAGCAATAATGCTCATGGTTCCACCATTAATGGTCATGGTTCCATAATTGCGCATGGGTCCACCACTTAGTGAGCATTTCTCATGGTTTATAAACAGATTGAACGAATTTTAACTCACACAGCATATTCCAAATATGTATCAATGTGGGAAGAAGTGATATCCTCCACATCTCTTACTCGTCGTTTCTAGTTTCTGAAGAATTTGTTGTTTTGAGCACTCGTTACAGTATGCTACACACTATCATTTTTACGAAATCTTAAACATAAATAGTATTTTTTCTGCAGGTTCTAAATATGTAGTTTTTATTTAAAAATATTATATTTTAATATTTTTTTCCAACATGTTGTTAGTGTTTTTTCCATAATTTTTTAAATTCTTAATCATTTAAAAACAAAATTCTATGGTGCACTAGAAGACACTAACCTCTACCTTCTATTAAAAACCCATTTCAAGATTACATGTATGGTTCCACCACGTCGGGACCATTACTAATGGTTCCACCAACAACACTCGTGATTCCATAAATAGAGCTCATGGTTCTACCAACAATGCTCATGGTGCCACTAACTTTTTTTAGGATTTAACCACCAATAATGCTTAGAGTTCCATAACTAGGGCTCATGGTTCCAACAACAATGCTCATGGTTCCACCAATAATGCTCATGAACATTATTGGTGGAACCATGAGCATTATTTGTGGAACCATGAACATTGTTGGTGGAACCATGAGCACTAGTGATGGCTGCATTCATGAGCATTATTTGTGGAACCATGAGCATTGTTGGTGGAACCATGAGCGCTAGTGATGGATGCATTTTTGGTGGAACCATGAGCATTATTGGTCAAACCATGAGCATTATTAGTGGAACCATGAACCATTATTGGTGAAGCCAACGCTCATGGTTCCACCAACAATGTTCATGGATCCATTAGCTTTTTGGGAGATTCAACCAACAAATATGTAATATTACACCAAATATTTGCATGGTTTCATCAACATTAACTTTGTTCAAGGTTCCTTGCATGTTTTCACCACCTTGCGACCATTACTCATTGTTCCACCACTGATGCTCATGGTTCCATAAATAGAGCTCATGTTTATACCATCAACACTTATATAAATATAAATATAGAGTTAATATAAATATGTCAGGTGGAATAACTCCCGAATTCTCATTATTTCTCCATAGAATGCCTTTATTTATACATCTACGATGACTCTTGGGATCACACATCCGAGAGTCTCTTCATATTCCTAATATTTACAATAACATATAATCCCGACGGATTATATTCCAACAATCCCCCCCTTAATCCGAAGGGTGTTAGTAATTCCGAGCATGTTTCTGAATCTTTCAAACTTTTCTCGTCCAAGCGCTTTGGTGAAGATGTCTGCAACTTGATCATTTGTGGAACAATGTCGAAGATGGACTATCTTGGCCTCTACATGATGTCGAATCAAATGATACTTTGTGTTGATGTGTTTGGTTCGATCATGGAATCTAGGATTCTTAGCCAGCTTGATTGCAGAAGTATTGTCGATCAATAATGGAGTGGAGTTCTCTTGTTTTTCTTGCAAATCTTCAAGTATCTTCATGAGCCATACTATTTCTTTCGTTGCTTCAGTTGCAACCACATATTCTACTTCTATTGTTGAATCTGTCAGAACTGACTATTTGCGTGATCTCCATGAGACAGCTGCTGATCCAAGACTCATAGTGTATCCAGAAGTTGATACTCCTGTCTCCTTATCGCCATCAAAATTTGAGTCTGAGTACCCAATAAGTTTGAATTCATCCACCTTAGAGTACTTGAGTCCAACATCTTGAGTCCCCTTCAAGTATCTTAGAACTCTTTTTGCAGCTGACCAGTGTCCTTCACAAGGTTTATGCATGAACCTTGAAAGTATGTCAACAACATAAAAAATATCTGGTCTAGTTGTTGTAAGGTAGATAAGTCTTCCTACAAGTTGTCGATACTTGGTCGCATCCTCAAATTCTTTTCCTTCACTTGATGTGAGCTTCATTTTCTGTTCCATTGGAGTAGAGATAGGGTTGCATTCTGTCATGCAAAATTTGTCTAGTAGTTCTCCAACATATTTTTTCTGAGATAGGAATATGTACTTAGGATGCTGAGTGACTTCAATTCCTAAGTAATAGTGGAGATGTCCCATATCTGTCATTTCAAATATCTTTTTCAAATCTTTCTTTCTGGATGCTATATAGCTCTCATTGTTCACTGTCATCAAAAGATT
>LPNX010990445.1:655563-705855 GCA_001517045.1 Pseudotsuga menziesii | reverse complement strand
TCATCACCTGAATTATCTGCTTCTCCTCCATCTTCATGTCTTTTTGAACTTCTCGTTCCCGTCTTTCCAACTTCATCCAGATGGACACTTTCAAGTGTCTCTATGGCCCATTTAGGAATCTTCCGTGATGGTCCTGGTTGATCAGCTGGTGGTGCTTCATTTCCTTCAAGGTTGAGTCTTCCACTTCTCTCAATCACATCATCCAGTTGAATCTCTTGTTTAGGTGAAGTAGCAGGAACTTCTTCATGCGGGGGAGTTGGTGCTTCATATGGAAATTCCAAAGGTTGATCCAGAATAGGAATCCCCCTTCAAGGTTTGGAATTTCATATTTATTTTTAGAATATTTCTTTAGATGAGGATATTTTTCCAAACAATCAAGCTGTCTCTCAATGGACTGGTCATTTTTATTAGTCTCAAGAAAAATCTCATCTCTGGAAATAACAAACTTCTTGTTTACCTCATCATACAGACGGTATGCCTTGGAGTTTTCTTCGTACCCCAGGAAAATGCATTTTCTACTTCGAGCACCAAGCTTGTTTCTTTGCTCCTTTGGAATCAAGGCATAACAGGTGGAACCAAAAACTCTGAGATGCCTGACTAAAGGGAGATGGCCAAACCACATTTCATGTGGAGTCTTGTTATCAAGAGCATTTGAGGGACTTCTGTTTCTCAAATAGGCTGCACATTTCACTGCATCACCCCAAAACATTAGTTTTACATTCTTAAAAAACATCATTGAGCGTACCATATTCATTATGGTTCTGTTCATTCTTTCTGCTACACCGTTTTGTTGAGGATTGTAGGGAACTGTAGTCTGATGTGCAATTCCATGTTGGCGAAGATAATCTTCAAAAGCATTTGAAGTGTATTCTTTCCCATTGTCAGTACGAAGTGTACCAATTTTAGATTGTGCTTGTTTTTCTATCAATGCATGAGTCCTTGAATGTTTGAAATGCTTCTGATTTTGTCTTTAATGAGTAAATCCCACACATTCTTGAGTAGTCATAAAAAAAGGTCATAAAATACTTATTCCCATTGGCAGAAGGAGTTGGCATTGGGCCACATAAATCAGAATGCACTAATTCTAATTTCCTACTTGCTCTGAAATTAGATTCATGGAATGGCAGCTTACTGTGTTTCCCTAATATACATGCATCACATTTGCTCTTCTTTTTGGGAATGGTGGGCAAACCAAATACACCATTCTTTCCCAACAAACGAAGACTTTTATAATTCAGATGACCAAATCTTGCATGCCACAATAAACTTGATGACAAATTACCTTCTCCATGTTGAGAGAGGTAGGCATAATTCTGAACCTTTGCAGATGAACCCTTTAGCTTCAGCAGCTTCCCATCTTCGTATCCAGTCATGATGACTTGGTTGTCAGAGGACTTTCTTATTTCTACGATTCCATCAAACATGTGGATGGAATGGCCTTGCTGTCAAATCTGCACCAAGGACAGTAGGCTTCTCTGCAACTCTGGAAGATACAGAACATTCTTCAACAAGAAATCAGGGAATCTAGGCATCTTCAGCCGAATGGTGCCCATTCCCTTTGGTTTAAGACTTGACTTATCTGCAAAGTAAACTATGCCATTTATTGTTTCATTAAGTTCTTCAAAATAGTCTTTTCTAAAAGTCATGTGTGATGTTGCACTAGTATCGAGTAGCCAACAATCTGTGTAAGATGAAAGTGAAGTCATTTCATTAATACCAAGATTACAATGTGCAACAATACAATGAGCAGAATCTGAAGATTTACTAGCATCTTGGTTCTTATTGTCATCTTTCTTCTGGTTATGTCTGTCTTTGATGGAGTCCCACGAAGCCCAACATTGATCTGCTGTGTGTCCAATCTTTCCACAACGCTTGCACTTCAAATCTGATCTTTTGCTGGAGTTGTTTCTGCCTCCTCTACCTCTGAAGTTTCTTCTTCCTCTGCCTCTCTTGTTGCTTTCTCCTTTGGGATGATCATTGGATTGGTCTTTGGTGTGGTTCTTTGCTTTTTGAGCAAAGCAAAGTGATTCTCCAGAATGCTCGGTTGTCTTCTTACCAAAAGCTTTCTCTCTGTCAGCTATCTTCTCTACCAGGGTGTCAAATGTCAGTGATTTGAACTTGTCACTTACTTGCAACGACTCAAGATAGTTGGAGTGAGAAGGATACAACGATTTTACAAATGCTGCAAGGGGAAGATCTGGTTTCATACTAGTGGCTTGAATCTTGTGCATGATAGCTTTGATTTCATAGGAAACTAACAAGGGATCATTGTCTTTTACTTCTAAACTGAATAGTTTTAGCATTAGTTGAATAACTTCCATTTTAGAGTGTGAATCATATAGATCTTTTAACGTTTTTAGTGCTTCAAAACATGACTTTGCAGGCAATATGTGCTGGCTCACCTCTTCATTGACTGTGGCAGTGATTACCGCTAAAGCTTTCTTGTCTTTTGTTTTCCAAATGGCCTTCTCTTTCTCGGATTCTGGAGGTCCTGGGTCTCTGGTTATGGGCCCTCCAGCTTCTGTCTCTATTGTGGTGCCTTTGCAAATACCGTCCCAAAGGTCATTGTAGATGAAGGCAGATTTGATCTTCCTCCACCATTCTGGATAAGTGTCTTTGCCAGTGAGAGTGGCACCAATTACAGATGCTATAGATTGTATCTTTTGTGATGAATCTTGCAACTAAAACAATAGGAGAAAAATAAGAAAGAGTAAAGGTGCAGGTCTAAGTCTCTGCCACCTTCCTCAAGCTTTACAACAATGTCAATGTCTCTGCTATTGTCATACAAACTTTGGAATACAAACTTAAGCCTCTCAAGCCTACAATACCAACTTTAAATATGCTTTCAATGGCTTTCAAACAAGTAGAAAACAATCTCTCACCAACGCAAAGGAGCAGGTTGCAGGTCAAAGAAAAGCAGGATTTCTTCAAGAGATTAGAACGCAGCCTTCTTGTCAATGCTGCAACACTCTTCAAAATACAGACGTACACCAACAATCTTCTTTGGCAATGTAGTCACAGTTTCACTTTGCAGCAGTTCACAAGGCAGAGAATCGCTTCAGAAAAGAGAAGCGCAACATGCACTTCTTCTCCAACGTATCAACTATCAGTCACGAGCTCATCAAATACACAACAAAGAAATCGCAGCACTCTTTTTATATGACAGGTATGGTCACAACTTCATATTCAAAATGCAGCTTCAATTTGAAGAAAAGAAAATTCTTCACAAAGACTTATATTCTTCAATATCACTACTTCAATACATCAGTCTCGCAGCATACATTATTTCTCCATATGCATAACTCATACAACATGTCGTATCATACACTCTTCAAATACATGAAAATATTTGTCAAATTCCCACTTAATCTCTAATGCACAGACTTAGGTCAAAAAAATAGGTTTTGTGTAGCCCAACGGTCATAAACAATTAGAGTAGCAATATTGTTACCTCCACGCACTGAGTTTTCACAACTTCTTCAAGCTTCATGTAGCTTGAGAAAAGGCATGAATCTTCCAAGTTCCAACTATACAATCTCTCTTTCCACCAACTGATAGCAGCCAGATGTAGGCATCAGCAACCAACGCAGTAGTAGTCACCAAGCAGAGAAACACCGTAGGAGAACGCGCAGGCAAAACGGGACCAAACCAAAGTCACAAACGCAGGAAGAGAATGGAAGCTTCTTCAATGTAGCATCAAAAGAGTGCCTTCACACAGATATAGTAGCTCCAGTCAACTTTACTACTCAACACAGCAACTGCTCCTTCAAGCACACTAGGTCACGATAGTCTCCACAATGGGAGTCTCACACTTCACGCTGGTGGAAAGAAGATTAAGGTGCAGAATGCATATAGATAATAGACAGACTCCAACACAGAAAATAGTAGGTACAACACGTAGAGGAAATGCATGGACAAAAATTAGGGTTTAGTCGATGAAATGAGCTATTTGAATGGCATGCAAGTAATAATATGCACTCAGAGAATATGCTAGACTGGGAAATTCTAGACTACGGGAAGAAATTCTTGAAACGTCTACTGGCAAGAGGATGCAGAGGGCATATGCCAGAGCTGAGCCGACAAGCCTCTTAAATGGAAGTGAGTCTGGCAGATTGAAAGCAGGAGAATGGCAGGCAGACTGGCAGGCATGTAGGCAGGAGTTATGGAGCTCTGATACCACTGTCAGGTGGAATAACTCCTGAATTCTCATTATTTCTCCATAGAATGCCTTTATTTATACATCTACGATGACTCTTGGGATCACACATCCGAGAGTCTCTTCATATTCCTAATATTTACAATAACGTATAATTCCGACGGATTATATTCCAACAAAATATTTGATTAAAACGTTTTTCTAAATATTTTTTTTGAATAATATTTTTTCACTAAAATAATATTATGCTCATGGTTCCACCAACAATGTTCAAGGTTACATGGATAGAGCTCATGGATCCATAAATGGATCTCTTAGTTCCACCAATAATGCTCATGGTTCCACAAATAAATCCCATGGTTGATAGAACCATGAGGATTATTGATGGAACCATGACCAATGTTGGTGGAACCATGAGTGCTATTGGTGGAACTAAGAGCCTAGTTATGAAACCATGATCTATATTTATGGAACCATGAGCATTGTAGGTAGAACCATGGGCTCTATTTATGGAACCATGAGCATTATTGGTGGAACCATGAACTCTAGCTATGGAACCATGTGCATTCTCGGTGGATCCATGACCATTATTAGTGGAACCATAGCATTGTTGGTGGAACCATGAGCGCTAGTGATGGATGCATTGTTGGTGGAACCAATGACTTGGGATAGTTTGGTGGACAGGATAATGGTTAGGCCAGAACTGCTAAAGAAATTAGAACAATTGGTAAGCAAGGAACAACAAAACTTAAAAGAGGCACATGATCGAAAAAAGAGTTATGTTGATAAGAACAAAAGAGATAAAGAGTATCAGATTGGGGAACATGTTTCCCTAAAGGTAAAACCATAAGGAAGCTCATTTAGATTGGAAAAGTGTAGGAAGCTAGCTCCCAAATTGTGGGCCTTTTAAAATATTGTCCAAGAAAGGCTCAGTGGCCTATGAACTTACATTACCTTCTCATGTTAAGGTTCACAATGTTTTTCATGTATCCTTACTTAAAAAGTATGTATATGACCCTTAACATGTAATTGATTGGGATTTGTTGTAGGTAGAACCAGAAGGGGAGTTTATGCTAGAGCCCCTTCATATTCTAGACAAGAGAGAAGTGTGGCTCTGGAAGCGGGCCATTGTCTAGCTACGAGTGCAATGGAAACATTTCGGCCCTAACAAGGCCACATGGGATAGGGGAGATGCCATGAAAGAGGCATATCCTTTTTTTTAGAATTTATGTTAAGAAGTGTTAACATCGGGATGATGTTGTTTTTCAGGAGAGTGGAATGTAATATCCCTAAGTTTGGACTCTTACTGATAAATTTCTAAGAACTTAAAAAAGAAAATATTTGATGTTGAGTCAGTAGACTCTAGAGCATCACAAATCTTCACATTATTGTTTTGATCTAATGTTGAGTCAGTATACTCTGAAGCATCAAGACTTCACATTTATTATTTTGATTTGATGTTGAGTTGGTAGACTTTGGAGCATCAAGACTATTTACATTATTATTTTGATTTGATGTTGATTCAGAGGGATATGGAGAATCAAGACTATTTAGGCGTATTACGTTGATTTGATGTTGAGTCAAAGGAATTTCGAGAATCAATAATGTTTACGATGACTTGATGTTGATTTGGGGAAACTCTGGAGCATCAAGGGCTAGGAAGGATATGATTGTTATGTTATGTATCTACTTTTAATATTTATAATTGTTGGAGAAAAAACACTTAAGGAGGGACTTAGCACGCTAGGAAGGGGGGAATGACTTTTAATAAATTAATGGATAAAAATTTAATAAAGGGTTATACAAATGTGAGAATAAATACACAATAAATCAATTAAAAATAAAATATATGGAGAGAATTGAAAAATCTAACTACCTTTTTTGGAATTAGCCTATAAAAAGAAAGAAAGAAAGTAGCCTGAATGAAAAACAAGAGATTTTTTCCCAAGAAAAATAATAAAAAGGGTAGAGAGTGGGCATTATAAGGGGTAATGGTCCCTAGTACACTGAAAGGTTCAATTGTAGTTCCTTGAGTGCTCAATATGTCATGTATAGTATATGGATAGTCAAGGAAGGATTGTGTTAAGGAGAGAAATTTATAGGATCTACATAGAGATGGTAAAACACCTTGTGGCTACTATGTAGTTAATGAGAAAGATAGAGAATATAACCCTAAGTCTGACTTTCCTATCATGCTTGGTCCGGCTCGAGGGTGACCTATGGAATGAACAGGGAACTGTTCAAGGTCTAAGGACGGGAGGAATGTGGAAGTTCCCTGACCAGTTGGAATTTTAAAGGTTATAAGCACCCGAACTCTGATTTTTTGTATTATTTTGGTTACATAATGGTACATTTGTACCATGTAATTTATACTACAATATTTCTATTAATTATAATCTGGTTACAATTAGTCATTCTTTTGCATGATGCCTTTAAGAGACTCAAATTCTAGACGTCTAACCTATTTGTTGTGTATAGCAATATGCATGGTTAATAAGTTTATGCTCGTAGATTAAAAAACTTCTAATGGTTATAAAAGTTAGATTTTAGTCCATGTGATCTATTATTATGTTGATTTATTTTAGATTTAACTGATTTCTTGGCAAGCCAATGTTTATTAGGGAAAGGAAACTTAAATGGAAAAATTTTAAGAAATTGTTTCAGGACAAGTACATGTCGAGACAATTCTTTGATAAAAGTATTGAGGAACACCACGAGCTAAAGATGGGATCCATGACCATGGACAAATTAATAAAGAATTTTTTTGAATCGTTGCATTATGTGCCATATATCAAAGATGAGAAAGTGAAAATTGAGTAGTTTTAATGTTGCCTTCCATCATATTTAAAGGATAAAATCAAATTTGATGCACCCAACACCTTATAGGAGGCCTTGTACAAAGATAGGATTTGTTATGAACATAGTCAACACAAGACTTAAAACATTAATAAAAGCAAGGAGAAGTGTAAAGATATATTGGACAACCAGAAAAAGGGGTTTAAACCACCTCCATACTGGAAAAAAAGTATAACAGTTCCCCAAACAACCGAACCTTTGCCAAAAGTGAAGCTCGGTCCAGTCTACCATCCCAAAGTTGAAATACACCAACAACAGTTGCTGAAAATAAATCAACGCACTTGCCAGTGAAATGTTGGGGATGTCAAGTCCCTCATTTCTACGTCGAAGACTACCCGTAGAAAAACAACCTAGTCCTAAATAATTTGCAAGAGGATGCCACAAATGAAGATGTTGCAAGAACACCTCGAATTTGTGTTTCCTTGGAAGGAAGACAAGATGATCATCAGTAAGCAATGGTCGATATTGAAGGTAAAATTTTAACAAAATATGTTTCTATTTTAGTTGACCTAGGATCATGTCGCAGCTATATATCCCCTAAAATTGTTGAAATTTATAAATTAAATAAAACAAGACATAACAATACATGGTTGGTACAACTGGCTATCGACACCAAAAGAGTTTTTTTGACTTAGTCAAAGGTTGAGAGTTAAACATGAATGGATTTCAAACAATAGCATATATGGATATATTACCATTGCATTCCTATGTTGTAAGCAAAACCAATCACATAATGAACACAATGGTTTTACTCTAGAAACCCAAATGGAAAAATCCCAATGATTGCTCAATTTTCTATTTCAGTAATGTCTAGTTACAATGTAGCTTTAAGCTCATCGACACCTCCTCTCTTTACCAACCAACTAGGAAAATCCCCTTTGAGTCCAATTACAATGAGATATAGGAGATTTTCATGGGTAATGGGAAGGCCAAGAGGTTGACCTTTTAGTTCTCATTCTACTCTCTCCTATTTTTCATTTTTGTATTTTATTTATTTAAATTATTTTTGCTCTCTTTTGTCGCATTGAACATTACATAACATTATTTTTTATATCTTATGTAACCTTTAATAATCGTCGAATTAATCATTTAGTTGTTTGGATCCATTTCAAAGTGTGTTCATGCTTTTATAATATATTTTAGTGGAGAGAAACATGGAGGCACACAAGGGGAATGCATGGAGGTTTGGAAAGGGTAGAAGAAATTCAAATAGGAACATGTGTGCACTTCAGAAATTTCAAACAAACATGTATTCTCATTGCAATGATTTCGGGAAGGAACTTCTTACACTTTCCTTGACCTATATGATGTGAAATTGATAATGGAATAGATTTTAGATATGTATTTTTTAATGAAGTACACATCGTGACAAACCCTTCTAACACTTGCCTTCCTTTTAAGGATGGCACCTTGTGTAAACTATCTAGTTGCAATTTTGGCAACCTAACCTAGTGGGAACATCAAGTGAGGCCCACAATATTCACAGAGGTAGCCAACCTAAGGATTTGACCCTATGACTGTCTACTTGTAATTCATCATCCTTAACCACTTGAGTCAACCCATCAAGTTCTTATATATCAATTATGCTTTTAATGTATCTTATTTTCTCATGTAAACGAAGCTTCAAAAGAAACTTTGACATCAAAAGTAGAATCAATGAATTGAAATCCATAGCATACACAACCCTAGAGAATTCCCTAATATAAATTATTCCATACTTTCGGTGTACTTTCACTTATCTATGTATCTTCTTCCAATTTATTTAGTAACACTAATACCAAACAATTCACACTTAGAAAAGCCTATAATTAAATAAATTTAAGGGCTAACTTCCAATTTATTTGGTAACACTAATACCAAACAATGCACACAAAGCAGGGTCGGATTCCATAGAACTAGACTAAAACTTAATGTTGAATCAAGTGGTATTAAGTGAATATGGTGGAAGCATTCGTTCTCACTTTCTAATTGCATTGTGTCGAAAATATTTTATTATGAATTGGAATCGTTTTTTATAATAGTGGTATAATTGTCATGGGATTGGATCTTGGTTGAGGACAACTATAGCCAACCACCTGTCCTACCCGAGTTCCCCACAAATTGGAATTTTATTAACAAAAGAAATAGCCTCGTTTACATGATCCAATATAAATTTTCAAATACTCGAAGTTCAATATCCTTCAAAATATTCAATTAACGAGTCAATCTCTCAATGCCTTTAACCATTGTTCTTGCATATTCCTCCAAGCTGGAAGAGACTTACATCTGATAATAAAACGGTTAAGTTTATTCATAATTACTACCCAGACTTTTAAAATGAGACTCAAAACTTTCTTAATGATATTCAAATTAATGATCAAAGACTCAATAAAATTATTTCGAGTGGTATGGTTTTTTTAATAACAAAATAATAATTACAAACATCTTCAAGTGGTATATTTATTTAGTTCTCTTTTCAAAAGAGTAAAGAGATAGAAACTCAATTTTGATAGGTGGGGATTAGTTAATTTGTACTTCCCTAGCCAAAATTATAAATAAATCCACACAATGTTCCTGTAAAGTGCCCAAACCAAGAATCCAACGCATGGGCGAGAGTATTAAAACACACAAAAACATGTTACTTTATGATGATGTGATCTTGGCCCATATAAAGCATTCACATGTTGGAGTGAAAATATTAGACTGGCATTTGCCCCATTAAAGAAAACCTTAGAACAGTAACTCGTGACATTCTTTCAAAGTTACACAATCCCGCCACACAATCCCGACATTGAATTGGTAGGCTTCAAAACTAATTAGTAAACCTTGAACACAATCTTGAAAGTTCAAATCATTTGGCAAGTTGTCAAATCTTGGCATCGTAGGCCGTTTCGTCTATAATACGATTATAAGAAATGGAGTATTACGATTATAAGAAATGGAGTAGTCTATCTAGTCGACGATTTCGCCCGGACGGCGAATAGTCTCGGGCAAACTTCGGCTCCAGCTGCTGTCGCTGTCCTCTGCCCCATCATCTGGCCTGATGTCAACATCAAACCATGTCTGCAGCGGGGCCTCTGACATATTTAAACCCTTTGTGCATCTCCTATTTACGAGCAAGAAATTTATGGTAATCCATAGTTTCGGCAGTCATGCAGCATGCCCATCATCCATGAGGCCATGCCCATGTGAATGACTCATTACACACCACCGTAAGAATGCCCATGCTGACTACCCATCCATGCCATGCAGCCATCGATTACTCGCATATTCATTTGAAATTTGAATTTGAAATAGGCGCAATTTATTTGAATTTTGAATTTGAAAAATATTTTTCCCTCTCTCATTTATTCATTTGCATTCAAATAATTTGAAATGGATTTGTTGTAATTGGTGGGTTGTTTGTCTGTGGGAGGAACAATCAACAAAAGTAAAGATATGCTCAGTGGATGTGTGAAGCTTAAGAGAATATTGGCTTGGAACAGGCGACAAAGCATGCTCAATGGATGCGTCAAGCTTAATAGCATACGGGGTTGGAGCAGGCGACAAAGCTTCCAACCTTACATTTTAGTGGCTGCATTATTGTTTGACGGGATTGCGCATGATTGCAGTGGCTCGAAGTGATGGAATATTTTTGTGGCATGTGTAAGGGATATATTGAATAACAGATTTTCCATTGGCCTCAATTCAGTTTGTAGAATGTGATTGGAGCTATGACTGGAGCGATCACAACCTAACGAACACCAAGAAATAGAAAAAGGTCTCTATGAAGGTTGCACATGAGACAGTCTAGACATCGTTCTGGTGGATCATAGCGGTGGAGTATGCGTTTTGCTTCCGTAAGATAATTATGCAGTAGTCGGTGGTGGATCATAGCGGTGGAGTATGCATTTTGCCACTGTAAGGTGATTATGCAGTAGTTCAGCCATATCTTCGAGACCTCTTTACTGGTTTTGGTTTTGGTTGACTATTGTAATATACAGGAGAAGATTGTGCATCTAGGCTTCAAATTAATTTGCATAATTTCATGGCTTTCCTAGCATAATCTCATGGCTTCAAAAATAAATTATTTTCATTTTGCTTACCTTATTTAACTTTATTTTGTTTTAGTTTAATTAGAGTGAGAGGTATTATTTTCTCATTATGTGCTAGTAGTTGATGACCATTTGTTGCTAATTATATTACTTTTTATCAAATGTATGCTAGATCATTTAGTTTCAAATTGCAATCCTAATAATATGTGGCCCTCACATCATAGAATTAGTTGCATCTCATGTATTATAGATTTTTCTCTTGCACTTATTGGATTTGAATGGCCTTCACACATGTGTGGAAGTGTTATACAATTTTGTTTCAAGGCTCAACTAAATTTCAATATTAATTGACACTTTCACCCAATGTTCAATATCAAGTGCTCTAAGTGTTAATAGATTATTTTTGTGGATTTAAATCTCTTAGCGATAAATGGATCATGCTAGTTTTAGTTAGAGTCTTAAAAACCTATACAACAAATATATTAGAGGAATTGACATATTGGGTAGAACGTCATTTTGAAGAGTGCATGGACTTCCATTAAAAAATACACAGGTGCATGAAAATATTTGTCCCAACCAAAATGAGTTTTTAACCTTTAGAGTAGGCCTCATATAGGTATTCAAGATTACAAATTCAATGCAACTAGTGAAATTTGAATCCATCTTTCACAACTATGCAAACACATAGTTAAGCCTTCCCTTGGTAACTTTATAGTCAAATTTTCATAGGTTATAAAAAGGCAACAAAATTGGATTTGAAGCTAAGTGTACAACCATTAATTTGAAAGCATGTTCTCTACTTTATGCACTGCAAAAAAAATCATTTGCAAATCGAAGGTCAATCTTCTGCTGGATATTATGCAAATTAATTTGAAGCCCTAGATGCACAATCTTTTGCTGGATATTACAATAGTCAACGAAAACCAAAACCAATAAAGAGGTCTCAAAGATATGGCTGAACTACTGCATAATTACCTTACGGAGGCAAAACACATACTCCACCGCTATGATCCACCACCTGTTGCTGCATAATTACCTTACGGAGGCAAAACGCATACTCCACCGCTATGATCCACCAGAACGATGTCTGGACCGTCTCATGTGCAACCTTCACACAGACCTTTTTCCATTTCTTGGTGTTCGCTAGGTTGTGATCGCTCCAGTCATAGCTCCAATCACATTCTACAAACTGAATTGAGGCCAATGGAAAATTTGTTATTCAATATATCCCTTACACAAGCCACAAAAATATTCCATCACTTCGAGCCACTACAATCATGCACAATCCCGGCAAACAATAATGCAGCCACTAAAATGTAAGGTTGGAAGCTTTGTCGCCTGCTCCAACCCCGTATGCTATTAAGCTTGACCCATCCATTGAGCATGCTTTGTCGTCTGTTCCAAGCCAGTATTCTCTTAAGCTTCACACATCCACTGAGCATATCTTTACTTTTGTTGATTGTTCCTCCCACAGACAAGCAACCCACCAATGACAACAAATCCATTTCAAATTATTGAATGTAAATGAATAAATGAGAGAGGGAAAAATATTTTTCAAATTCAAAATTCAAATAAATTGCGCCTATTTCAAATTCAAATTCAAATGAGTATGTAAGTAATCGATGGCTGCATGGCATGGATGGATAGTCTGCACGGGCGTTCTTACGGTGGCGCGTAATGAGTCATTCACATGGGCATGGCCTCATGGATGATGGGCATGCCGCATGACTGCCGAAACTACGGATTATCGTAAATTTCTTGCTCGTAAACAGGAGATGCACAAAGGGTTTAAATATGTCAAAGGCCCCGCTGCAGACATGGTTTAATGTTGACATCAGGCCAGACGATGGGGCAGAGGACAGCGACAGCAGCTGGAGGCGAAGTTTGCCGGAGACTATTCACCGTCCGGGCGAAATCGTCAACTAGATAGACTACTCCTATAAGAAATTGCGTTGCAATTACCACTGACACTGCTAAAATCATTCTGGAATTCTGCATTCGCTGCACCGGATTCTGAGATCCGGTGCTAAAATCATTCTGGAATTCTGCATTCGCTGCACCGGATTCTAAGATCCGGCACCCACCACTGATGGATCCCGTGCGCCCTCTTCAGATCCGGGACTAAAATCACACCGTAAAATCACCGCAAGCATCAGGGACGTAATGTAATGAGATGCAGCGCCTTCAAATCCACTCCAAACAGACATAACGGAATCGATGATCGAGTGGCGCGCTACGATGCTCGCAATGCTTCCGGCACCGATTTGTTGCATCGCCTGGTGGTTGCTTAAATACCTAACGTAACCCGAACAGACACCGTCCACCGGATTGACATAAAGGCACGAAACCCATGGGCGAAGGGCGAAGAAATCATTGTGGTATTGGGTGAGGTTGCGTTTGTCCTTAAACACCAGGGCCAGCCCGGTAGCCACTATGGTGCCGGCGAGGTGCAAACCGCGCTTGACCTTTTTGTCCTTTTTTCTGTCTACAGGAGCCGAGAGGAAGGGCGAATTGAAGAGATGGGCTTCCAGGAACTGCCCCTCCTCGCCCATTCTTCTGCCGACATGCATTGCCATTGCCGCGCCAAGGGAATGCTTGGCCATCCACACGTTCTCCCGCCCGCGATCACAAACACTTCTTCACTGCCTCGAACACCATCCGAAATCGCGCGGTCGTGTGGAGTCCGTTTCGCCGGATTTGGAGATCCAGTTTTATGTCTCCGACCAAGGAACCCGGTTTGGTAATTGTTCCTCAGAAGGCCACCACGATCTTGGGCAGAACGGGACGCCTGCAGCCTTCTTGCTCCACTTGTACACGGCGCCGAAGACGGAGGCGCCCTCGGGTTCATCTACCAGTTCCGAAGACGTTCCAGGATATACACACCATGCACCAGACTGGCTGATACGCACCGCCTGTGATTCGGATCCGAACTGCAGTGAATATTAAGAAAATTAAGTAATCGCATGCGGATTATTATTAAATTCTTTTAGAAGCCTGCAGCGGATGAATCAAAGAACAAAAATGCCTGTGAAATATTGCAGTCGTGTGAATGTTGTAACCAGACAATGTTAGTGAGATGGCGAGGCACTGAAATCTCAAAGATCTCACGCTTGCTCACCATTTTCTTCAAGCCCGACTCCTCAGAGAGGATCCATCAGCCCTCTATTTACCTAAATTCAAATTCAAATTTCCCTCCCATTATCGTCTCCTGTCTCTGGCTATGGAAGGCTGACACCTAATTCAGAGGACCTCTCTACATCAAATTGCAACATTAAAGCCACTAGATTGCCGGAGAGTAGTTTCCGGTATGTAGTTGAGTAGGATAAAAGACAACTAAAACGCCTAGCTTTTTTGGTGAATTTCTTATCCAAATCCATCAAAATCTTTCCTGTAAATTTGTGTTTCCGTGATTTTGTAAGTTAAGTAGTTGTATTAGCTGTTTTAGAGTAAATCCGGCATTTTAAACGTACCCATATGACTGAAATTACGAGATTTTGTAAGTTAAGTAGTTGTATTAGCTGTTTTAGAGTAAATCCGGCATTTTAAACGTACCCATATGACTGAAATTACGATTTAAAAACCGGATATTATGATTTCAGTTAAAATTTGTTTGCCAGATTCCAGCGGGTTGGAGGCGTTTTGGTTAGCGCGTATACTGTTCCGTAGGTAGTCCCGGTTGGTCGAAGAGTAACCCCGTGGTTATGAATGGATGACCATAGCCGATGGCCATACCTTATGCCACGAAGAGTCATGCATCTCTGACATTGGACAGACTCGCCGGTAAGACGAGTCTGTTCTGTAAGTAAGGCTCGCCGATATTGGACAATTGATAGCGTTAGGTAGCGTGTAAGTAGTATTATATTTTCTACCTATTATATTCAAAGTTGTAATATTGATTGCCATTAAATATAGATTTATTTTAATATCAAATTTGTCAATATTAATTAATTTATCAAAAAGTAATATAGAGATAGAAACATCAACCTTTTTTTTATCTTAAAATTTGATCTTTGTTTTATATAGCTAGATTAATATTTCTATAGATTTATGATATACTAACTAATAACGTTCTTTAAATTTAGTTTAGTTATCATTGCAATACAAATTACAACATCTTTCAATTAAAGGATTATCCATACTCTCTTTGTTTAAATTAAGAATATAAAATGTTAGTAACATTCAATGATATTGTACATTTTTTTTCCAGAAAAAAATAGTAGTTTTTTATATTCAAAAGTAACAAGATACATATCTATGATACTCTGTATTATATCCAGTAAGAACCCACATACAGAGTTCAAAACCCTCATACAATGCTTAATATCCATAAACAACTAAGACCAAGCATCAAGCAAAAAAAACAAACCACAAACAATACTCAACAACCTAAGTACCTAACCAAAACAATGATATTATATATTATAATTTCATGGTACAGCCAATAAAAATAGCATGCTATTTATAGCATTTAATGATAATGTAGATCATAGCATTTAATGATAATGTATATCATGCTATTATATTGATACTGACATTCATCCATTCGTCTTGAAATTACAACCAGGTCACTTGCCAATAATCATTTGATCAGAGCTTTGCCAAAATTTTCCAATTTAACTATGTTACAGAGGCTGTAAGTGATTTGTTTTCAACATAGACGCGCTTAGCTTTTAATCTTATTCAAATATTTGTTATAAAGAAACGAGATCGATGTCATCTTAGAAAGAAAATTACAGCCAATTAGTTCCTTCCATTTGCAGACATGTACAAAACAACAACATGAACGGTAGTGTTCCAGACTGGCTATCTCGCCTCAAAAAACTGAAAGAATTGTAAGTCTCTCTTTCCAGTACTTCTATTGCAAATTGCTGTTCAAAATCAGAAGGAAGTAATTAGGAATATTGTTTTGGGTTATTGTTAACTGTTTTAATATTGTGTAAAAGTTTTGGGGAATTATATGGTTCATTGGACACCAAGAAATTTATCAATGTATAAGGTTATATATAATTATTATTTAATTTATAGTAAATTTAAATATTGAAATTATATATTACATTAAATTGGAGTATTTAAAAGTTAAAAAATTTAAATATCAAATTGTAATTTCATTTCAAATATCTCTATTGCATTTGTAATCTCAAAAATAATGTGCAATTTAGTCAAACTCTTGTAAAATTTGTGAGTGACTTTTGAAAAAAATTGATTGAAAATACTGAAATTTTTTCCAAATGTTTATATCTTATTACTTTACAGCATTACATGGAAAAGCTTTATTCTTCATTTCCTAAAAACTATTGATGGTTTGTATTTTCTTCACATATAAATCGTGTAATATAGAATTTTATTCTTTTTCGATGATATTATATTCGTTCTTGGCATTCATCCATAGGTGTTTAAATTACCAGGTCGCTTGACAATAACAATCTCATGGGACCCTTGCCAAACTTATCCAATTTAACTTTGCTGGAGAAATTGTAAGTACTTTCCTTCACATTTAAACCCTCACTTTTTTCATTAAGCAAATATGCGGTTCAGAAAAACAAAAAACAGAGAGTTGGCCTTCTTACAATGAAAAGGGCACTTACTTAGTTAGCTTGTTGTTCAGGCATCTAAATAACAACAACTTGAGTGGTATTCTTCCAGAGTGGCCTTGTTGTTCAGGCATCTAAATAACAACAACTTGAGTGGTATTCTTCCAGAGTGGCTATCTAAACTCCAAAACCTTAAAGAGTTGTAAGACTATCTTTCCTTGTTTTACCGTCTTTTATTCAAAATAAATATTTTAACTGTTAACATTCCCTTTCATCATTATCACAACAGGTTTATAGAGGATAATAATTTCAGCGGTGTGATTCATGTGCAACTTCTCAACAAGTCTTCATTGAATTTCAAGTAATGTAAAATTTTATTTTTTATCTATTTTATTAATCACAAATTCCTATTTACATATAAGTTAATTCAAAATCTATTTATGGAAAGCACTACATCTGTATTCGTATGGATAATGGGAAATGCATCCTCTATAACTCAAGAAAGCACAAACTCAGTGTTGTCCTGATCGGAATAACCATAAGCGGAGCTTTTATAATCTCTATAGCCTTAATGGTGGGTATTGCTGTACATTTGCAGAAAGGAAGTAGGTCAAAACAACGTCTCAATGTGGGTATTGCTGTATATTGGAACAAGTTCAGAACAAAACATCGTCGCGACGAAGGTCTAGAGATAACTTGAATTTTAAGTTGAAAATTTTAACATGGGACTTATAAAACTACATAAAACAACTTTTTTACTTAAGATTTTCTGATTGCGGAGTACTCGATGATTACTGTGGCCAATCCAACTAAATGTAGGGTCTTTACCCTAGAAGAGATTATGGCAGCGACACATAACTTTAATAGGAAGATTGGGCAAGGGGGATTTGGATCGGTTTACTTTGGTAAATTAACCGAAGGCAGGGAAATGGCAGTGAAAGTGCTCTCACTATTCTCCACACAAGGGATTCACGAGTTCCAGAATGAGATGATTCAGTGATTCTTCAGTTTCAATGTCTGCATCTATTTTGGTTTGGCTGTACTCATATATATGTATGTAAAATTCATGTATCTATTTCACTTGATTAGCAGATTGATCTTCTTTCCAAAATTCATTATAAGAACTCGGTGTCTTTACTAGAATCAAGAGAGCTCATGATGATCTACGATCACATGTTGAGAGGTTTCGTTAGCCAAAACCAAGTCGAGTAAAACTTGAGTTTACCGCTCAGTTAATATTAAAAATTAAATATTTTCACCTTGGCCTCTTTTTCGTTTTTTCACTAGTAGGGTAAAACTTGTCTAGGTCCCTACTAGACAAGTTTGACTTTGGACTTTTGACTCTACTAGTTTACTTCGACTTACTTGTCGGTTCTACCGACTAATTTTACCTCGACCACTTGTCACCTCTAAGTCAATCGACCTCTTAAGTCTGCTGACCTCTTCGACCTCTTAAGTCGGCTTACTCAACCGACCATGTTGGTTCACTTCCGTTGAAATCTACGGAGTATGTTTCTTAGTCTAAAAGACTTACATTTACACAAGTAAATCTGGAAATATTGTGCGGCCAAATAAACATGCTTTCAACCATAAACTATTTCATATATTAACTTATGCGGAAATAACAAAGGTATTACAAACTTGTCCATTCAAATTTGTCGTCTCACCAACTGATCCTTTCATGGAGCTTTGGCTCTTCGACTGAATCACATGCACAGAAGCTTGAGATTCAACTTATCTTTCTCTCTTTTCTCACCCTGGAGTTCTCTCGTGAGTTCTGTTGTCTAATGTGTCCAGTGACTAACTTAATTTACAATCTTCTTCTTCTATTTATAAGCAACCTGAAAATTGTTTCTACATGAATCGACTGAATCTCCATTAAAAACTGTAATAAATATCTACCTAACAACTTAGCTTCAAAAATAAATTCAACTAGATTACATTGACAAATCGTGGACTCTTCCCTCTTGTCAGACCGACCGACAAGATCTTGACTGATACAAACTCTGACAGAGTCGACTGAGAGTCAGGTACGGATCTGCGAGTAATTACTTTTTCCAACACTCCCCCTTAATTATAAGTAGATAGAGATTTTTAAAACAAAATTTACAAAATGTTTCAGAGCTTAGACATGCTCTGTTTATGACAAGGTTCACTGTGCAGAACTTGTCATTCCAAGATAACTACGCAAATACTGAAATGTTTCATTTACCAATGGTTTTGTAAAGATGTCTGCAAGTTGATCTTCAGACCTGCAAAATTCCAAACAAATTTCCTTGTTGTTCACCAACTCTCTTATGAAATGAAACCCTGTGTCGATGTGCTTGGTTCTCTTGTGAAACACATGATTCTTTGATAATGCTATGGCTGAATTGTTGTCGCAGAAGATGGTTGTCGGTTCTCGATGGTTCTGTGACAAGTGTTTTAACACTCTCCTCATCCAGACAGCTTGACATGCAACGCCTGTTGTTGCAACATACTTTGCTTCAGTTGAAGACAAAGTTACTATGGGATGTTTCTTTGAAGCCCATGAAACAACACCTATATCAAAATGAAATGTGTACCCAGATGTGCTTTTTCTGTCATCTATGTTGCCTCCATCGTCACTGTCAGTGTAGCCAATGAGTTTAAAATTTTATGAGGTTGTATACATAATACCAAGGTCTTTTGTGCCACTTACATACCTCAGAATTCTTTAACCTGCTTGCCAATGTGAGTCTTTTGGTGACTCCATTAACTTTGAGATTAGACTTACTCCATACATAATGTCTAGTCTTGTTACTGTCAAATACATAAGGCTGCCAACAAGCCTTTTGAACAACGTAGGATCTACAGTTGATCCTTCATCATCCTTGCTCAATTTTAAACATGTTATTACTGGTGTTGGGGTTCTCTTGCAATTAGACATGTTAAATCTTTTTAAAACTTCACTTGCGTATTTAGACTGTGATATAAAAATTCCACTTTCAGACTGCTGAACTTCAATTCCCAGAAAAAACTTCATAAGCCCCATATTAGTCATTTCAAATTCACTTTCCATGACTGCTTTAAAATATACTATACCAAAATCACTAATAAATATTAAATCATCTACATACAAGCAGATAATTAACATCTTACCTTGCTCATCAACTTTGGTGTACAATGTCGGTTCACTTTCACTTCTATGAAATCCATTTTCAATGAGATAGGTATCAATCTGACTGTACCAAGCTCTAGGAGCTTGCTTCAAACCATAGAGTGCATTTTTCAGCTTGTACACTTTATACTCTTGACCTGGAACTTCATACCCTTGTGGTTTTTCCACATATACTTCCTCTTCTAGATAGCCATTTAAGAATGCCGACTTGACATCCATTTGATAAATAGGCCATTTGTTTTGGGTAGCAATGGCCAAGACTGTTTTAACTGTATCCATGCATGCAACAGGTGCAAACTTTTCATTAAAGTCTATACCGGGTTGCTGTGTGAACCCTCTTGCTACCATTCTTGCTTTGTGCTTTTGCACATTCCCATTAGCATCTTGCTTTGTCTTATAAATCCATTTGATGCTGATTACATCTTTGTCTTTTAGTACATCAACCAGTTCCCATGTCTGGTTTTTCTCAATGCATTATATTTCTTCATCCATGGCTTGTGCCCATACTTCTTCTTCTTCAACAGCTTCTTCAAATGTTAGTGGATCATATATAAGAGAAAATAATGCAAAGAGAGAGAATGAATTTGGTGTACGAGCTTCATATATCTCACGCAGACTTCTTGTCTTCACTGGTTCTGTCGATGTCAACCTTGAGGAAATGCTTGATGGAGTTTGTTGTCCTCTTGGTGTGTTTGTCAGTGTAGCTTGAGCTGCTACTTGTGTCGATGTTCCTTGTGCTAAACCATGTCGTGGTGTCATGGGAGTCGACGGTGCTGCAACTGGTTGACTTACATGTGGTGTTTGAGCCACTTCCTCTTCCAGATCATCATTTTCGACATTCGACACGATCTTGACATCTATGTCGACGGTTCCATCCCATGATTCATTCTCAACAAATTGAACATCTCGACTGATTATCACTTTCTTTGTGACGGGATCATACAACTTGTATGCTTTTGTATCTTCAGAATAGTCGACAAAAGTACATTTTTGTCCCTTCTTGTCTAGCTTCCTTCTCAGCTCATCTGGAACATGAGCATATGCAACACAACCAAAAAATTTTAAATGAGAAACACTATGATTCATACCTATCCATGCTTCTTGGGGAACTTTATTCTTCACACTCTTTGTTGGACACCGTTTCATAATGTAAACAGTAGTTGCGACTGCTTCACCCCAATATTCATTTGGCAAATGCTTGGCTGCCAACATACTGCGTCCCATCTCCATGATGGTTTTGTTCTTTATTTCAGCAATACTGTTCCGCTAAGGTGTATACCGTGCAGTGAATTGTTTCTGTACGCCATGGGTCTTGCAAAAATTTAGAAATTCATTTGAAACATATTCACCTCTTCTGTTGGTCTTTAAGATCTTGATGCGGTATCCACTCTGGTTCTCCACGAGTGCCTTGAACTGCTGAAAATAACTAAATGCACCATATTTATGTTTCAAGAAATATACCCATGTTTTTCTTGAGTAGTCATCAATAAAAGTTAGAAAGTACTTGCAGCCACCAATGGATGATGTCTGCATTGGACCGCAAATATCAGAGTGCACAATTTCAAGTGGTGTGCATGCTCTATAAGATTTTTCGACTGGAAAAGTCTCTATGTGCTGCTTGCCAAAAATGCAGCCTTCTCAAACCCTCTCTGGTCTGTCGATCAGTGGTAATCCTTTCACCATATTCTTTGTGTGCAGTAGCTTCAGCCCACCAAAATTCAGATGTCCAAATCTGAAATGCCACAGCCAGGATTCATCTTGAACTTCTGTTTAAAATGCAGCTTGCAAATTAGCGCTACCATTTTCTTTCTTGTCGAGCAGCTCGACTGTTTCTTTACTTTCTGCCTTCAATGTAGCTCCTGTATTTTTCTTCCCTTTCATGTCGAGAACTATCCTTAATGGAAACAAGCGATTGCTTATCATTGGCACTTTTGCTATCAGTTGGTCACTTAGACGCTTGTCTTTAATCACACAGTGATCATCTTCCATGTAGACTCTGCAACCTTTTTGTATCAACTGTCCAATGCTTAACAAATTATGTTTCAGACCTTCGACATGATAGACATCAGGGATATACTTACTCTCCCCCTGTTTGGTTAGAATATCAACAGTGCCTTTTCCTAAGACAGTAACTTGGACATTGTTTCCAAGTGTAACATCAGTTTGAACTGAATTGTCTAAACTGGAAAACAAGTTTAAATTACCAGTCATGTGGTTGCTGCATCCTGAATCTAAGTACCATATGTCATGTGGGATTTCTTGAACAGCATTGCATTTGAGTAGAGATGTCGATGCCATTAACATTGCACTTGTCGAAGTGTTGGTGTTGGTCAACTGACTTGGGCTTTGTCTTCCTTGGTCATATTGTTTCTTACCTCACTCATATGTATAATGACCAAATTTCTTACAGTAATGACATTGGATTTTTTTTTATCAAACCTCTGGCCACTTGGATGACTTGGGTTCTGATTATCTCCTCTACCATCGACATTTCCAGGACTTCTTCCTCATCCTCCTCTTGAAGAACTTCTTCCTCTACCTCTGAAGTTATTTCTCCCCCTGCCTCTACCACGGCTTATGGATGATTGTACTGCAAATGCACCTTCCAATGATGTTTGTGTTCTGCTGAGTTTGTGTTCATGATTGATGAGTGAAGCTTGCAGCTCATCAATAGTAAATGTCAACATGTTTGTGTGTTCTTCCAAGGGCACAACCAAGTTTTCAAATCTTGGGGGAAGAATTCTAAGAATTTTTTCAACCACCCTTTGGTCTTCTATGGCTTCTCCATGAGATTTCAGTTGATTTATTAAACCAACAACTCTGGTGTAGAATGAGTCTACAGTCTCTGAATTTTTCATGGATAGAGATTCAAAATCTCTTCTCAAAATCTACAGCTTGGACGTCCTTACCTTATCCAAACCTTGATAGGCAGTTTCCAATGTATCCCATGCTTGCTTAGCATTAGTTTTTGTTGCTACTCTTGGGAGTATGCTCTCATGCATAGCTTGATGTATGTAGAACATATCCTTTCCATCTTTCTTCCTCTGTTCCCTCAAGACATCTTTCTCAGCATATGTGAGATTGTTATATGTTGGCATGTCTGCTGGTTTTACATAACCATGCTGGACTATCTCCCAGACATCTTGACCTATGAATAAAGCCTTCATTGTTAAAGACCAATATTCATAATTCTTTCCTGTAAAAATTGGAGTTTGTAATGAACCAGAAGTGGAAGCCATTTTTAATTTTTAATTAACTTTCCTTAGAAAATTAATTTTCCACCTTTTAAAACAATATTTCTTTACTAAACCTTGCTTTGATATAAACCTTCCTCTGATACCAGTTAGCCAAAACCGAGCTGACTAAACTTGAGTTTACCGCTCAGTTAATATTAAAAATTAACTATTTTCACACGGACCTCTTTTTCTTTTTTTCACTAGTCGGGTAAAACTTGTCTAAGTCCCAACTAGACAAGTTTATAAATTTTGGTTGGACTTTCGACTCGACTAATTTGCTTCGACTTACTTGTCGGTTCTACCGAGTGATTTTACCTCAACCACTTGTCACCTCTAAGTCAGCTGATCTCTTCGACCTCTAAGTCGGCTGACATCTTCGACCTCTTAAGTCGGCTAACTCAATCGGTCAAAATCTACATAGTAAGTTTCTTAGTCTAAAAGACTTAAGAAATTACAAATGCTTTTTACCTGTGAGTAAGATGAAGTAAAAATGGACACATTAACAATCCAACATAACTTATAAAACATATACCCAAATATGTAGGTAGACTTGAGTTGACCAATGTGCGGTAAAACCTGAAACTTTCACGAAGTGAGAAATTTATGGGTTCTTGATCTTTCACTCAACGGTAATTGTAAAAGACATTTCCACAAGTAAATCTGAAAATATTGTGCGGCCAAATAAACATGCATTCAACCATAAACTATTTCATATATTAAGACATGGTGTGGCAGGGATGAAAATCCTGACAAATCACTAAGTAGAGAAATTGGCGAAATCATAGACAAGAGGATGGATAGAAACTACAACATTAAATCAATAGTTGATGCTAGTAAACCCAAAGACATGGTGTGGCAGGGCAACAGCTCCAACATGACTCAAGTAGGAAGATGAGTGGAATTCAATAACGCAGATTAAACGAACGTTAATGAGAAGTTCACCCTATTAATCATATGATAGTAACTTATAACAGGCTTCTTCGATAAAGTTTTGGTGGTCAATTCAATGGCCTTTACTAAATAATGTTGTCGTCCACTTTCGATTTTTCTTTTTTAATTATAGAAACAAATGACAACAAGGAGAACGTGAAATCCGTATTGTTTCTTCATTCATTTAATACCACTCGATCCACATTAGTAGTTCATTTTGGCCTTCCTATACGTTGAATGAAATGGAGTAAACTAAACCGGTCACATGTTGCAATGAGTAATGAAATTCTCCAAATGGGTGGGCTTTTGGGAAAATTAAAAAACTCATAATATAATACTGTATAACATTTTTCACTTTGAAATTTTAATAGGTTTTCTTATCGAATTTTGAAACTAGCACATAAAATATTATCAAAACATTTCATAAAATTTCGTTATATGATTAGTATTATTATCCAAAGTTTATAAAATTTTGGGTAGAGATTCTAAATGAAAATTAAAGAGGTTTGGATAAAACTTTTACCTTTCGGAAATATTGAAAAATTAAATTATATTATAAGTTATTTTCTTTATATTTTTTATAATTTAAAAAATATATATAGTTTTCATGGAACATGTATATAGAGATCCCGCTCTATATACTATACCCAATATCCTATTTAAAGATTACTGTTTAAGAAATTGATTTACAATTTCATCACTAAAATAAGTAATGTTTCAAAATAATATTCATTTTAAAAACATTTGATTTTTGTGAATAATTTTTTTTATTCTGATTTATACTTCACTATATAATATTTTTTTTACTTAATCATATGACATTATTCCATATTCAATGATATTAATGATCATGTTATGAGTACTATCATAATTGATAAGTTTTTTTTAAACAAGTTCTAAAATTAATATGATATTATCATATATATATATATATACTTTTTTTTACATTGAGATTAATTACATAGTGGTACCTTTATATGTATGTGTGTGGAAAGCTAGCATAATGTTATAATGGAGTTAACATTATAACTATTCCTTTTAGTAATACGGTTATTGGTTTTTAATGATAAATAAATTTTAATTTGAAGTTCTTTTTAAAATTTTAATTTTTTTTTAAATTCAAATTTTTATAGTCAAATTCATTTATATAAGTAACCAAAATAGTATGTCATCTATATAATAGTAATAAATTAATTGATAATAAATAAATAAAATAAGCTTTACTGGAATTTCAAATTCCATCGACCAAGTAAATTTAATAATTAAACCAAAGTTGTTATTAAGGGGACAGCCTCCTCCGACTTTTGTCGTCTGTCGCCTATGAGGAGTCACCCCCTGTCCACCGTTTAAATGCAATTCTCCAACCCACAAGTAAACTCTTCTATGTTTCCTCGGACGCCGAAGGGGACAAGCTCTTCCCCAACATTATGTTGAAATTAGGTCAAGTATGTTGGTCAGAATGGCGAGTGCACCAAACACCTTTCAAAGAGACTTGCGAGTGAAATGATAGTTTTATAGGGAAACACAATGAGCAAAATAATAAACAAATTTATTTAGATACTTCAACTAAACGTGCATGTTCTTGATCACTTTGATACTTCAACTGAACCTGCATCTTCTTGATCACTTTGATACTTCGACTAAACCTGCATCTTTTTTACCAGTATGATACTTAGACTGAACCTATTAGTTAAATTACATGCATTACACAACTTCAACTTTGTGTAATTTGAAAAAAAATAGTAAAACAAGTTGGATTGAATTAACTTGATCATATATGGACATGAACATAATGAGCTCGAGCTACAGTATCTTCAAAATAGTGTGAAGATAATGTGCAGAAAACTATAAAATATGTGCTTAGTCTCATATTTGCACTATTCGATCTTAAATCTATAGTTTTGAACCCTATGTCTACAATTCTTAGCCTTATATATGCATTTTCAATCTCTTCATATGGTTAAAACATAAAAACACCTTTATGCATATATCAATTTATTTAGATACTTTAACTTAACCTGCATCTTCTTGAAATCAGTTTGATACTTCAATTGAACCTGCATCTTCTTGATCAATTTGATACTTCAACTAAACCTGCATCTTCTTGATCAGTTTGATACTTCAACTGAACCTGCATCTTCTTGATCAGTTTGATACTTAGACTGAACCTGTTAGTTAAATTATAGGCATTACACAACTTCAACTTTGTGTAATTTGAAAAAAATAGTAATACAAGTTGGATTAATTTAACTCTGATCATATATGGACATGAACATAAAGAGCTCGGGCTGTAATATCTTCAAAATAGTGTGAAGATAATGTGCATAAAACTATAAAATCAGTGCTTAGTCTCATATTTGCACTATTCGATCTTAAATCTATAGTTTCCAACCTTATGTCTACAATTCTCGGCCTTATATATGCATTTTCTATCTTTTCATATGGTTCAAACATAAAAACACCTTTATGCATATATCAATTTATTTAGATACTTCAATTGAACCTGCATGTTCTTGATCAATTTGATACTTCAACTGAACCTACATCTTCTTGATCAGTTTGATAGTTAGACTGAACCTGTTAGTTAAACTATCTAGGCATTACACAACTTCAACATTGTGTAATTTGAAAAAAAATAGTAATACAAGTTGGATTGAATTAACTCTAATCATATATGGACATGAACATAATGAGCTCGAGCTACAGTATCTTCAAAATAGTGTGAATATAATGTGTAAAAAACTATAAAATCTGTGCTTAGTCTCATATTTGCACTATTCGATATTAAGTCAATAGTTTCCAACCTTATGTCTACAATTCTCGTCATTATATATGCATTTTCTATCTCTTCATATGGTTAAAACATAAAAACACATTTATGCATATATCAATTTATTTAGATACTTCAACTGAACCTGCATCATCTTGATCAGTTTATCAATACTTCAATTGAACCTGCATCTTCTTGATTAGTTTGACACTTAGATTGAACCTGTTAGTTAAATTACAAGCATTGCACAACTTCAACTTCGTGTAATTTGAAAAAAATAGTAATACAAGTTGGATTGAATTAACTCTAATCATATATCGACATGAACATAACGAGCTTGAGCTACATTATATTCAAAATAGTGTGAAGATAATGTATAGAAAACTATAAAATTGGTGCTTAGTCTCATATTTGCACTATTCGATCTTAGATCTATAGTTTCCAACCTTATGTCTACAATTCTCGGCCATATATATGCATTTTCTATATCTTCTTATGGTTAAAACATAAAAGCACCTTTATGCATATATCAATTTATTTAGATACTTCAACTGAACCTACATCTTCTTGATGAGTTTGATACTTTAACTGAACCTACATCTTCTTGATCAGTTTGATACTTAGACTGAACATGTTAGTTAAATTACAGTTATTACACAACTTCAACTTTGTGTAATTTGAAAAAAATAGTAATACAAGTTGGATTGAATTAGCTATGATCATATATGGACATGAACATAACGAGTTTAAGCTATAGTATCTTCAAAATAGTGTCAAGATAATGTGCAGAAAACTATAAAATATGTTCTTAGTCTCAGATTTGCACTATCCGATCTTAAATCTATACTTTCCAACCTTATGTCTACAATTCTTGACGTTATATATGCATTTTATATCTCTTCATATGGTTAAAACATAAAAACACCTTTATGCATATATCAATTTATTTAGATACTTCAACTGAACCTGCATCTTCTTGATCAGTTTGATACTTCAATTGAACCTGCATCTTCTTGATCAGTTTGATATTTAGACTAAACCTGTTAGTTAAATTACAGGCATTACACAACTTCAACTTTGTGTAATTTGAAAAAAATAGTAATACAAGTTGGATTGAATTAACTCGGATCATATGTGGACATGACATAATGAGCTTGAGCTACAATATCTTCAAAATAGTGTGAAGATTATGTGCAGAAAACTATAAAATATGTGCTTAGTCTCATATTTGCACTATTTGATCTTAAATCTATAGTTTCCAACCTTATGTCTACAATTCTCGGCCTTATATATGCATTTTCTATCTCTTCGTATGGTTAAAACATAAAAACACCTTTATGCATATATCAATTTATTTAGATACTTCAACTGAACCTGCATCTTCTTGATCAGTTTGATACTTAGACTGAACCTGTTAGTTAAATTACAGGCATTACACATCTTCAACATTGTGTAATTTGAAAAAAATAGTAATACAAGTTGGATTTAATTAAATATGATCATATATGGACAAGAACATAATGAGCGCGAGCTACAATATCTTCAAAATAGTGTCAGATAATGTGCACAAAACTATAAAATATGTGCTTAGTCTCATATTTTCACTATCCGATCTTAAATCTATAGTTTCCAACCTTATGTCTACAATTTTCGGCCTTATATATGTATTTTCTATCTCTTCATATGGTTCAAACATTAAAACACCTTTATGCGTATATCAATTTATTTAGATACTTCAATTGAACCTGCATCTTCTTGATCAGTTTGATACTTAGATTGAACCTGTTAGTTAAATTACAGGCATTACACAACTTCAACTTTGTGTAATTTGAAAAAAATAGTAATACAAGTTGGATTGAGTTAACTCTAATCATATATGGACATGAACATAACGAGCTTGAGCTATAGTATCTTCAAAATAGTGTGAAGATAATGTGCAAAAAACTATAAAATATGTGCTTAGTCTCATATTTGCACTATTCGATCTTAAATCTATAGTTTCCAACCTTGTTGGGACGCGCACCCTAACGGTCCTTAAGGAAAATTATCTCCGCAGGCCAAAGGAGTTTGTAAGCGGAGGTTGACTCAAAATAGTCTTAGGGGTGTCGAGGGTTGAGTCAAAGTCCTCTATTGTAATAAACCCGCAATTTAAGACCAGGGTTTAGGGTTTTGGGTGCCCATGGTTTGAAGCCATGGTTTTGTAATAGCACAATGTATAAATAGGCCTTTTTGTAAATAAGAAAAGTTAGGCTTTTTTATGTAAAGAAAGAAAGGCGAAGTTAAGGTTGATTTTGTAAGGAAAGGTTGAGTCCCAGCTGTGTGCGTGGACGACCTCTGCAGCTGTGTGCACAGAGGCTTTTGTAAGAAGATTAAGGAAAGATCTGCAGCTGTGTGCGCAGAGGCCTGCTGCTGTGTGCACGGCTTTTAAGGACTGAAGGGATCTGCGGCTGAGTGCGCAGATCAAAACTGTGGTTTTGTAGCAAGTTGAATAAAACACAGTTTTGTGGACGTAGCCCCTACACTGGGGGTGAACCACGTTATATCTGGTGTTGTGGTTTCTTGTGTTGTTTCTATTTTTGTTGTCTTTTATGCATTAATAATTGTCTACATTTGATAAATTAGATCGCTGCAAATAACAAGCTTCGCTGTGAATTCCCTGTAGTGGGTTAAGCAAGTCACGGTTGTTTATCTATCTGCGAAGTTGTATATGAATGAATGGTAAAGCTGTGTAATTATTGTTCAATAAGTTTATTAAAGGCTAAGGTACAGTAATACCCCTCCCTGCTTGCAGAAACCTGATTCTGTGGCACCCCATAGCTGTTTCGGGTGAGACTGCAACCTACGCGCAGGTTGTTGCTGAAAGGGCCAACACTGTGGGTCTTCTGTTGGTGCGACATAAAAGGATAAAACCTGGGTCTACCCTATTTCCCAACAAAGTGGTTCCGTTGCCGGTTGAACTCAGTATCTGCTCAAGAGGGGTTTACGTCGTACCTCGAGGGCTATGTTCTGGAGGCCCTCTATGAAGGAAATCGGCGATTGGCTGGATGAGACTTATCTGAACTTTGCTGAGAAAGAGAATACAAATCCGCGTCGTAGCGCACGAGACTTTTTACAGAGGTATGTTTTTTGTGATGCTTATGAAATTTTCTTTGGTAGTATCCACATAGAGTTGCACCAATGGCTGTCCAGGTTAGCTGAGAAAAGAATGAACTTCCACGAGGGGCGGTTCTCTGTGTGGACCCCCGCAAGAGTTAATATATTAAAAAGTGTGAACAACAAGATCTCCCGTGCGGTTGATTTTTGGACCACACAGACCCTTGAGGCCTTTGTGACGGAGTTTGCCATCGATACCAGCACTTCTTTTAGTGAAGCCGAGCGACGATTCTTCCAAGGACCAAGGGGTAAGCTTTTGAATTTATTTAGTTTGAAAATTAAAATGCTATTGGCTGAAAAGGGAATATTGCTATTTGAATCAGATTGTTAGATTTTGTGTTACTAACATATGTTTGCAAGTGACAATACCTTCGACGAGCAAAGTAGTTTGCCGCGAAGTGGAAAAGGGTATAAGCGAGACTTTGAGTCCTATTCCTTAGGCCAGGATACCATGTTGTCCCCTATAAATTCTGAAGAATCAGACCCGGACGCCAACCCCTCCCATGGAAACCCTCCGGTTACCCCGCCGCGCAGCTCCGTTACCCCTAACACTCCGTCGCAGTCTACCAATCATCCTAGCCCGAGTATTCCCGCCGCAGGCCAGTCTATTCTAGTAACGCCCCCCCGTTGACTTCTTGTCCCCATCCCAACCCTCCCACATCCGACATGGCCCACCTAGTTGATGACATTAAGCTCCCCACCTTCAAAGGCACGGGATCAGAGGACCCAGAACAGTTCTAGTTTTTAGGTGAAGCAGTATGGAATGCCAAGAATATTACAGACATGGATGTGAGAAGCGTGCAGCTAATCACTTCTTTCAGGGATCGGGCCTTGACCTGGTTCATGAAATTCTCCAGTACCAAGAGCCCTACTTTAGATGAGATCAAGGCAGCTATCATCAAAGAATTTAAGAAGCCCAAATCAGAATCGCAGTCTATCACCGAATTGAAAGAGATCCAGCAACGGCGCGGTGAATCAGTGTGGGACTTTGACCAGAGATTCAAAGTTCTACTAGACCAAGTCAGCTTCACTATTAGTCCTGCGCAGCACAAGGAATGGTTTATTTTAGCCTTATTACCACATATCCGAACCCCACTCATGCAACAGAAGGTTGCTGACCAGCAAGAGGCTTTGGAAATTGCCATGACGCTAGAGACCGCCCCTGTCCAAGATGATTCTGGTATTGCTCAAATCCAAGCACAACTAGCAGCAATGGCTCTTGAGCTTCGTGATATGAAGAAAGCAAAACCCAGTGGCGAAGAGGTTTGGTGCACGCACTGCCGAGTCGAAGGCCACGACAAGGAACGGTGCCCTCTGGTGAGCCAGTACCTGAATACTGGTGCGCCAAACCCATTTCCATCGCAAGTACTATATTGTGAGCTCTGCAGAACAACAGGTCAGCATCGACCTGAGAACTGTTACCTCCTGCAAAGGTATGCACAAGGACCTAAGAACCCCCACTGTAACTTCTGTAAGTCAGTAGGACATAATGAAGATGAGTGTCGCACCTATGATGCTTATCGGGTACACAATGAAGGACCAAGCAATGATGGCTACGGTTACCGGGGTGGCCCCTCCGGCAGAGGAACTTCTAGCGGCCGCGGTGGTATGGCCAGAAGAGGCAGAGGCCAGTTGGTGTGTTATAACTGTAATCAAGCAGGACACCTAGCTCGGGGCTGTCGTAACCCCACTATGACATGTCGGTATTGCCGCGTAGTAGATCATGTGATCGAACAGTGCCCCCAACTGATAGCCAAGATTCAGGCACGACATAGTACCCCTACTCCGAACATCCAGATGATTTCCGTCGAACCCAGACCTACAGCAGCCATCAATGTTGTTACACGGAGTGGAGCTACGACAAACAAGCCAGATATGGAAAAACGGCCTGCCGAAGCTCAGGTTCGTAAGGCTCCGGAGAAAATCCCTGCATTCGATATCACAAGAGAAAAAGAGACATTTATGGAAGTCAAGAAAGACTTTACCGGCCCTAGCACATATGTCACACCGACGCAACATCATCAACTATCATCGCAGCCCCAAGAAGATTCGCTGGATAAAGAAAGTACACTCTCCTCCTTTTTACAAAGTTGCCTCAAGCTGTTACGAAACCAAGATGCTTTGAATGAGCTACAGAAAGTCATTGCCTCCTGCAGACCTCCACAAAGTTGTGGTCGAGACAAACTCCTTCAGAAAATCAACAGAACTGGCAGGGAAATGCGATTGAATGCTCAGATAGGAGCATATGATATGACTGATGTTATTTTGGACATAGGATCCGATGTAAATGTGTTAACCAAACAAACTTGGGAACACATGGGAAAACCTGCCCTTGCCTGGTCCCCTATCCAGTTGAGGTTAGCTAACCAGCAAAGGATTGTACCCCTAGGAATATTCATGAGTGTCCAAATAGATATTGATGGGGTCCATACTCTCGCGGACTTTGAAGTGATTGAGATCATCGATGACAGCAATCCCTATCTCGCCTTGTTAGGAATAGAATGGGTGATGGAAAATGCTGCAGTCATTAACCTAAAGAAGAGACAGATGAACTTCGAAGGGAAAGACTTGAGAGTCATCCTACCCTTGGACCCCTCACAAGGAGAAAGGTATACAAAACCACTACGGGACGAAGATCAGAATGATTCGGAGACCATCTACAATATTACCGCGCAGGAAGAAGCTTATGAGGCCCCTCCTGTTGTGGGTTGGGAGTCTGGTAGCTCCTGTATGACCGACTTTGAGGACGACTTAGAAAGTTGGCAGAATCGATTATATGAGCTTCATGGGCACAGAAGTACCAGACCTACTAAATCCCTCAGATGGCTCAGTTCACAACCAAGCGCTTTACCTACTTTTGATGGTTCGACAGACCCTGACCCCTTTATCGTACAATTCTCCGACCAGGTACCTGAGTCGCAGAAAATGACCTCTCTGGAGTTAGCACTCAGAGTCACAGAAGCCAGATGGTGGAAGAGCCATAAGCCGCAGATTCCTAGCTGGGAAGACTGTTAGAGGCTTCTTCGCCTGAGATTTAAGGACCAGCCTGAGGTGGTGCGAAGCAAGTTCGATGGAAAATCTAGTCCCCACGAGCATTTGGCACAGTGCTATGAGGCATGGCAATATGTACCTCAGGATGAATGGGCACATAGATTCATCCATACACTAGACCCTATAGCTAAGAACTGGTACGAGGAAGCTGAGCTCCGCCTAGATACTGTAAGTTGGGACTGTATTGCCCATAGTTTTATACATACTTTTTCTACTAATGATGTCTGCCCATCTCTAGATGCAGCTATCAGAATAATCTGTACCAAGGTCTTTGATGACCGAGAACTAGTGGAATATCGACCTGATTGGAAAGCGTAGGAAGCCCACGCAATAGAATGTTATAACTTCGTCATTGAGGAGGATGAGGACCCGCGCAATATTGCTATCCCGGAGTTAGAAGGATGCTGCGATGTGCATGGACCAGTAGTTGAAGCCCCGGAAGTGACTCAGCCCCTAAAGACGCGCACAGTTAACATTGGCTTCGAAGAACAGCCTAAGTTGGCTACCATTGGCGACTATTGGGATGATGAGATGGTCAGCAAGGTAACCCAACTTCTCCATGAGTACCAGGATCTCTTTCCAACGAAGTTCTCCGAAGTGAAAGGTATCCTGGGTGATATCGACGTCATGAAGATCCCTTTGAAACCTGATGCGAAGCCTGTGAAGCAACGCCCTTATAGATTGAATCCGAAGTATAAAGAAAAGGTTAAGGTGGAGCTGGAGAAGATGTTTGCTGCCGGAATAATCGAGCCAGTTGAGGAATCTGAGTGGGTCAGCCCTATGGTGGTCCAGGAGAAGAAGACTAAGGGAGAAATCCGAATTTGTGTAGATCTACGGAAACTCAATGATGCCTGTCTGCATGATCCCTTTCCCACCCCCTTTACAGATGAAGTGCTCGACAATGTTGGAGGTCAAGAAGTATACTCCTTTACTGATGGGTTTTCTGGTTACCATCAGATCCGCATTGCTCCAGAAGACCGACATAAGACAACCTTTGCTACCGAAATGGGATCCTTTCAGTATACTGTTATGCCCTTTGGGCTGAAGAATGCACCTGCTATATTTTCTAGAGTCGTCATCTCTGCATTTAAGGAATATATACATAAATTCTTAGAAGTTTATTTTGATGATTGGACTATCTTCGGGTTAGTAAAAGACCATCTCACTAGTTTGAGACTTATGCTAAACAAGTGTAGACAGCACCAGATTGCCTTGAATCTAAAAAAGTGCATATTTTGTGCCCCTTTTGGAATTCTTCTCGGTCATGTTGTCTGTAAGCAGGGATTGATGATGGATCCCGCCAAGATTGCTATTATTGTAAACCTGCCAACTCCGAAGTCCGTCAAACAACTTCGCACGACACTTGGTCACACTGGTTACTACAGGAAATTCATCCAAGGATATGCTCAGATTACCGCTCCGATGGAAAGACAGCTGAAGAAAGATATTAAGTTCGAATGGACACCGGAGTGCCAAGCAAAATTAGATATCTTGAAGGAAAAAATGGTCACTTCCCCTATTCTAGTATTTCCTGACTGGAAAAAAGAATTTCATGTGCATGTCGACGCATCCTCCATTGCTCTGGGGGTGGTATTGGCTCAACTAGGCACGGGTCAGATCGACCACCCTATTTCTTTTGCCAGTAGAAAATTATCCACTGCAGAGAAAAATTATACTACAACAGAGCGGGAAGGCCTCGCTATGGTGTATGCACTGCAGAAGTTTCGACATTATCTATTAGGATCTCACTTTAAAATGTTTACTGACCATTCTGCTTTGAAATATTTGGTTAACAAGCCTGTACTAGGAGGAAGAATATGCAGGTGGCTGATTTTGTTCCAAGAATATGACTTCGAAATCATAGTCAAGCCTGGGAGACTGAACCTAGGACCCGACCACTTGTCGAGGCTCGAGTCGGGCGAAGAACCCACCAGTTTGGATGAGGGCCTCCCCGACGCACAGCTGTTTTCCATCCAGATAGTCGATGACTACTTCTAGGATATTGCTCAGTATCTATCTACAGGGTTTCCACCTGCTGAAATGACAACACAACAGAAAAAGCAGTTGGTAGTGCGAGCAGCAGACTTCACCCTAATAGCCGGCCAGCTGTACAAAATGGGACCAGACGAAATACTGCGCAGGTGTGTCTTGGAGCATGAAAGGCCACTGATTCTGGCCGAGGCACATTCTGGCGCAGCAGGAGGTCATTATGCAGGGAAGGCTACCGCACAGAAGATTTTGACAGCCGGCTTATGGTGGCCCATAGTTTACAAGGATGCAAGAGACTATTGCCACAGCTGCGACGTCTGTCAAAGGACAGGAAAACCATCCAGGCGGGATGAAATGCCCCTAGTTCCGCAGGTAACCTTACAAGCTTTTGGAAAATGGGCTATTGATTTTGTCGGGCCTATCACCCCCCCTGCGAAGAAGTTCGGTGCGAGATATATTATTACAGCAACTGACTACCTTACCTGTTGGGCTGAATCCCAACCAGTCAAGAACTGTAGCGCTACTACAGCTGCGCAATTCATCTTCGATCACATCTTGTCGAGGTTTGGGTGTCCTCGCGTCCTTATGAGCAATCAAGGATCACATTTCTTAAATAAAACTATTGAAGTACTAACTGAGGAATTTCAAGTGTATCATCAGAAAAGTACAGCCTATCATCCACAAGCAAATGGGACTGTCGAAGCTTTTAATAAGATCCTTGAGCATGCTTTGGCAAAGGTTTGTAATGCTAACGGAACTGATTGGGACCTTCGAATTCTGGCAGTGCTATGGGCTTACAGAACTACTTGCAAAAAGTTGACAGGCCATACACCTTTTCGACTGGTTTATGGGAAAGAAGTTGTCATGCCCATGGAGTACATTGTTCCCAACCTCAGAATATCTGCCTTCACCGGGATGGATGACCCAGCCATAATAACAGAGAGACTGAAACAGGTATTAGAACTTGAAGAAGATAGATTTATTGCAGGTTTTCAGCAACAGGTGCAGAAAGCTCGAGAAAAAGCGTGGCATGACAGACACATCAAGAAGAAACAATTCCAGCAGGGTGATCTTGTGCTCCTCTACGACAGCAAATTCATGAAGTTTCTAGGAAAGTTCAAGACACATTGGAAGGGACCATATATAGTACAGAAAGTTACTGATGGAGGCGCAGTCCAGCTAGCTAAGTTAAACGGAGAACTTTTTCCTTCTCTGATAAATGGGAGTCGTCTAAAAAAATACAGGGACAGGCCAAGTACTCAGAATCGTAGGTAACACCAAGAAATAAAAGTCCACATACCCAAAACAGCTGAAATAGGGTACTGGACCATCCGAGAAGCTGCTCGTCACACTATGGCATGTCGCAGTCTGAAGGATACAGTATGGGAAGCCGAAGGTTGGTCATGAGACGCGGGTTCCTACTGTGTCGAAGTGGAAAGAGGTTGTTATCTCGTAGGGTCGAACTGTGTCGCAGCATAGAATGTGACGGATGGGACAAAATGAATTTGGCGGCAGTGGCACGTGAGCTACTCTCAATACCCGTAATTATGAGATTTTGGGAGAATCTGAGGCTGGGTGTGAGGAGATTTCGAGCATTCAAGTAGATTTGATGTCATTAATACACTATGATGACAGATTCTGTAGCAGAATTCTATAAGTAAGCCACATTGGCCCGTGAAGTCGTCCACAAAGCACTTCTTGGAGTTTATTCGACTGAAGCCATGTCAAACAATTGTGAAGTCCAGGAACTAGTACGAGAGCTCAGAGAGAGAGGTCTGCAGAACCTTCTGAGTAATCCGCCAGTACAGTCGTATTCGACTTAGGTACCAAGGCAGGCAGAAGTTTTCTCTAAATTAGGCGAAGGCAGGTACAAGTTTTCTCTAACATAGAGCGACGAAGGCCATAAGGCCTCGCCAACAGATTCTGGGGAACCCCACCATGAAATCGTCCGACATAGCAAAACCATGGCAGTTGTGTGTCTTATGCAGCGTGACATGCAATTCCAGGGGACCTCAAGTTGTGGACGGTTAAGCGTCGCCAACCCGAGAAAAGGATGGGGTTGCAGATGGATTCACAGGGCCTTGCCCAGCAGTAATAGCAAGAAGGAAAGAAGCAGCCAGTCGGCAACAGCAGGACAGACTCCAACAATCAGCGCACATTATCTTCGCCCAACAAATTTTACCACCAGCCGAATAGACGAGTGTCCTAGGACGGGCCACTGGTGAGTCTTAGGGGCCTGTTGGGACGCGCACCCTAACAGTCCTTAAGGAAAATATCTCCGCAAGCCAAAGGAGTTTGTAAGCGGAGGTTGACTCAAAATAGTCTTAGGGATGTCGGGGGTTGAGTCAAAGTCCTCTATTGTAATAAACCCACGATTTAAGACCAGGGTTTAGGGTTTTGGGTGCCCATGGTTTGAAGCCATGGTTTTGTAATAACACGATGTATAAATAGGCCTTTTTGTAAATAAGAAAAGTTAGGATTTTTTATGTAAAGAAAGAAAGGCGAAGTTGAGGTTGATTTTGTAAGGAAAGGTTGAGTCCCAGCTGTGTGCGTGGACGACCTCTGCAGCTGTGTACGTAGAGGGTTTTGTAAGAAGATTAAGGAAAGATCTGCAGCTGTGTGCGCAGAGGCTTGCTGCTGTGTGCACGGCTTTTAAGGACTGAAGGGATCTGCAGCTGAGTGCGCAGATCAAAACTGTGGTTTTGTAGCAAGTTGAATAAAACACAATTTTGTGGACGTAGCCCCTACACTGGGGGTGAACCACGTTATATCTGGTGTTGTGGTTTCTTGTGTTGTTTCTATTTCTGTTGTCTTTTATGCATTAATAACTGTCTACATTTGATAAATTAGATTGCTGCAAATAACAAGCTTCGCTGTGAATTCCCTGTAGTGGGTTAAGCAAGTCACGGTTGTTTATCTATCTGCGAAGTTGTATATGAATGAATGGTAAAGCTGTGTAATTATTGTTCAATAAGTTTATTAAAGGCTAAGGTATAGTAATACCCCTCCCTGCTTGCAGAAACCTGATTCTACGGCACCCCATAGTTGCTTCGGGTGAGACTGCAACCTGCGCGCAGGTTGTTGCCGAAAGGGCCAACACTGTGGGTCTTTTGTTGGTGCGACATAAAAGGATAAAACCCGGGTCTACCCTATTGCCCAACAAACCTTATGTCTACAATTCCTAGCCTTATATATGCATTTTATATCTCTTCATATGGTTAAAACATAAAAATACCTTTATGCATATATCAATTTATTTAGATACTTCAATTGAACCTACATCTTCTTGATCAGTTTGATACTTCAACTGAACCTGCATATTCTCGATCAGTTTGATACTTAGATTGAACTTGTTAGTTAAATTACAAGCATTACACAACTTCAACTTTGTGTAATTTGAAAAAAAATAGTAATACAAGTTGGATTGAATTAACTCTCATCGTATATGGACATGAACATAACGACCTCGAGCTAGAGTATCTCCAAAATAGTGTGAAGATAATGTGTATAAAACTATAAATCTGTTCTTAGTCTCATATTTGCACCATTTGATCTTAAATCTATAGTTTCCAACCTTATGTCTACAATTCTCGTCCTTATATATGCATTTTCTATCTCTTCATATGGTTAAAACATAAAAAACACATTTATGCATATATCAATTTATTTAGATGCCTCAACTGAACCTGCATCTTCTTGATCAGTTTGATACTTAGACTAAACCTGTTAGTTAAATTACAGGCATTACACAACTTCAATTTTGTGTAATTTGAAAAAAATAGTACAAGTTGGATTGAATTAACTATGATCATATATGGACATGAACATAACGAGCTCGAGCTATAGCACCTTCAAAATAGTGTGAAGATAATGTGCAGAAAACTATAAAATCTGTGCTTAGTCTCATATTTTCACTATTCGATCTTAAATGTATAGTTTCCAACCTTATGTCTACAATTCTCGGCCTTATATTTGCATTTTCTATCTCTTCATATGGTTAAAACATAAAAACACCTTTATGCATATATCAATTTGACCCACCAGAGAGAACACAACTTTGTATGTTGATCATCCATCCTGACTATACGAAAACCAACACACAATGTAAAAGAAAGAGTGAGTCGATAGTTTGAATGGGAAACAACTACCTCATAACATAAACTCCCCCGGAATAAACATTAGAGGAATTTTGAGGTATAAAATGGGCCTCCTAAGGAAAATAATAAAACAATAGTTAAAATAATAAAATAATATTTATTAATTTTGGAGGAAGAAAGAAAAAAACTACCTTTTGTGTTCGTATTTTCGACATATCTCCCTATGTTTTTACTGAAATTTATATCGGAAGAGCTCGTTGGATGCGGAACTTGATTTTGCATCCAACGAGTACCCACATTGCATACTTTTGACGGACCCCGCTACGCCAAAAACAAGAAATACCCGAAAAAATGTGATGATGATGTCATCATCACATTTTTTCAGGTATTTCTTTTTGGGGGGGTAGTGGTGTAATAACGCAAATATTCGTAAAAATTTTAAAAAATTTGAAGTGACATAAAATGTCTAAAGTCGCAGCTAAGTAACTGCTAAAGGTTAGCGGAAAAATGAAACAGTTTATAAAATAACATGGGACTGCTTCTTTAAAAGAACCTGTAAACTAATGGATGTAATCTTAAACGCCTGTGTTAGTACTATTAATGACTTAACAGCTTTAGTTCTATCACAGTTAGAAAAAGACTCGCATTTTGCTGCTGCTAGATATACTGATGATTAACTTTTTTCAAGTAGGTAAGAATTCTTGTATGAGATCGGGGCTTACTTAGCGTTTTGCTAACTCAATTGGACTGTTGGTTCCTTACAGGTTTAGCAGGTAAGCGTAAGATCCAGTAGGTGCTATTTAAAATTACGTCGAGAACTACTTCCCTAGCATGATTAAGATGCCAGTTTTAGAAAAGGTTTAAATATGTTGCTTGTCTTCAAGGAGGTAATGTCAATTCTTTTTCTGTTGTTATAAATCCATAGTTGTATTTATAACTGACACCATAATGATTTTCTATCAAAAATATAAACGAGGGTTTAATTTCCAAGAGTAAGTACTTACCAAAGTTCCTCGAATCGTATGAAGATTGATCTCTCAAATTCTAAAGAACACGGTTTTATTTTCTTGTGTTTACAATAATGGTTATTTATAAATTTCCATAGAAGGAATAGAGTTCATGGTTTTGGGCTTAAGTTCACTTCAAACTTTTTAGTGTTCTCGCAGCTATTCTCACTTCAAGACTCAATAGATGTCCTTCTCTTAAAGAATGATCAAATTACCTATGTTTTTCTATTATAATTTTAACAATGAGTCATTAGGAAATTATCGGAATTCTCTAACGTTTTTAGTCTTCAGTTTCTCGAACACTCCTTCAATAAAACAACATAAAGGTTATGTTTTTAGAATTTTATGGCTTTTCCTTTTTACTATAGTCATAAGCTGTAATATAACCATCTCATAACTCTTTTACTATTTCAAAATAATACACCATCTAATCGACTTGTTTGAATAACATCAAGATATTCTAGGATAACAAGAGTATCCAAGTTTTAACCTAAGGTAGAATACCCAAGTATCAACCACTATGATGAAATCGAAAGATGACAATCATATCTTGTATAGTTTTGAAATGATTGTTGGTTTTGAAATAATGCAAATGTTTGATTGTAGTGCTGACTATAGGTTTTGACCCATGCTTGGAGAAGTATTTGGATGGACACATGGATAGGTTACATCCACTCGAGGGTTGACTTAAAACCTTGAAACCCTGCTCATTTTCTTTGTGTAGAGAGAGTTCCTCCTTTGTGTTGGTCAAGCTGAGAGCTCGTGGCCATGAGAGGCTTGTAACCACCTTCAAACATTGGCATTGCACCTGCAACTTCTACGCTGTGACTATTGGGAGAATTCGTTAATGGTTTAGGTCTTTTTAAGTGTTGAAAAGCTACAGCGAGAGTTTGTATTGTCTTTTCTTTGTGGCTCGAAGGCTATGCTTGCCTTTAACCTGCAACTGATACTCATATGTTCTGCCTTCATCTGGTTGAGTCGATTTCCTTGTGTTTCATTCATAGAGGTGACTTCACATCTTCTTTCCTTTCGGCATGGTGCCAAATGCGACCTGGTGTGGCCATCCCTCCTTAGCTTCAACTCCAAGTTTCAACAGGTAAAGACTTACCCTAAACTTGGGTTTAAATTTGTTTTCTTATGAGGGTTTTTACAATTTTTATGCAAACAAATTATTTATAATGATACGGTTTGATTCTTGCAGGTCTTTGCTCCCGGTTCCAACGCTGTAGGTGAAAGCGAGCTCACTCTTCAGTTTTTACATGAGCATCCAACTGGTAAGCCCCGGTTCCAACGAGGGTTTCTTCCTGCATGATGTTGTGTTTGTTGGAAGTTGGTTCTTATGGTTGAAAATATGGCACGGCCTCGGTTCTCTGTTATCTTACATTTAAAAGCTTGTTTGTTATTACAAAAATTTTAGAAACCCTTAAAAGGGTACTTCGTGTAGGGTGAAGAAGGCTCTGAAAGCCGTGATTGAAAATGGTTTTTATTTGATGTTTTCAGTCGTACGGCCTGAACAATGTAATTGCTTTTATTTTAAAATGATAAAGCCCAGATCTGAACTCAATGAGTCTGTCAACCTCTGTCTAGTTAAGTTTTAGTTTTTATAATAGATTTTAGTAGGTGAAGAAAGACTGTGAAACAGTCAGGATTGTAAATGGAAACCGGATTTTTCTCCTGTCAGTAAATTATGGATATTGTTTGATATATATATATATATATTGCATAGTTTGGTTTTGTTAACAGGCTTGAGCCTCAACCCTTTAATTCTAAAGACTGTAAGCCATTCCTTATTATTTGATTTCGTTTTTGCAAATTGTTTATGTAATATTTGATTATTTAATTCTGTTTTCAACAAATTGTTTATGTAATATTTTTAATTATTATCCTGTATTATAAGGATTCCAGTGCAAAGTTTATGGGACATTTTACTATGTTTAAGAGTAATATTTTACTCTGTTTTTTGCTCAAAAGGGTTAATTAATAAGTAAACCCTATAGTTCGATAATAGCATTATTTATACTTAGTAATTCTTAGCTTTGTTTACTATACTTATTTTTATTTATTAAATTGTAAGTTCTATGTTTTATAAAGAATACTAATATTAGAATTAGTTCTATAAATAATATGATCACTAATGTTTTTACATACCTATATTTTAATTTTTATCTGAAGTAAATACATTTAATGCAGACAATATTTACTACTTCTTTACAGTAGAAATCATAAGCAAACTAAAGTAAAATGTAGTTACAATTTTCATTCATGTGAAAAGAATCATCATATTCACCTAAACACCCAGTTGTACTAGAGTACTTCTTGAGCCAAGCATGGAAAAATACAGTATGGAAATTCTAATTCTATATGTTTCTCATTTTGCATATTTATTACTATTTCTAACATAAACTACAATTTACCAAGTCTAACATTACACAGTTACTCATTTCTTCGCAAACCCTAATTAAATACTAACATGCCTGTAGTTAAAAACTAGTAAACATTTTACTGAAGACAGTAAATAAATATAATAACATGAAGACAAATAGAACCTGTCAATGATAAGGTGACAACAGCTTAAGGAGGTTGTTCCTCCCAACCTGCTCCTGGAGAACTCTCAAACAGCGCTTCCTCAGGACCCCCGAGCATGTTCCTGGTCCTCCTGGTAGAGTACTGGGTGGAGAATATAACCTTAAGACCTTCTGTCACCTGACTGGTCCAATTACCTTAGTAATTCAAATATGCTCACAGCAGTAAGAACTTCATCCCAATAGCTGCAATAAGTTCAGTCTCATCAGTTAACCCCTCAAACTCACTTCAGTAAATCCCTTCCATTGAATTTCTCTTGAGTAAATTCATTCACTCTGAATGATCAGCTCTAGAATGAGAAGCCTCAGCTGTGTTCAATGGGAAATTTTATAGAGATTCCTGGGTCTTTTGGGTCAGTGTTCATTTAATGAGCCACCTGCTCCAATTCCACTTTCTTGGGGAATCATGACCACAAATATAGGGAAGTTGCCAATTGCAACAGTTGGAAGTAGTTTGAGGATGCTGCTACTTGTCAGTGTACTCTCCACCCAGTCTCCTCCACCAATTGACCAGTAAACACTCTTTTAACAGCTTCCCTAATCTGTTGTCTAATCATTTATTTATTTATAAATAAAATATTCTGAATTACATTAATTATTCTTGACCCCATTGGGTCATCAAGTACAAACTTAGCATAAAATATAACACAATGTTCCTCAAATAACATTAAATCGTTTTTGCAAATTGGGGCATGTGACATACACACACCCTTAAATTATAACATCGTCCTCGATGTTATTTATTCATTGTCCTCAGAGTTCCCCTGAAATAGAATTGGATATGCATCCCGCATATGAATTTCAAATTCCCAGGTGGCTTCCTCTGGACTAAGGTGCTTCCATTGCACCTTCACCTGACCAATGGTGCGGTTCCAAAGCGAGATCTCCCTCCACTCGAGGATACAATCTGGTTCCACCAGAAAATCTCCTTCGGGTTCCACCTACACATCATTCCAATTAATAACATGAGTAGCATCATGTACATATTTTTTTAACACAGAAATGTGAAAAACATTGTGAACTCTTAAATTCGGTGGTAGAGCTAACTAATAGGCTACCTGTCCGATCATGGACAATATTTCAAAAGGACCACAATATCGAGGTGTTAGCTTGGCACAGCTACCCAGCCTCAGAAAACTCTTGTTGGGTCTCACCTTAATGAAAACATGTTCGCCTACCTGGAACTCCTTTGGAGTTCATTTAAGTTCTCTTTGACTTTTCTGTCGATCATGCGCAATTTTCAAATTACCTCGTACCTGTTTTACAATTAACTCCATTTCTTTCAATAATTCAGGTCCTAATACTAACCTGTCTGCTGGATTACTCCAAGAGATGGGGGTATTGCATTTCCTTCCATACAGAATTTCGAAAGGACTATACCTAGCTGAAGCTTGATAATGATTATTGTAAGCAAATTCTACCAGGTGTAAATAATCTTCCCATTTACCTGGATGCTCCTTTACGTACATTCTGAGTAGATCCTCCAATACCTGATTTACTCTTTCAATCTATCCATCAGTTTGAGGATGGAAAGAGGTACTAAAGTTTAACGTAGTATTTAATCCTTTAAACAAAGATCTCCAAAAATTACCTGTAAATTTAGGGTCTCAGTCTGAAATTATCACCTTTGATATTCCATGCAACTGAAAAAATTGTTTTAAGAAAATATTAGCAATATTTGCAGCTTTATAAGTAGTTTTTACAGGTACAAAATGGGCTGCTTTACTCAATTTGTCAACCACTACCATTATTGAGTCATTTAAGTTCTAATTTTTAGGTAATCCAGTAACAAAATCAAGGCTAATTATCTCCCATTTCCAGCTAGGGATAGGCAATGGCTGAAGTATCCCAGTTGGATGCTGATGTTCAGTTTTTACTTGCTGACATTCAAAGCATCTAGCAATATATTCTGCCAGTTCATTTTTCATGTTTGGCCAGAAATAATCTTTTATTAGCATGGTTATAGTTTTCTGATAACCATAATGCCCTGAATAAGGAGTTTTATGAATTTTGTTCAAAATTAATAGCTTAATCTTAGGTACATTAGGTACGTATAATCTACCTTTATACAGTAATAATCCTTTTTCATTCAAGCTGTACCCTGTACTTAGACTTTCTATTAGATTCTCTTTTACTTTTGCTTGTAATTTTTGGTAATTTTTGTCTTGTTTTATTCTAGCTTCAAGTTGTTCTTCCAAGTCTGTTGCATAAGTGCTGATAACTGCTGTAAAATTCAACTTTGCATTTCTACTTAATGCATCAGCAACCTTATTCTCCTTTCCTTTGATGTGTTGAATTTCAAAATCGTATTCACTTAGAAAAGCTAGCCACCTAGCTTGCCTAGCATTCAAGTTAGGTTGATCTAACAAGTATTTCAATCCTTTATTATATGTCATTAAGATAAACTTCCTTCCAATTAAATGATGACGCCACATTTTTAAGGCATGTATGACAGCAGCTAATTCTAAGTCATAGGTCGCATAATTTTTTTCATGAATCTTCAGTTTCCTAGACTCATAAGCAATGACATGTCCTTCCTGAGTAAATACTCCACCTATACCATCATTGCATACATCAGTACATACTATAAAATATTTATTAGGGTCAACAATTCTTAATATTGGTGCAGTGGTTAATAATGTTTTTAACTTTTTAAAACTGTCTTCGCACTTCTTATTCCTATCAAATTTCTTCCCCTTTTTCTGCAAAGAGGTTATCGGATTTGCAATTCTTGAAAATCCTTCAATGAACCTCCGGTAATAACCTGTAATCCCCATGAATGATCGGATGTCAATTACGTCTTTTGGGACTGGCCAATCTTCGATTGCCTTTATCTTTTCATGGTCAACCGAAATTCCTTCTTTAGTCACCGCATGACCTAAATACTGGATTTTATCTTTTAAGAAGTCACATTTACTAAATTTCACAAAAATTTGATGCTCTCATAACTCTTGCAAGACAATTTTTAAGTGTTCTTTATGTTCTTCTTCAGATTTTGAGTAAATTAATATGTCGTCAATAAATACGACCACAACTTTATCCAAATATTTGTGAATTACATTATTCATTAGGCACATAAAAATAGCTGGAGCGGTAGTAAGCCCGAAAGGCATAACAACAAACTTGTAATGTCCATATCGATTTCTAAAGGTTGTTTTAAAGATGTCCTCATCCTTAATTCGGACCCGGTGATATACAGACTATAAATCAATCTTTGAAAACACTGTAGCTCCACGTAGTTTATCAAACAGATCATCTATGCGAGGTAACGGGTATTTGTTCTTGATAGTCATTTTATTTAATTGACGATAATCTATGCATAGTCGCAGAGTTCCGTCCTTCTTCTTAACAAAGATGACAGGTGCCCCCTAGGGAGACACACTGGGTCTAATATAATTCTTATCAATAAGTTCTTTTAACTGTGACTTAAGTTCATTTAGTTCAAGTATATTCATCCGATAAGGGGATTTTGATCTGGGCACTACACCAGGTACCAGCTCAATAGTAAAATCTAATTCTTGTTTCGGAGGCAGTCCTAGAATTTCTTCCGAAAATACATTTGAATATTCCTTTAGAATCGGTATATCTTCCAATTTTAATTTATATATGTTGTTCTTGTTTTCTTCATCGATTACTGTTACTGCATAAGCCTTACATCCTTTCCTAACATCTCTCTTAAGCTGCAGAGCAGAAATCTTCCTTACGGTTGTTTTCCTAGGGATTCCCTTTACACTTAACTTTCCATCATTATTTATGCAAGTAAATGTTTTATCAAAGCAATTCAAGATCACCCTATGTTGCTCTAACCAATACATACCAATTAATATATCATATGAACCTAAAGGTAATACATTGAGTTTGACAAAAGTTTCAAACTGGTCCATAGTTACTGCACAATTCTTTACAAAGCTAATTACCTTTCTCTTTGCACCAATAGCTAACTGAACTAACCAAAATCTTGCAAAGTTTTCAACTGGAAGTTTACACTTTTCTACCAAATTAGGAGAAATATAGCTTAAACTAGCTCCTGGATCAATTAAAATAGATATAGGTATTTGATTTATCTTACCTTCCACTTCCACCATGGAAGTTTGATAGTCTACTTGCCAATTCTCTAATGCCGCATTGATCCTGGGCATTGTCCTCGCTAGATCACCAACAGTCATCTCCTCCTGTATTGTGTGGATGTTGCTAACAGTCTTCTTCCAATTGGGGCAGACTGATGCATAATGTGAACCATTGCATTCCCAACACTTTATGGGTTCTTTTCGTTCAAAGTTCTTTGTCACAGTTACTATGGTTGTTAGCAGATTCTTTATTCCTTTGATTATTTTGATTGGTGTGTGAACTACTTTTATTCCCTTGGATATTCTTATTAGGAAAATTGTTGGTGTTATTATTTTTAGAATTTCGATTAGGTACAAACTCTTTCTTCTTTTGTTCAAAGTTATTGTTCCTTTTGGCCTTCCAGTTGGCCATACTCTCCTTTTTATGATTATGTTCATAACAAAAATTCGCTTTTCTCATTGCTTCTTCTAGAGTTTTTGGATTGTCATACTCAATCCTCTGCTTTATATGATAAGGTAAACAGCTGAGAAACCGTTGTACCTTAGGTTTCTTGCCCACAATGTATGGCACATACCTGAGCATACTTAGAAATTTACTATTCAGTTCTTTCATATTCATTGTACCCAGTTTTAACTCGTAGAATTCCTTAGCCCTTTCCTCATAGTACTGTTCAAATAAAAATTTATTTTTGAAATATTTCTTGAATGTGCTCCAATTCATGTTTTTCTCTCTTATACCTTTTACTCTTTTTAAGTCCTACCACCATATATCAGCGTTTCCCATAAGATTATAAATAGCCATTATGGCCTTCATTTGATTAGAATAGTTATAAATTTGGAAGTATTTCTTCATCCTGGATAGCCAATATTATGCTTCTTCTCCCTTTTTAGTTTCTCCATTAAATGTTGGCGGCTTGATCTTCTTGAACTCCCTAGAGATTTTTTCATAAGGTTTATATTTTCTTTTCCTAGTATGGTGGTTATATTCACTACTGTCACTAGTATAATGAGAGTTTTGTTTATCACCATATACTTTGAAAGATGAGCTACTTTCGTTTTTTACTTGTTTAGTCTTTTTATACTTATGTTGATAACCTATATCTTCAGACTCAGTTCTTTTACCCTTCCCCTTAGTATGAAATCTTTCTATTAAGAGCTTATTTAGCTCCTCTTGAGCTCTCAGAGTCCTCTCATTTTCTTTCTTAATTGATTCCATCTCTGATTTTAATTCTTTAACTGTTTGTGGTAGTTCGGACGAACTATTTGTTATATCTTCTTGTATAGGTTCTTTTTGAAGATTATCTCGTTCAATTTAAGGAGATTCCTCATCCGCATATTCTTCCCATCTATCCATTCCTATCATTAACTCAGAAACAAATTTCTCTGTGTGTATCATTCAAATAAAACAACATCAGTATAATTATTTAAATTTATTGTTCCACATAAAAAAGTTGATCTTCATTAAGGCCTAGTGTTTGAACCTTGTGCTCTGATACCACATGTAATAACCCAAATATTCATAAAAATTTAAAAAAATTTAAAGTGACATAAAATGTCTAAAGTCGCAGCTAAGTAACTGCTAAAGGTGAGCGGAAAAATGAAATAGTTTATAAATGAACATGGGATTGCTTCTTTAAAAGAACCTGTAAACCAATGGATGTGATATTAAACACCTGTGTTAGTACTATTAATGACTTAATAGCTTTAGTTCTATCAGAGTTAGAAAAAGACTCGCATTTTGCTACTGCTAGATATACTAATGATTAACTTTTGTCAAGTAGGTAAGAATTCTTGTATGAGATCGGGGCTTACTTAGCGTTCTGCTAACTCAATTGGACTGTTGGTTCCTTACATGTTTAGTAGGTAAGCGTAAGATCCAGTAGGTGTTATTTAAAATTACGTAAATAACTACTTCCCTAGCATGATTAAGATGCTAGTTTTAGAAAAGGTTTAAATATGTTGCTTGTCTTCAAGGAGGTAATGTCAATTCTTTTTCCATTGTTATAAATCCATAGTTGTATTTATAACTGATACCATAATGATTTTCTATCAAAAATATAAACGAGGGTTTAATTTGCAAGAGTAATTACTTACCAAAGTTCCTTCAATCGTATGAAGATTAATCTCTAAAAGTCTAAATAACGCAGTTTTATTTTCTTGTGTTTACAGTAATGGTTATTTATAAATTTCCATAGAGAGAATAGAGTTCATGGTTTTGGGCTTAAGTTCACTTCAAACTGTTTAGTGTTCTTGCAGCTATTCTCACTTCAAGACTCAATAGATGCCCTTCTCTTAAAGAATGATCAAATTACCTATGTTTTTCTATTATAATTTTAACAATGAGTTATTAGGAAATTATCGGAATTCTCTAACATTTTTAGTCTTCAATTTCTTGAACACTCCTTCAACAAAAAAGCACAAAGGTTATGTTTTTATAAGTTTATGGCTTTTCCTTTTTACTATAGTCATAAGCTATAATATAACCATCTCATAACTCTTTTACTATTTCCAAATAATACACCATCTAATCAACTTGTTTGAATAACATGAAGATCTTCTAGGATAACAAGAGTATCCAAGTTTTAACCTAATGTAGAATACCTAAGTATCAACCACTATGTTGAAATCGAAAGATGACAATCATATCTTGTATAGTTTTTAAATGATTGTTGGTTTTGCAATAATGCAAATGCTTGATTGCAGCACTAACTATAGGTTTCAACCCATGCTTGGAGAAGTATTTGGATGGACTCATGGATAGGTTACATCCACTCGAGGGTTGACTTAAAACCTTGAAACCCTACTCATTTGCTTTGTGTAGCGAGAGTTCCTCCTTTGTGTTGGTCGAGCTGAGAGCTCGCGGCCATGAGAGGCCTGTAACCACCTTCAAACATTGGCATTGCACCTGCAACTTCTACGCTGTGACTGTTGGGAGAATTCGTTAATGGTTTAGGTCTTTTTAAGTGTTGAAAAACTACAGCGAGAGTGTGTATTGACTTTTCTTTGTGGCTCGAAGGTTGTGCTTTCCTTTAACCTGCAATTGATACTCATGGTTTCTGCCTTCGTTTGGTTGAGTCGATTTCCTTGTGTTTCCTTCACAGAGGTGACTTCACACCTTCTTCCCTTTCGGCATGGTGCCAAATGCGACCTAGTGTGGCCATCTCTCCTCAGCTTCAACTCCAAGTTTCAACAGGTAAAGACTTACCCTAAACTTGGGTTTTAATTTGTTTTCTTATGAGGGTTTTTACAATTTTTATGCAAACAAAGTATTTATAATGATACGGTTTGATTCTTGCAAGTCTTTGCTCCTGGTTCCAACGCTGTAGGTGAAAGAGAGCTCACTCTTCAGTTTTTACATGAGCATCCAACTAGTAAGCCCCGGTTCCAACGAGGGTTTCTTCCTGCATGACATTATGGTTGTTGGAAGTTGGTTCTTATGGTTGAGAATATGGCACGGCCTTGGTTCTCTGTTAGCTTACGTTTAAAAGCTTGTTTGTTATTACAAAAGTTTTAGAAACCCTTAAAAGGGTACTTCGTGCAGGGTGAAGAAGGATCTGGAAGCCGTGATAGAAAATGGTTTTTATTTGGTGTTTTCAACCTTATGGCCTCAACAATGTAATTGCTTTCATTTTAAAAAACAAAAGAGCCCAGCTCTGAACTCAATAAGGTTGTCGACATCTGTCTAGTTAAGTTTTAGTTTTTATAATACGATTTT
>LPNX010990445.1:626022-644952 GCA_001517045.1 Pseudotsuga menziesii | reverse complement strand
GAACAATATTTTTGTTATATGCAACAATTGCTAATTTCTTCTGGCAAATCAGGATATCCTGCTTACTTGAAGCACTACCTTAGAAGTTTCCCAGGACATGTTCTAGACGTAGTAGAATAGTATATGAAGGATAAACAAATTAAATATAGAGGCCTTTATCTAGCCTAGCTACACAGCTATATACTAGAGACATGGCAAGAACACTGCCTGGAAAAGCGAGTCAGTAAGGATTTCAAGAGACATCAGAGTATGTATTCCCCATCATTTTGTAAAAATGTTGCTAAGATTCCTGATTGGGGTTGTAGTGCTCATAATCGAGGACATTTAGCAGACAGCTGCAAATGTCATAAGTCCAAGCAGAAAAAGGGCTTTTACACTAGCCTTCCTAGATATCATCCAGAAAAGCCTTATAAACAAAAGAGAAGGCAAAAATATCATGTTTCCAAACAGTATAGCAAACCCAATCACAAAAGGTTTGTTAAACACATAACTGATAAGAATGACAAAGAAACGTGTTTTATCTGCAGCCAAAGAGGTCATTGGGCAAACAAATGTCCAAATAAGAAGTCAAAACCTAGACTAGCTGCCTTCTATGAGCAATTAGATCCTATATGGTGGGATCTACCTTCTGATGATGAATCGCCCTCTAGTGACGTCATATTCTTGCCATCGGATGCATCCAGTGCATCTAAATATTTTGAGCCTGATACTGAAAACGTTGCTCTCCAAAAATTTGCTCCTTCATCTTCATCTTCAGATTCAAATTCAGCAACAAATTTGGGAGGGTTTGAGCCTCCAGATTACAACTTCTCATTGTACATGTTCTCGCTGAATAAGCCACAAAACATTGAGAAACGGATTGCTGCTATTGACATGTAGTTATCAGAAAACCCAGCCTTTGAATACATGCTAAGAGCATTATTAAAGGAAGAAAAGAAGCAATTGCTCAAGCAACTTGAGCAAGACAAAGGCAAAGGTAAAGTAAGTCGTGTCACTCCTGCTATGTATAACCCTATTGAACTTTATAAAGGCTATCCTGATGGCCATGAAAGTAGACAGAGTTACAGGATAGACAAAGAGAAAATGTTAAGATTGCAAGTCAGAGAAAAACAACAACAACTAAAAAGCTTAGTGAAAGAAATAGAAGAACTAAAGAGTATTATCAAAGTCATACAAATTGAAAGAGACCGAGGGGTGAAGAGAACTTAGGAGCAGGGATTTGTTTTGGTAGTCTGAAAGAACTAGTATGTTGGTCAAATGTTAATGGTTTTCTCATGATAGAGCATTGTAAACAATCAGCATTTCGTAACTCCTGATATTTAACTTCCCATTTCTGGGGGTAGTTAATTCTTGTCCATTCAAATGTGACTGGAGTGGCTTGGCGAGATTTATTGGATTCCACCATGCTTTGGAGGCGCGAGCTCTGATGGACTTTAGATCTGAGGGGAGGAAGGGTGTCATTACCAAAACGAATGCAAACGGCTCCTTTTAACTGTATGATTTTTTACCCTTGCATCATATGAAATCCTTGGGGTAGGATGTAAGCTTTCAACAAGTCATAAATGTGGGGGTCGTCAAGACTAACCGAATATTTAGGGAAGACAGTCCCAACGGCAGGACCATCGTGTAAGGGAGAAGTGAATCCGCCGATGATGGCATCGACAAAATTGCGATGTCTGGTGTCGCATAGGGAATAAATAGGAATATAGGGATGAACAAGAGGTCCTAATCCTAATTTAATGGCGCCAAGGTGCGCATATTTGAAACCAGCTTTAATAGCCCAATCAATTTGTTGTTTGCCAATTAGATTGATATGTACTCATTCTTCAAAATCAGTAAATGAAATATCTATAGAGGATATTTTTATCTGTGTTGCTGAACTATATTTCCACCACTTAAGTTTATACACATTGGAAGGTAGAATTCTAGGCAACTGCCAATCCTGAGAAGGATTGAGGTCCTGAATATGGATTATTGAAGAGTTTGAGCTAGATGATTCATTCTGGAAGGAAGATCTTCGGTCTGCTAAGGATGCTTCTGGATTATCTTTCTACTGGAAATCTAGTGATATGTGAGGAATTGTATCCATTGATGGGTCCATTTTACTGGGATTTAGTCTCACAAGGGTTTTAATAACATAAGGACTTACTTCGCACTCTCTCTACTGCTTCCTTTCCTAAAACCTCATATAAATCCCTAAACCCAATCAATCCAACACAACTGCCATTTTCGCAGTTTACAGAATACAACTTTTACTATATTGCTAGCCAAAGAGTTGTAGAATGAAAACGACAGAGACCGGTAATAAGAGTTTAATTAAACTTACAGAATAAAATCAGTTAATGCTAATGGCTCTGATACCAACTACCACAAGATCGANTTGCTAGCCAAAGAGTTGTAGAATGAAAACGACAGAGACCGGTAATAAGAGTTTAATTAAACTTACAGAATAAAATCAGTTAATGCTAATGGCTCTGATACCAACTACCATAAGATCGATCATCTTGAAAACTTTAAAGTTCAAAGCAACCCTTCTTTCATTAAATCAGTAGTTGCAAACATTACACAGAGGTAGATCGGCTTCGGAGGGCGAAGCTCATCACTACTAGACACAATTACAGACAGAGGTTTGGGAACCCAAAGGCGCTGAAGCTACCTTCTGCTCATTTCCCACACTTAGACAAGCACAGATTTATAGACACAAAATTAAGAACTCAAAGGCACCGAAGCTACCTTCTGCTCATTTCCCACACTCAGACTCTTACTTGCAGAGGTCTCTACTCAAAAACATCACACCTTACAATGAACCTGAAGCCCTTCATTTATATAATTTTAACCAGTAACCCGGTGACCTATGACCGACACTAACGAGTCAAGATCGTTCATCCAGGGTGACAAGTGGGGACAACCACTGTCATTATCTCATCCCTTGAGGTTCGTAGACATATGGGGACCCAGAATCTTTCTCATGACAGACAAGACCAAAAAAAAAGTACAAAGTGGAACAATTTCGGCCCACAATGGTCTTCAAGGGTCCACCACAGCTTCCTTTCTAGTCATGCAGGTCTCTACCTTGCAGACAAAGTCAGATTCCACATCCATCAAGGTTTTGACCTNCAATTTCGGCCCACAATGGTCTTCAAGGGTCCACCACAGCTTCCTTTCTAGTCATGCAGGTCTCTACCTTGCAGACAAAGTCAGATTCCACATCCATCAAGGTTCTGACCTCCGCAAGGACAATCCCAATCAACATCATCTAATCCATAGGCTTGGAAATCTTCAAAATTAGGTGGGTCATCTTCAAGCTTTGTCGGAGGGTACCAGAACAGACTGAAGCATCTTTCGATGTCAGACCCGTGAAAGAGCTCATTTGGGTCACATAGGAATTCGCCTATGAAATGTGACTGTACCCAAAAGTTCAAGGGTATCTATCTAGTATAAATTTTTGAATCAATCCTTTGTCCTTGGGAATCCCTTTTAATGTATTTCTGAGAGGTGAATACAGTATGCTCTAATCTGGTGTATCGTCCTCCTTCATGATGAAGCATGAACTTAAACCACTGATGCTCTCTGACAGCAACTTCAATGTCGGATTTCATGTGCAGGATAAAGTTGGCACGCTGATTCTCCTAATATTTCCTTGGGCAAAATTTTCCTAATAAGATTTATGTCCATCCAGACCAAGCACCATGTCGCAGATTATTTGGATCTGCACAGATAACTATTTTCCTTTGTTCTCTGCAGAATCTGAGGATAAGGTTGTAAGATGTCCATGTGAGATTTCCATCTCCAATGTCTACATACCATAGTGGACCATCTTCTTCATTGCTATCTAACCAGACTTCTCTGCAATCTTTCAACTTTTCCTGTGCGTCCTCAAAACTCCTGTATGCATCATGTTCCCATCTTTCCATGATTTCAATTTTTAATGGAGACGACTAGATATGCTTAATGAGAGTGAGATCAAGAAACCTTTCGACTTCACTTCTAGATACATAATCTAAGAGCTGTCTTCGTTCCGCTTTTGAGATTGACTCATCCCATGGCTTCAGAAATAAGCCATTCCTTGGCCAGCAGAGGGGTGTTGTACCACGACTTGATCTCGAACTTGAGGCATCAGCTGAAAACATGCTAAGGGATGGTGTAGCCTTTTCAAATTTCTCCCTGGTGAGCATTTCAGCAAGACAATTAAGATATCCTAGCTTATAAACAATATCAAAATCAAAATTACTTAGCTACATAAACCATTTCAAAATCCTACTACTATTCTCTGCCATCAAATTTTCATTTTTGAATATTCTAGGCATTATTTTTAAATCTGTTCTAATAATAAATCTGATTGGTTTTAAAAACAAAATGAAATGTTGTACTGTCTTCTTGACAGCTAGAATTTCCTTATGGTTGGATGGGTATTTTAGCTCTGCAGATTTGAAGGAACCTGAACCATAACCACAGATGTACTCTTTTCCTTCCAGGGCTTCAAGAAGGACTCCACCCCAAGTATGAGAAGAAGCATCTGTTTCTATGATCAGTTTCCCTGATCCTTGCGGCAAAGATAAAGGAGGTAAATCCAAAAGTTTGGCTTTAATCTGCTGAACTGCCAAAGTCATCTCAGAGGACCATTTCGTAGGATTCTTCTTCAATCTTTGTTGAAGCAGGTGTATGTCAATAGCTTTCCCTCTATAAAAATGCTTGATATAGTTAAGACTTCCTAGAAATCTCTGCAACTGGGTTTTGTCAAGGATCTGATCTAGAAAATGGCTGAAGACACTCAGGACATGTTTCTGTAGAACAACTTGTCCTTTCTGTATTTTGAATCCGAGAAATCAACTGGGTTTTGTCAAGGATCTGATCTAGAAAATGGCTGAAGACACTCAGGACATGTTTCTGTAGAACAACTTGTCCTTTCTGTATTTTGAATCCGAGAAATTCTATTTCAATTTTCCCGATATCCATTTTGCTCTCTGATAAAACTAATCCATGCTTGAATACAAGTTCATAAAATATTTGCAAGTGCTTGAGATGTTCTTGCAAGTTCTTAGAACAAATTAAAATATCATCAATAAAAACGAGCGCCCACTGCTTCTCTCTGAAGATATCTTCCATGCATTTCTGAAACTCAGAAGGGGCATTATTAATCCCAAATGGAAACACTTTCCACTGGTACTGGCCATGTGTAACCATGAATGTTGTTTTAAATCTGTCTTTTCCCTTGATACCAATCTGATAAAATCCTGATTTAAGATCAAATTTGCTAAAGATTGTAAAGCCGGTGATTCTTTTCAGGAGACTTGATTTATCAGGCAGGGGATAGCGAATATTTTGAAGCACATCATTAAGAGGTTTATAGTTTACAACTAACCTCGTCTTTCCTCTTTTGAATTCAGAATGTTTGTTCACTACAAATTCTTTGCAAGCCCACGGGCTCTTGGATGGTTCAATTAATCCCTTGGCTAGGAGATCCTTTATCTCTGCAGCACAAAATTCTCTCTCAGATGGAGACATTAGTCGAGTTGAAGCCTTCATAGGCTTAATCTTTTGGAGAGGATCAAAGGGAAGGGAGACAAAATATTTTCCCTTTTCCAGAAAGCATTACGACTTTTCTAACAACATTCTTTCACCAGCTTTTCAGTGATGTTAGAAAGGGCTTTTTTACCATGGGCATCAGAAAATGCTATACATCTATCCATTTTTAGTAACTGGGTAGGATTGGATTTATGTTCTGGTTTTTGTACAATGGACTGACATTTTGGAGCAAAATTAAAGAAAATAGGAAGTTCTACTGCACAATTGTTAATGAGGCAAGAGAATGTCATTTTCTTAGTATCTACAGAGAATCGACTAACTCTGGAAAGAAACTCTGATCCTAAGATGCAATCTTCATTTATTTCATCTAGTCTGTATAGGTTTAGGCAGTCATTTATCCCTTTGAGCTTTATTGGGAAGTTTTCAAATTTTGCATTTAAGGGAATATGAGTACCTTGAATAGTTGAGCCTTTATTTGAAGTGTTTTTCCAATAAAATTGGGGAAGAGGTGAACCTTTTGCTAGGTTCACTTGACATCCAGAATCAAGCATGCAATCCAGAGAATAAGGCCTAAATTCACTTGGGTGAAACTAGATCTGTACAACTATCTTCGGACCAGTGAGCATCCCCAAACTAGGGTCAGGAGATATTTCTTTTACCCTTGGGATTTCTGTTTCCATAGCTTGATCATAATTTTCACTTAGCTCTTCGTCTAAAGACTGGTCTCTTTCAATTTGTATGACTTTGATCATACTCTTTAGTTCTTCTATTTCTATCACTAAGCTTTTCAATTGCTGTTGTTTTTCTCTGACTTACAATCTTATCATTTGCTCTTTGTCTATCCTGTAACTCTGTTTGCTTTCATGGCCATCAGGATAGCCTTTATAAAGTTCAACAAGGTTATAGATAGTAGGAGTGACATGACTTACTTTACCTTTTCCTTTGTCTTGCTCAAGTTGCTTGAGCAATTGCTTCTTTTCTTCCTTTAATGATGCTCTTAGCATGTATTCAAAGGCTGGGGTTTCTGATAACTGCATGTCAATGGCAGCAATCCATTTCTCAATGTTCTGTGGCTTAATCAGCAAGAACATGTACAATGAGAAGTCGTAATCTGGAGGCTCAAACCCTCCCAAATTTGGTGCTGAATCTGAATCTGAAGATGAAGATGAAGGAGAAAATTTTTGGAGAGCAACTTTTTCAGTATCAGGCTCAGAATATTCAGATGCCCTGGATGCATCCAACGGCAAGAATATGACTTCGCCAGAGGGTGATTCATCATCAGAAGTTAGATCCCACAATCTAGGATCTAATTGCTCACAGAAGGAAGCTAGTCTAGTTTTAGACTTCTTCTTTGGACATTTGTTTGCCCAATGACCTCTTTGGCCGCAGATAAAACATGTTTCTTTGTCATTCTTATCAGTTCTGTGTTTAACAAAACTTTTGTGATTGGGTTTGCTATACTATTTGGGAACATGATATTTCTGCCTTCTCTTTTGTTTATAACGCTTTTCTGGATGATATCTAGGAAGACTAGCGTAAAAGCCCTTTTTCTGCTTGGACTTATGAAATTTGCAACTATCTGCTAAATGTCCTTGATTATGAGCACCACATCCCCAATCAGGCATCTTAGCAATGTTTTTACAAAATGATGGGGAATACATACTCTGATGTCTCTTGAATCCTTACTGACTCGCTTTTCCAAGCAGTGTTCTTGCCACGTCTCTAGTATACAGCTGTGTCGCTGGGCTAGAGAAAGGCCTCTATAGTTAATATGTTTATCCTTCATATACTGTTCTAATACGTCTGGAACATGTCCTGGGAAACTTCTAAGGTAGTTCTTCAAGTAAGCAGGATCTCCTGATTTTCCAAAAGAAATTAGCAATTGTTGCATATAACAAAAATATTGTTTGCTCTATGAAAGGTCACAGAGGCAGGCTGACATGAACAGAGAAGCAAGGTGTTCTGCATCTTCTTGTTCCTCAGCACCATAGAACTCTTTACCCAAATCCTTCAAGATTTGTTGATCAACATCTTCTGCTGACAACATTTCGTTCCTAGCTTCTTGTGGAAGCCATCTCCACCATTAATTAGCAAGTCCTGAAAGGCCTACTATGATCTGGCCAGCCAATTGCTATCCTATGAGGGTATCATTCTGGGTTCTTTTATATAGTGTCCATTGGCCCAACATTTTGATTGCAGTTTTAATGTCATCTCGAGGTTGGCATTGGATATTCAGAACAGGTTGGTCGGGCATTTGTGAAACAAGGTTATTCATGGAATTAAAGCCAAGCTGAAGTTTAAGATTTGGCGCTTTTGAAGCATCTGGCATTCTTATATCAAAAGTGTGTTCAGGAGGTGGGTTGTGAGTGGATGAAGATTATGTCATATGGTGAGCAGACATCATATTAAGGTATTTTGTGTCCAAGGCAGGTGGAAAGGAACTGAAGTGTCCGATCCATTCTTTAATCTCATCGCATTCTGCTTTGTCTCTACTAAAGTTAAACTCTGGTCTTTCATCCTCCGTGATACTAAGCATGCTGAAAGAAACACTACGTTGGTGTCTATTTTCTATTTCTTTCCTCTTATGCCCTTGTGTTGCTAAGGAAAAAACTGAGGGACTGAGACCTGGAACCTTCTTTTTAAGCTCTTGGGTTTGACCCAAAAGTTCTTCTAACTTAACAAGTCTTCGCTTAGTTTTATCAGCAGCTTTACTAACTGCTTCTTTTATTTCTGCAGAATCATTTAGGAGATCATCCATCAATCCTAACCTTGTTTCAACCAAATCAATCTTTTCTTTCTCTTCAACTATGGTCTTTTTTATATCCATAAGATCATAGGCCATGTCATCTATGTTTTGTGCGGTCATTTTATGCTGCATATTGCTCCAATTTCCTAACTTGATTTCATCTAGAACTGACTCATCAGGTCCTGAAGATTTATATGGAAGGAATTCCTTTTTTACTGAACCATCTGTTGAGTACTGACGAAAAGGAACCTCAAGTAAGTTTCTTCCTGGAAAAAAGGATTTTTGGCCTTGGTAGACAGAACATACCTAGACCTGGGGTTTCTCTTTGCTTTTGATGCTGGATCTTCTGCAATATTTTTCTGCAGGCTGGGAAATCTCTGTGTTGGCCACGATGCTCTATTTCATATAGGCCAGTGTAAGAAGTAGAGGGAGACTAAGATGTAGGGGCAGAGCTTGATTATTCCTGTCATCGGGATTGATTATAAGAAGACATAGAAGTTGATCTGATGAGGGGTGAAGAGAACTTAGGAGCAGGGGTTTGTTCTGGTAATCTGAAAGAACTGGTATCTTGGTCAAATGTTAATGGTTTTCTCATGATAGAGCATTGTAAACAGTCAGCATTTCGTAACTCCTGATATTTAAATTCCCATTTCTGGGGGTAGTTAATTCCTGTCCATTCAAATGTGACTGGAGTGACTTGGCAGGATTTATCGGATTCCACCACGCTTTGGAGGCATGAGCTCTGATGGACTTTAGATATGAGAGGAGGAAGGGTGTCATTACCAAAACGAATGCAAACGGCTCCTTTTAACTGTATGATTTTGGACCCTTGCATCATATGAAATCCTTGGGGTAGGATGTAAGCTTTCAACAGGTCGTAAATGTGGGGGTCGTCAAGACTGGCCGAATATTTAGGGAAGACATTCCCGAAGGCAGGACCATCGTGTAAGGGAGCAGTGAATCCGCCAATGATGGCATCGGCAAAATTGCGATGTTTGGTGTCGACTGCAACACATAGGGAAGAAATAGGAAGATAGGGACGAACAAGAGGTCTTAATCCTAATTTATTGGTGCCAAGGTGCGCATATTTGAAACCAGCTTTAATAGCCCAATCAATCTGTTGTTTGTCAATTAGATTGATATGTACTGGTTCTTTGGAATCAGTAAATGAAATATCTACAGAGAATATTTTTATTTGTGTTGCTGAACTATATTGCCACCACTTAAGTTTATACACATCGAAAGGTAGAATTCTAGGAAATTGCCAATCCTAAGAAGGATTAAGGTCTTGAATATGGATTATTGAGGAGTTTGAGCTAGATGATTCATTATGGAAGGACAATCTTCGGTCTGCTAAGGATACTTCTGCATTGTCTTTCTGCTGGAAATCTAGTGATATGTGAGGAATTGTACATTGACGGGTCCATCTTACTGGGATTTAGTCTCACAAGGGTTTTAATAACATAAGGACTTACTTCACACTCTCTCTGTTGTTGCCTTTCCTAAAACCTCATATAAATCCCTAAACCCAATCAATCCAACTCAATTTCCATTTCCACAATTTACATAATACAATTATTACTATATTGCTAGCCAAAGAGTTGCAGAATGAAAACGACAGAGACCGGTAACAAGAGTTTAATTAAACTTACAGAATAAAATCAGTTAATGCTAAACTAAACTAAATCTATTGTATTAAAGGTTATACTTACACTACATTGAAGACCCTAAGTAGGTAATTGGAGGCACATGCCATGAGTATAATATCATTTTATACCTTCATGGTTGGAAAGTAAGATCATTGTGTAACTAGAAGACGAGCAAATGCTAAGTATCATTTTTCTTAGAATAGAAGATGATTATTGCTAGCATTATGTGGTAGTTAAGTTGTTATTCACCTTCCAAAATTTGGAAATGGTTGAATTTGTTTACAATAAGCAAAAAGGAAAACAACATTGGGTAGGAAAAATCCATCTCCTTTCATGTCTTTTGTTCTAGATATTTTGGTTGTTCTCCATTTCTTGGGGGTATCGGTTTTGGGAGAGGATCGAAGCATGACATAAAGGAGATGAGCTCTTTGTGTATTGCATTGTTATTTTTCATGAGATTGAACGTTTGAGTCCATCGAATCTTCTAGAGATAATCCCTTACTTCTTTCGAGCACATGAAATATGTAAGAGTTACCTTACCTAAATATTATATATTTATTTTAATGTGCCGATTGGGAACAATGTCTATGCTATTACATTGAGGAAAAGAAAGGACGACTTCTACTTGTAGATAAATGGAGCCCATTACCTGGTTTATTATTTCTATGTTGATAAAATTCTTAGTTCAACCTAATAAAGTATAACAATTCATATTCTTGTATTCAATCATGAACACCTTTGTCTGAGTAAGAGGAACCCACAAGGAACCTGGCCACTCATCTTCTTATTTAATCTATAGAGAGGAGGACATAGTATCCCACATCTCATCAGTTTATATGATCATTTATCTTAATGACCCAATGAATAAAGAGTTGTTTTAAGCAAATAAATAAAATGAAATTCTTATTTTAAAGTCGATCTATTATAACTTAGTACATATTTATTGTCTAAAGTATCTAATGAAGAGAGGGTGGCCTCTATTTGACCCAGTTCCATAATATTGTATCTACACTTAGATATTCAAGGGCATGTCCCCCCTTAGTCCTTGACTATATAAATTATGAACTTGTTGTGTAGGTGACGGGGAAAATCCCTCTCATCCATTTATATCAATCGTATGCTTTTTTCTTTCTTTATTTATATTGGAGAGGATGGGGATTTTCTTCTTGTACAACTCGGGGATGGTTGATCTTGAAGTGAATAATTATTCACTTACACAAATAATATTACCAAAAGACTTGGAATATTAAATAAGCCATAATAATATATAAATGGATGATATAATAGATATGATGATAGATTACAAAGTGAGTTCCATTAATATATTAATCGTAAAGGCACTTTGGATACTATCCATGAAAGGATGCGTCATTTCAGGATTGTTTAGTAATAACTATTTAATAATTATTAATTATTAATATCAATATGTATTAATATTAATAATTCATATATATATATATATATATATATATATATTGTTTGTTGTTATTATTTAAGTTTGTTACAGATCCCATATATGGATATTATTGTAGTATGTAGATTGTCTTCAATATGAGAAAGGGTTGGTCTCCTTAATAGGAAGCCAATATTTCGCATATGTTTTAAAATGTAGCATACCTATTACTTATTAATGACAAAGTTGTATGATACACAGTCGTATTATTCTTTATTTAATTCCTATGGAGCTAAGAGATGAGAGCTCCAACTACCCTTATTTTTATGATAGGATGGAAATGGAAGAAGCTCTATCCTTTCTGATGATGTTATTTAATTATAAAGAATTCCAAATACTGTTGGAGTATTTAAGAACTAGGTTAATTATTAAGTTTTTGCATTCTTTAGTTAGAAGATGGAGAGTCGTGTTCTTTACTCAAAATTTGATTGATAGACATAATCTAGTTTTTCTCAAGAAATGAACTCAATGTGTGCAACTCGAGTTGTTACTTAAAGGGGAAAAGGTTGTGTGTCTATTGACTAATTATTTACATTGCTTATTGGGAATAGTTAAGAAGATTAGGAGGGAACCCTCACTTTTAAAAGCCAATGCTATCATACAAATTATTAAGACATTGGAGTTGGATCAAGTTTTGTCACAAGGAAACAAAGTTAGCTATTTGAAAACAAGCCTTTCATGTGTGATGCCAATTATGTTAGAAAGACAAACATTATGGTTAAATCATTTATGATTTAGAAGACTATGAAGTATCATCTATTCTTATTGAATAAGAAAGGATACATTTATGGTATTTGTGGAACCCAAGTTTATATCGTGAAAAGATATCAACTTGTGTTGTAGATTGTTTCCCTTCTTATTTAAGACAAATTAATAAAGATATTGACAAATTCTTTATGGTCATAGCCCATGTTTGGGTGAACCTGCACGTATATTGGTGCCTCTTTTGTATTTGTGTTTACTTGATTTATTTCATTGTATTGTTTTATGTACTTATAATATTGTTCTACCACCCTATCTTATCAATTGATTAAACATTTTAGAAAGGATCATTCATTTGTAAGTAAAAGAGTTAAATGCAATCAAGGAAATTTGTTAGTATTATGAGGATTTTGTATAGAGTTAAAGGTACTTTGATGATGAAAGTATTAGGAAATATATGTTTACCTTGTAAAATAGTTACTTTGGTGTAATTAGTAACATAAATGATTGCAAGTAAATCTCATAATTAGCTTAGCGATGGATATTTATCTTGAGAAAAAAATGAGATGAAATGCTTGTTGACTATACCTCTTAGGGTCATGAATAAGAATTTAAATAGATTGTTTGTGTTACATCAAATTATATGGCCTATATTTAGTTGAGAGCCTTCAATTGTTACAAGTTAAAGATCAATAAAAATATGTATTCTCTTATGTATAAGAATATAATCGATGAGGATTGTAATGAAATTAAGATCTTGTCATCAACAAGACTAATATAATTGGGTTGTTGATTAAAGATTGTTAAGATATGTAATTTATATGATTGAGTGTGTGTCTTATGCTCCAATAGTTAGAAATAAATAATGAATAGAGTTATTAATAGAGAAAATTTGCTTAATGGGATGATAGTTCTGTATCCTTGCACTATTGATGATAGAGAAATATTGGATAAGGATTAACGATTGAAATGATAAGTTTAACCAAGTGTACCACAAGAAGACAACAACCTCCATCTTTTGGTTAAGAGTCTCAAGTCAATATATGTTGAATGATTTAGTGGATTTTGATTACATAATGGTTATATGTGGGAATTCATATGGTATAAAGTGTATCTTAAACTATTACGTGATCATAAAATATTAAATAATGTATTCTAACAAAAACTTTGTAAATGATTATGCTTCCAATTGACAATTGAAATTAACATGATTGGGTGATTTTTGGAAATAATGAAAATTTTTAATACCCCACTTCCACAATCATATGAGATCGAAGTTGGGTATGCTACAAAATGGTATCAAAGAGGTTGCAACACTTTGTGGCCTTATGAGATTAATCGTAGAAAATAAAGAAACTTTATGAACTCATTTTATCTACTTGCACTTGACGTAGTTAGAAGAGTAATGTTATATCTCGTTCATTTAAGCAAACTTTATTGCCAGTAATGTTATGACTTACTTATTGTTGTTATGAGGTTCAAATTGTATAAACATTATCATGAAATTCTTAAGCCGTTTATGCTTGCAATACTAATGAATAGATTTATGACATTAGTCATAGAATGAATATTGTGAATTATAGTAAAGCACGTCTATGTGCTTATACAAGTAGAAGGTTCTGAATGCATAATACAAACTTAAGATACTAACTAATATACTTGTTTTCCTTGTGAGAATGAGAGGAAAAGAAAGACATGGTTTTATACTTAAGGATGGTGAAAGAGTATACTAGTAAAGTTGCTAAAAGTGATGGTAAAGTGCCTTGTAAATTCAAGAAATGGAGTTTCATTTTCTATGCATTTTCTAATGGAGTATCATCATACTTGTTCATTCTTTATTCATGTGCAATAAACGAACCAATCAACTCATTAATGTGAATTTGACTAAGGTCTTTAAACTCTTCATATGAACAACCACTGCTTCAAACTTCTTTGCCAAACATCTCAATATTTTCTCAATTACTCGATGGCATGGAAGGTCTTCACCATACCGTCTCAGTTGATTCGCAATGTTCATGAATTGAGTCATGAAATTAGCAACAAACTCATTTTCCTTCATCTTTAAATTCTCAAAGTCTCTTATCAAATTCTGCAACTTAATATTCTTCACCTTGGTCACACCTTAATAGCAGGTTTCAAGAGTTTCCCAAGCTTTCTTCGAAGACTTGGCACTAGATATCTTCGGAAATATAGATTCACTTAGGCCTTGTTGAATAAGAACAAGTACTTTGTTGTCCTTCTTCCTGTTTTCCTTCAACATGACACACTTGGCAATTGTCAAAGCCAATTTTGTAGCTTGATTAGTAAGCTCTGGGTATCCTACAATAACAAACTCCCACTGATCTTGAGCACGTAAAATTGCTCTCATCTTTATAAACCATGTATCAGAGTTTCTCTCTATCAACACTGGAATTTGTGGTTGCACTAATCTTCTCTTAGTAGCCATCACAACTCAAATTCCAAACAATTGTCGATAAAAAATGGAGATATAGAGATCAACCTCGCTTTGATACCACTAATGGAAGGTAGGGGAATGTTGGATTTAGTACCAATAACATTTAATCCCCATGAATGTAGGATAATACAATATACGTACGGGACGACTTATAAAGCATATGCATCCAACAACAATATGTTAAGGAAGTAAAGAGGAGGGTTGACACAGGTTCCTAACATCCCCTCCCTCTTAGAAATATTTGTCCTCAAAGCTTTAGATGTAGACATTGTTGTTGAATCTAAAGGAGTGGTTCCCATGTAGCATCCTATGGTTGCATGTCATGCCACTAAATTAATACCTGTGTGATGGATCGAGAGAAAAGCTAACAAGTGTAATTATTGAGGATGGCCTCCAACTCCAAAATGATGGATCCTTCATTCTCCAATTCTGGTAAAATAGTTTGTGCTCTGATGTTGGTGCCAATAACTTTCTTAAGGCAAGAGACATGAAATATTGGGTGAATGTGAGAATGAGGAAGTTCCAAGTTATAAGCAACGAACCCAATATTGTGAAGAACCTTATATGGCCCGTATAAATTTTGAGCCAGCTTATGACTCCCTTTAAGTTTCAAGGAGGATTGCTTGTAAGGTTGACGAAGAAAAAACATATCACCGACTTGAAAAGTGCACTCAAAACGGTGTGAATTGTCTTGTTGTTTCATTCAATTTTTTTCCATGTGAAGATTGTCCTGGAATTTAATGTGAAGAATCTAATCTCAATTTCAAAGAACTGTGTCAACTTCATGAACTAGTGATGTATGGAAGGAGCACTGGAGGTGTCTGGCCATAAACTACTTCATATGGAGTCATTTTAGATGCATTATGGTAGGAAGTATTGTACCACCATTCAATGAGATGGAGCCACTTTTCCCACTGATGTTGTTCAGAGTTGAAGCAACGAATATACGTTTTCAAACATTGCTTGATAACTTAAGTATGATCATCTGTTTGTGGGTGATATCCTAAACTCATATCCATTTTGGTGTCAGTGTGGCGAAATAGTTCTGTCCAAAAATGATTTGTAAAAGTTGTGTCGCAATCTAAGAAAATGGAAGAATGGATTCCATGATGAAAAAATATCTAGTCCATGAAAATTTGGTCGATTGAGGAGGAAGTATATGGGCGGATGAGAGCACAAAAAAATATATATATTTGGAGAGACAATCAGCCACAACCAATATTATGGTATTCCCTCCAGATTTAGGGAGCCCTTCGATGAAATTCATTGAAACATTTGTCCAAATCCTTGTAGGGATGGGCAAGGGTTCGAGAAATTCGAGGAGTGTTGTTTCACCCTTGTGGTGTTGGTAGGTATCACATTCAACCACCATATATTTAATTGTTGGTTTCATTCACTTCCAAAATAAGTTACGTCGTGCCCGCTCATCTGTTTTGAGGAACCTAGAGTTCCCCGTCGATGGAGAATCATGGAGTTCATAGAAGACAACCTGTTGAATATATGTGCTCTAGGGAAGCACTAGACTACCCTTGTATCGCAGAGAAGAAGCATTCCAGGAGTAATGTTGTAAAATAGAAGGTTTATTGTCCAATCGTTGGACAATTTCAAATAATGAAGAGTCATTGACATATCCTTGTTGAACAAATTGTAACCAATTTGGAATAGGCATAGAAATAACTAAAAGAGAAACGCGGTAATCAAATGTTTGAGAAAGAGCATCTGCCACAAGGTTGTGCTTTCCCTTCTTGTAAGTGATCTCATAGTCATAACCCATGATTTTTATAACCCATTTATGTTGTGTTGGGGATGGGAGCCGTTGTTCCGGGAAATATTTCAAACTCTGGTGATCAGTATTGAAGCAAAAAATATTCCCTAATAGGTATGGCAACCACTTCTATACTGCATGCAAAATAGCCATTATTTCCTTCTCATGTGTGGAGGTGGCTAAATTCTTAGCAGAGAGAAATTTTTTGGTGAACACAATGGGGTGTTCATCTTGAAGGAGAACAACACCAAGTCCATTGTTGTAAGAATCACTCTCAATAGTGAAGAGTTTGGAGAAATCAGGCGTAACTAGAATGTGTGTGGTACACATAGCTTGTTTCAGTTTGTCAAATGCACACTCAACAACATGTGTCCATGTAAAAGCATCCATTTTCAGTAGATTTTTTAATGGAGCTACAAACTTGTGTTAGTAGCCAGTCAGTCCCAAAAACCCACAAAGACTCTTCAGTGTCTGAGGATGGAGCCAAATTTTTATGGCATCTATTTTGGCAGGGTCTACGCAAACCCCTTGTGTTAAAAAAATATGCTCGAGATACCCTACTTCCTCCTACTCAAAAACACATTTAGACTATTTGGCATGGAGATGTTAATCATAGAAAAGTTGCAGTACAAGATCCAAATGTTGGAGATGCTCAACCCATGTTTTACTATAGATGAGGATATCATCAAAGAAGACCATGATGAAGTTCCATAAGTAGGGCCAGAATATTTTGTTCATCAATGCTTGGAATGTGGAAGGAGCATTCACGAGGCCAAAGGGAATGACCAAAAACTCATAATGGCCATCATGTGTGCGGAAATTGGTTTTAGGGATATCATCCTGATGAACCCAAATTTGTTGATACCTAGAAGGAATATCCAATTTGGAGAAAAAATGAGCACCATGAAGATCATCAACAACAGGAATTGGACATTTATCCTTTATTTTTATGTGATTAAGTGCTCAAAATTCAATGCAGAGGCACCGTGACCCATCTTTTTTCTAGATAAGAAGAATTAGTGAAGAAAAGGAACTGGTACTAGGGAGAATAATACCTTGCTTCAGCAAGTCCCGAACGAGCATCTCAATCTCTGTATTTTGGTGAAACATGTAGTGATAGGGCCTGATGTTGGGAGGGACGCTTCTAGGACGGAGCGGAATATGATGGTCCTCTCTTCTTGAGGGTTGCAATCCCACTGGTTCAGCAAAGACATATGCATATTGATCAAAAATTTGTTGTAGATCCAAGGGAGAAGTGGAGACCATTGAAGGTTGCATCTGAATGAAATGGAGCTAAGCGATGACACCATGTGATTTATTCTTAAGGATATTTTCCATGCGATGTGAACTGATGATGCTAAAAGACTTTGGTTGTAAGCCCTTCAATGTGTATTTTTCCCATCAACTGAAAACTGCATCCAAATTTTAGCAAAATCCCATAAGATGGGCCCAAGTGTGCGTAACTAATGAGCGCCCAAAACCATATCACATCCACCTAAGGGCAAGGAAAACATGTTGGAGCACAAGTTATAATCTCCAATAGAGATACACACATTTTTAAAATTCCCTTTGTAAGGTAAGGTTCCCCCATTGGCAATCATTACTTCAAAGCTGGAGCAACAATGGACAATACAATCATCATGTTTGGCGATCCATGGGTCAATGAAGGTATGAGTGCTACTAGAATCAATGAGTATTGTAAGAGGGAGATTCTTGAAGAAAGCCTTGACCCACATGGTTTTTGGGGAGGTGACTCTGGCTAATGCATGGAGAGATATATTTCGATGGTAATCTTGAGAAGGAGGGGCAATAGGCAACTGCTCAATGTTGTCCTGATCATGTACTGGATCTTGAGCATCGTCAGAAATTTTAGGTGCAAGCAAAGAATTCACATTCAAGAGATAGAGATTTTTCTAAGCACATCAATGTCCTCGGGTGAATTTTTCATCACAATTATAACAAAGCCCTTTTTCTCTACGTGCCCGCATCTTGACTTCAGAAAAATGCTTGATACGAGTGGTTCTAGGAGTCGGCATGATTGGAGATATTTGGGGAACCATATTTCTGAAAGGAACAAAAGTGGATTTGGAGCATTGTTGATCTATGAGCTTGTCCTTGTAGAAATTCAGGCCAGTAATAGATTGATTTCACTCACAGCAATTTACAATTGATCATGCAAAATTGTCAACAATGGAGACTGAATATGGAGCTGTAACACAAAATTATATTAACTCAGTGTACAATAGCCAACCCTGTAATAACATAGGTTGCTGAATATATAGAATACATCAACAGGTTGAATGCATAAGGAGGCATCCAAAACTAGCATAAAGCAGGCTTACCCAAAATAGGCAAATCCCCCATAGGTGTAAAAAGCTGATCCCAAATCTGTCATGAGGCTCACGAATTGGCAAGGGCGCATGGGCAAGCTAATGAGTGGTGGAATGGCAGCTCATACATGCTTTTGCATGGAGGAAAGAGTGGAATATGAAGAGGGCAACAAACTGATTCACCTCACCTAGTCTTGCTTTCCTATGTGCCTTAAAACACTGTAAAAGCAGGCTATAAAGCAGAAAAAACAGATAGGCGCCTAGGAGGCTAGGAATAAAGCAGATTTGATTCCTAAGGATTTTC
>LPNX010990445.1:504868-625828 GCA_001517045.1 Pseudotsuga menziesii | reverse complement strand
AATGGCACTCTGTTTCTTGCTTGACCAGCTGATTGGCCCTTCTGCAAGCATGAACACATAACCTAAAGTGGACTTCCTGTCTGTGCTATCACCTGCCCAATCATTGTCAGTAAAACCAATTAACTCAAGGTCAGAATTGGCTTTGTAGAAGATCCCATGTGTCCTTGTTCCCTGAACAAAGATAAGGATCCTCTTGGTTGCTTTCCAATGGATCTCATGAGGCTGATCCATGAATCTAGAAGCCACACTTACTGCATAACAAAGATCAGGTCGAGTATGTGTCAAATACAATAAACATCAAATCAATTGCCTATACAGTGTATTGTTTACCATCGGTGGAGAATCATCTTCCTCCAGCTTCACTCCTGAAAGGAAAGGAGTTTTGCTTGCTTTGCAATCTTGCATTCTGAATTTGATCAGCAAATCCAATGCATATTTAGACTGGTGCACCTTGATTCCATCTTTGGTTTGAGATATCTCAAGCCCCAAAAATTGACTTAGGAGCCCCAAATCTGTCATGGAGAAGGCTTGGTTCATAGCTCCTTTTAGGGAAGCAATCTTAGCCTGTGAGCTTCCTGTAATGAGGAGGTCATCAACATATAACACAATGATCATTAATGAACCATTAATTACCTTCAGATAGACATTCGAATCTGATTTGCACCGAACAAAATTCAAAGATAGCAAGAAGCTATCTATCTTGGCATACCAAGCCCTGGGGGCTTGCTTTAGCCCATACAATGACTTTCTCAACCTGCACACAAGAGAATGGTCAGTAGCAAAACCTTGGGGCTGCTGCATGTATATCTCCTCTATGAGATCTCCATTCAGGAAGGCACACTTTACATCCATATGATGTACCTCCCATTGCCTTGAGGCTGCAATGGCTAGAGCTAGTCTGATGGAATCCATCTTTGCCACTGGGGAAAAGGTCTCATTGTAATCGATGCCATGAACCTGTGAGTAGCCTTTAGCTACCAATCTATCCTTTTACTTCAGTGGTGAACCATCAGCAGCAAACTTGGTCTTATAGACCCACTTACACTGGACTAACTTTCTTCCTGGAGGAAGATCCACTAGCTCCCATGTGTTGCTCTTCTATAGTGAGTTGAACTCCTCCTTCATGGAAGCTTGCCATATTGGATCTCCTACTGCTTCTTCATACGTTTGAGGATCAGATTCCACCATCAAATAGCATTTTTCAGCAAACATAGGATCCTTCATGCACAGACCACTCTCAAATTGAGATCTAGTCCTCCTTGGGTCATTGGTATCCCCAGCTAGCTCTCCTGCTGCATGTAGTATCTTGGATGCCCATTTAGGCCTTGTGGGGCTGTTTGGGTCTGCAATAAACTCATATCCATCAGACAAATCAGAATCAGCATGTTCAACAAACTCTTTACTTACTTCTTGAGGTTCAGGTGGTGAAGAGGCTTCACCAACTTCCACTGCTGCAAGGGGTTCTTCTTCAAACTGAACACACCTTTCAATGAAGGATTTGTTTGTGCTCAATTTTATCAACTTGTACCCTTTTGAATCTTCATAGTATCCCACAAAAAGACACTCTTGGCTTTGGGGCTGCAAAGCCTTCCTCTTCTCTGTCGGGATTCTAGCCCATGCCTTTGAGCCAAAAATCCTGAAATGGGTCACATCTGGCTTGTGCCCACTCCATGCTTCGAAGGGAGTCATGCCATCAAGCTATTTATGAGGCACCCTATTCTGGATATAGGCTGCACAGTTGATAGCTTTGGCCCAGTACTTTGGTGGCAAAGTCTTGGCCTCCATCATGTATGTTGCCATCTCCTTCAGTGATCTGTTCTTCCTTTCTGCAACACCATTTTGCTGTGGTGTGTAGGGGATAGAATGCTGCATCTGAATACCTGCATCTGCACAATAGTTAATAAACTTAGTCTTGAAATACTCACCACCATTGTCAGATCTGAGTGCCTTGAGTTTCCTTCCACACTGGTTTTCAACCAAAGCCTTGAAGACTTTGAATAGGCCAAAAACTTCTGACTTGTGTTTCATGAAGTGAACCCAACAATACCTGGAAAAATAATCAATAAAGTTCAATGCATATTTGGCCTGACTCATGGACATATGAGGGAATGGGCCAGCAACATCACTGTGAATCAGCTCGAGGGGTGCAGAGGTTCTCTCATGACTAGCTTTCTCAAATTTGTGCTCTGGGTGTTTTCCTAGGATACAGCCTTGGCAGACTCCTTTGGAAAATTTTATCTTGGGAAACCCTATGACCATATCTTTTTCACTTAGATCAAACAGATACTTGTAGTTTAGATGGCCAAATCTTTCATGCCATAGCTTGCTAGCTTCATTAGCATGGATAAGAAGAGCAGAGGGGTTTGAGTAAGGTAGGAAGTGTGAAAACATGTATACCTTTTGAGCATGATTCGCTACTCCTTTTGCAATGACTCTACCAGTTGAGATTTCTGTGATCTCAACATCATCAGGGGAGAATATGACTTTCTTAGGAGACCCAGTGTGGGTCATCTGGTACACTGACAGAAGGTTGGAGGCGAGACCAGGGACATACAGCACATTGCTGAACTTACCATGATCAAGATCTATTCTTCCTTTGCCCATACTTTCAGTGAGAGAGTCATATCCCAGTACAATAGATGGTCCTTTCGACTTCTCCAGTGAGGAGAAGGCCTCCTTAGTCGAAACCATGTGTCTTGAAGCTCCAGAATCTATGATAAAACTGGGTGAGCTTGATGTGCTAGCAACTAGAGCATGAACTCTCTCTCTGTCATCTGAACTTGATCCTCCTTCTCTCTTCTTTGAGCCTTCTGGAAGGGAGATTCCATTCTTCTCCAATAGTTGAGTTAGCATGTCTATCTGCTTTTTCATACAAGAGCTTTCAGTGTGATTGCCCTTCGAACAGTATGAGCACTTGTTCATTTCACCTTTGTTTTTCTTCTTCTGGGTATTTTTCTTGGGACCTTGTTGATCCTCTGGAGACTGCTTCTTGTCTCTCCTTTGTCCAGGTGGCTTTCTAGCTTTCTTTTTTCTTTTATCCACCTTCGAATCTCCAGCAATCAAAGCTTGATCTTTGTATGGTTTGATGGTGCCCATCATCACCAGCTTGTCTTGTTCCTGTGTGAGAGATTCCATGAAATCTGCGAGGCTAGGCATCTTCCAGGTTCGAGCTGTGAGTTTTGTGGCATAGAAGTTCGAAACAAAGACTGAGTAGTCAGGTCCTAGCTTTGATAGGATGGCCAACACGAGCTGATCATCTTTCTTTTCGATACCACACTGCTTCAGCTGCAAAACTAGTGCTTTGAACTTGGAGAAATATAGTTGCAGGGATTCAAAGCTGCTGGGACTCAGAGAAATCAGCTCATTTTCGATCTGATGTCCCCTCATCTCATCTGTCTTTCCAAAAGGCTTAGACAGCTTCTCCCATACTTGATCCGGTGAAGTTAATCCATCGAGATGGAAAAGGAGGTCTCGGGAAATACTGAGACATAGGAGGCCATAGGCCTCATCTCTTCGATTGTGCCATTTGATCTTCTCTGCAGCAGCATTGGGCTCTATTTCTGTAGCCATAGTCACCCTGTAGAGGCCTTTCTCTCTCAATAAGATCTCCATCTCTGCTTTCCATTCAAAATAGTTGAAGGGAGTCAAGATAGTTTTCTGTGAATCCATAGCTTCAGAAAATCTGTCCCGGCTGTCAGTAGAAGGCTCCCAGTCTTGATGTCGAACCTGCAAAACAATTTTTGGAGGAGAGTAACAACCTACAATAGCTTTGATACCATGTAGAAATTCAGGCCAGCAATAGATTGATTTCACTCACAGCAATTTACAATTGATCATGCAAAATTGTCAACAATGGAGACTGAATATGGAGCTGTAACACAAAATTATATTAACTCAGTGTACAATATCCAACCCTGTAATAACATAGGTTGCTAAATATATAGAATATATCAATAGGTCGAATGCATAAGGAGGCATCCAAAACTAGCATAAAGCAGGCTTACCCAAAAAAGGCAAATCCCCCATAGGTGTAAAAAGCTGATCCCAAATCTGTCATGAGGCTCACGAATTGGCAAGGGCGCATGGGAAAGCTAATGAGTGGTGGAATGGCAGCTCATACATGCTTTTTCATGGAGTAAAGAGTGGAGGATGAAGAGGGCAACAAACTGATTCACCTCACCTAGTCTTGCTTTCCTATGTGCCTTAAAACACTGAAAAAGTAGGCTATAAAGCAGAAAAAGCAGATAGGCGCCTAGGAGGCCAGGAATAAAGCAAATGTGATTCCTAAGGCTTTCCCAAGCGCTACATGAGTAAAAGATGGCAAGTTTGACCTCTATGGATAGGCAATTAGCAACTTGCACATGGTGGGACTCATGGACTAGGCAAATAAGACAAAAAATAATGAATTAATGTCTAAGTGGGTAAATACTATGGGTTGATTATTCTAACAGTCCTCCACCAACTTATGCAACCCGATGGATTCCATCAATGTAATGGGAGGAAAAATTTTAACCTTAGATCGGATTGCATCCTTCAGACCACTAATAACACAAGTCTTGTAGAATGCACTAGAAAATCCTTCTGTTTGATTGGCCAAATTATCAAATTTTGTATGATACTCCCTCACAGTGCCAATTTGGAGAAGTTTAGTGAGTGCTCCTATGAAGTCATCAAAATAACTAGGCCCGAATCATTGCAAAAGGAGTCGACAAAAATCTTTCCATTTTGGCTCTTCATGAGCCTTGATGTACCAACGAAACCATTGAAGGTATTCATGTTCCAAATGAAAGGATGCAAATAGGACTTTGTTGACAACAAAATTGTTATGCAGATTGAAATATTGTTTTGTCCTATCTATCCATCTAGTTGAATCATCTCCATTGAAGCAAGGAAAATCAAGCTTTGACCCACGAAAAATTGTTGGAAGAAGAGAAGATAGTGTCTACAAAAGATTCTAGTTGTTGTCTATTGTTCATGGTTGAATGTTGAAGATGGAGGCTGAGAAATTTTTCCTCAAGATCTTGGAGTTTAGTCTTGAGGGCAGCAAGTTTGTCTTCCATTTGCTTGTTTACTCCTGTGCAAGTGATGACCATAACCAGGAGTTTTTTTCGGAAATGGGTAGAAAAACAAAAACATAAATCTTTTTAGAAAAGGAAAATTTGGAGTGGGAAAAAACTTTAGTGGGTAATTGGGTTTTGACTAGGTTTTGGACACATTTTAAGAGACAGGGAAGCAGAAAATGAGAATTTCATAAGAGGGGTGAAAGGATGGGAAGATTTTTCAGAGAGAGACAAGAAAGTAGAAATAAGAAATGAATGTTGTGGAAAAATTTGAAGACGATAGGGTGAGGATCAAAGAATTTATGGAAGACCCTAAGAATATATAAATGTGGGATTCTGAGCTCTAGGAAGTGGAATTTGGGATAGGGTCCTCAAGGAAGGAAATATGAAAATGGAATGAAAAGGGTTCTAGAGAATTTTCAAGGCAAATAGAGCTAAAACAAATAAGATAGGGTGAAAAATAGAAATTTATATTTTTTTTTGGTTGGGTGGAATGGATATGTGGCAGCTCTGGATAGATGCAAGCTATGATTTAAGATATGGACCGCATGTATGTGCAGCTTCCTAAGGGTTCAAGGGATTCACTCGACCACCAATGTTGTCTAATGGCTTGCGTATTGGGGTAGTACCCTTCACTCCACGACTCAGGTAAAACTGATAATCACTTTTCCACAAATGACAACTCTTGGTTTACCTCATGGGTGGGAACTAGTCAATCAGGTAGGTCGTTTCCATTTTCTCTTGACAGGCCCTTTCAATGGCCAGCTACTTCAAGGTTCTTGTGGTACTCCTCACAATGATTTTTAGGGATATGCCTAAGTACTTCCCACAGTTAAGTGGACGGGGGTTATTCCCTGATCAGAACTTGCAATTGAAGTGAACAATACAGATGCAAAGAAGAAGAACTATTGCAATAGTCACATCACCAAGAAGCACCGCAAAAGAAAAATAATTGGCAGAAATTCCACCCAACGAGCCCAAGAAAGTGCTCTGATACTAGATGTGAGAAACCCCTGCAATAATTAATGAAAATATACGATATAATAGAAATAACAGAGCAAAAAAGGAATTTTATTGATTGCATGCCACTTCGAGGGTGCAACCTCCTTTGAGCAACCTTAATACAAATAACTCTTGGATTCCTTCATTGACCTCAACGCATACTTATATACTAAATCTAATATAAACAACTATTACTCCCCATGAATGTAGGATAATACAATATACTCACAAGATGAATTATAAATCATATGTGTCCAACAACAATATACTAATGAAGTAAAGAAGAGGGTTGACACAGATTCCTAACATCTGACACATCCTTGAAAATGCCTAACAACCCAATCAAATTCCAAGCAAAAATACATATGGATTTAGTTGTCCTCTACTAAGTATGTAGACATCAAAGTGAACAAAATTTCCATGACACTATTCTATAAAAATGAGACACAAATAGTTTTGGTCAACATCCAAATCGTAAATCTTGTGTATGATTCAATTGTACGGCATTAGTGAACCGTATCTTTTACCAAATAACTACTAAGTAGTAAAACATGTGTCCAACTATGGTCAAATGTCAAACCAATCATCATGTTGAGATCAAACTCCAATAATCAATGGATGTTGCACAAAATATGAAAAGTGGTAGAAACCTAAAAAATTCCCAATTGGAAATTTATCACAAGTGATAAAATATTTGCAACGCTATTATGGTTTTTGTTGTTGCCTATTTGGCATTTTGTTTTTCTATGTTTTCTATCCACAAAATATTGTGTCCCATTTGGTGTTTTGTCCATTTTTAAAAAACTTGAAGTGTGACAATAATCATCAATATTCCCCCCCATCAATTGAAATTCAAAAATTTGTTGATGTCATGTAGGTTATCTTGAACTAAATCATCACTTTTTCTAGTGATTTTGGTTTTCCACTAACTAGTTTCACTTCATTTGGTGGTTTCAATTTAGCGATAATCATTTTAACTTCATTTTGTCATTTTAGAATAGTTTATTCACCATTTAAATACATCTTTACCCATATCTAAAATTGACAATAAGATTTATGTAAAATCTTGGCTACTAAATTCCATTACCAAGATCTCATTCAAACCTAATGAATTGTTCATTTGTTAAACTTCCACTTGTTTTGACATTTCTTTTAAAGATGATTTATATTTCAACAATGAAGACAAGGATGGAGATCAAAATACTTTTTCTTCAAATGACCAACTCGGTGACAATGTCGACTCTTATCAATGTGTTTAACATCAGTTTTATCATTACCACCAGCGTAGATCCAAATCTTAGGCTCTATCAAGCACCGAGAGGGATCACACTCTCTAGGTGCAAACCTCTCCAGGTATTAATACACCATTAGAACCAATCAATGTAGCTATTAATTTATGCATTAATATTAATACACCATACATTAAAACCTATACAAAGAAAAAACTCACTCTACAAGTTAATGAAATGCTAATGAAATTCTGTTACTGAACAAAAAACTCAATGTGCAAGTTAATGAGTTAATGAAATTCTGTTACTGAAATTCAATATATTTTCAAATATGACACTTTTCAATTTGACTATATTTGCAACTATAATTTAAAAAAAATATTTAAAATATAATTGGCAAAAAAATGATTTAAAATTTTTTTATTATTTAAATTATTAAAACTTTATAACTATTAAAACATTATAATTATTAAAGCATTAAATTTATTAAAACATTATAATATTATACTATTCCATAAATAAACTATATTTTCAATTATATTTAAAAAACCTTATTTTTTAAAAACATTTTTACTATTCAAATTATCAAAACATTATATCTATTAAAACATTATAATTATTAAAACATTATAATATTATACTATTCTATAAATTGACTATATTTTCAATTATATTTTAAAAACCATAGTTAAAATATAATTGAAAAAACACTTATTTATATCTTTAAATATTTTTTATTATTATAAATAATTAACTATTAAAAAACCATATTAATAGTACCTATAATTTAAAAACCCTTATTTAAAATTTTGAAATACTATCCTAAATGAAAACATTAAATTGTTTCAAACCTAAAGATTACATACATTTTAATACTATCCTAAATATAACTTCAAGTGAGATCTAGGATCATGTTAATATGGTTCTCACTTATTTAATAAATTAAAGTATATTAGTATTCAAAGCATCTACCTCATACATGGTTTTAAAACCATGTGTAAGGCCCTCCTAAACCATATACAATAAAACCATGGGTTGTTTAGGAGGCTTTGCAAGTGGTTTTAAAACCATTTGCAAGGCCCTCCTAAACCATGTACAATAAAACCATGGGTTGTTTAGGAGGCTTTGCACGTGGTTTTAAAACCATTTGCAAGGCCCTCCTAAACCATGTACAATAAAACCATGGGTTGTTTAGGAGGCCTTGCACATTGTTTCAACATTTTTTTGTCGAGAATTAATTAATTAATTTATTATTATTTTGTTAGGCATGAACATTAGAACATATGCCCATATTGGGTTGTTTGTGTGGTGGACATTGTTTTTTGGGATAATTAAATTTTTTATTTTTAGTTTTAATTTTGTGTAGGCCAACATGTTGGGTATAAAATTTATTATTATTTTATTAGAGTGTCACATACAAACGTGACAACATCTCTCCCATATTGGGCTGGAGAGCACCTCACTTCTCTCGGTGCAATCATCAACTTGTTGGACGTTTGAAGCTTTCCCCTTCAATTTTTTGACAAGAAATCCTACACTCACAAACAGGATTGGTTTGGAATAGTAAGCAATATGAAAGTTGATGGTGTTAGACACACCAGGAACAAAGAGAAGGTGGGGGGGTGAATCTATGTGTGCAGTATTTATTACTTTTTCAATTTTAACAATCAACAACTAATTCATCAATGCATTATTTTACCATTTGCATAATCATTTCATAAACATCTATCACTTCATCATTTATAAATCATAAGCATCTGAATCATGAAGTCATAACAAGAACCATAGCACAAGAGAACACAACACCATATGATTTTGTAATCTTTTTGTATTTGTTTTGGAACGGCTACAACTGTGAGGTAAAATCAACACCTACTGATACAAAGAGCACCTACTCTTCATCCAGGACCCTGCCTGGTTTTCTTAGACCCTGTTAAGAAGGGTTAGAGGTATCTTAACCTCAAAAGCAAGACAATATTGATTTTACAATTTACAGCTCAATGTCTCATCATACTCATCACACACACATATCACTGTCAAGTGTGCTCATTGCCACATGATCTTTCTGTCTACGTCATCATTGTCATATTAAACATCACTACTGTTGGTCATCTACTGCTGCAACACTCTTCTGATCATCACTATTTGTGGTCATCAATCATCTTGTTCAATCTCTGATGCTCATCCTCTTCACTGCTGATCATCCTTCTCTGCTGTAACTATGCATGGTTTGCTCGGGAACACTTCTTTAAACTCGACATTAAATTGCTTCCCAAGTCTTATCAGACTTCTTCTTCACCTCAAACCTTTGTACATTCAATTGTACAAGACACTGAGCCCTAACACATGAGGTTTGAGATTCAGATTCCTTCCTTCATTAATTAAACCCTCAGTCAGAGCTGTAGCTCATGCACCATCACATAAGCAACTTTTCTCTATGTCTACTTCAGATTCTTCAACATACCATCAAGGTTACTTAGGAAAACCCATGCATCCAGTGATGTAACCTTACTGTATATGTGTAATAGCTGAGGACTAAAAGAAAATTAGACTTACCTTTATGAAAACTACTTGTGTAAGTCACATTTCAGGCTCTTATACATACCAGCAGTCACTGGGATGACCATGTATGTCTTTGGATTGTGTGCAGACTCCAAGCTATGGATGAGGACTGTGGTCTGTGCATCATTGGCCAAATTCAATAACTTGCACCTTTGGACTGTTTTGTATGTGCTTGTAAGACTTCCAACTCGAGTTCCAAATCATGACTTGTGACTACTGGGTCTTTCCAAGGGCAGCAGTAAACTTTTTATCCACCAAGCTTAGACTGTCTTACCACCTCAGGACCGCTACTATACTTTGGAACTACTCCACCATTAGTCTGTTGCAAACTCAACCTGTTCCAACTAAAGATTAAACCCAAACGCTATACTGCAGCAAGAATTTGGGCCTCCAATACTTCTTCAACATGTGGACTGTCATAAGGATGCTGCAATAAATTCGATCTAACAATTCGGGACTGTTAGGGTGTCAAAACTATCAGGACTATTAGGGCATCAAACAATTTGAAGGAAGCTCAGTTCTGTGTTGCTAATGCTTACTGCTCATACTTTACCTTGAAATGGGTGTACATCATCATAGGGCATCATTGCAATTAAACTCTATAAACAAAAGAAAGGTATGTTTCTTCAAAAGGAGAAAAGACTGTTCATCCACCGATTATATCAGTCACTTGGCTGTTGCAAGTACTACTCCTCTAACCCCAAAAATATAGCTCCAATCCACTTGAAACCCACCTATAGGTTTCCCAATAAGGTGCTGAAAAAACTTGGGTCTGCACTTCTTCTTTGCTACTGTAACCCTCAGTCAATGAAGTAAAACTCAGCCCATTCCAATTTTTTCAGAATTGACAAATCCAATCTCAGGATTCCTTCTTGGTTGACTTCTTTGACTTGCACATTCTTGGGCTTTGTGGCCAAACCCACTAGAGGTGTAGCATCTCTATGTGTGACATGTGGCAGCAATATGTCTGACTTGATTACATGTCCAACATCTAACTGAGTCTTTGGGGCTTCCAACCTTTCTTCTTCCATATAATCTACAATTCATAGCCTTATGATCAAAGTTAGAACAAAAATAACAATAACCATTGAAACCACTTTCATACCTAGGTCTTGGAGTTGTTTCTTTTATGAGCTTGCTTTGAGGAATAGACCTAACTCCTTGTTTCATATTTGAACTTCCAAAGTCCTTATTGTCATGTGCAGGTGCATGGGGAGCAGCTTTGGATGTTGATGGACCTGCTTCTGGAGTCTTTAGAAACCAAGTGTCATCTTCATATTTTTCTTTGTTCTTCTTGTAACCAAGACCAGTTTTGTTGAGAGGAGATATTTGGAAATCCAAGATCTTATCTAGGACAATTGAACTGTTCTGGAACTTGAAAAAGGCTGCATTCTTCTTACCTTTCTTCCCGAGACCAACTACCTCCATTTCCAAATTCTAGATTGTCTCCTCCTTTTCTTCCAGTTGACTCTTCAGGATTTCTTCTATCCTCATAGCTTCCTCCAGCTGAGTCTTCGAAACATAATTTACCTCTTTAGTCTCTTCAAGCACTTCAACAATCTCTTCTGGTTCCTCCTTTTGACAGATCAATTCAGTCTTTAGTTGTTCAACTTTAGCATTCTTGTATTTTATTTGATCCCGCAACTCTTTGTCTGTGTGTTTGAGCTTCACAAGAAACACTTTCATTGTCATGGTCTTCTATTGATATTCATTCAAGGAGTTCAAGATTTTCTTTTTGAACTTCGTGAAGTCACTCTGGTTGAGATAACTGTGTTCAGGAACCAATTGGCCTTGAGATCAATATTCAACAACGTGGAATGTATCTCATGTGCAGTCTTTGATAGCCCTTCATCATCATCCACAAGAACCTTCTCAATTTCATCACACAAACTATCATTACAATCACAAGAGTCCATACCTTTACTGGAGTCATCTTCTTGCTTGTCTTCTCCTTGATTGATATTTTCCAGGGTCTTGTCTTTTGATTCCTAATCAGTCTTTTTAGGTTCTGGTCTTGCCTTCTTATACTCGCTTTCCAACTTGAACCATAGGTCTTTGGCTGAAGTGTACTCTCCTACACTTTCCTTCACTGAGCTGGGAAGTCCATCCATGAGGAATTTCAAGGTTGTGGTGTTGTCCTTCTTTGCTTCCTTCTGTACATCTGATTTTCCATTCTTATTTGATGGAGCGGGTGAATTGATAACAATCTCCCAAACAACAAACTTCTTTAGATAAGCCTTCATTTTGCTCCTCCAACTGAAATAATCTATCATATCAGGTATAGGCACATCATTGCTTGATGACTCTTCCTTTTCCTCCTTTGTTTCTAAGGATCTCCTTCAAGGCTTGGGAGGAAGGCCGGATCTCATACCAATTGTTAGACACACCAAACATAGAGAGAGGTGGGGGGGCGTGAATCTGTGTGTGCGGTATTTATTAATTTTTGAATTTTAACAATCAACAACTAATTCATAAATGCATTATTCTACCATTTGCATAATCATTTCATAAACATCTATCACTCCATCACTTATAAATCATAAGCATCTGAATCATGAAGTCATAACAAGAACCATAGCACAAGAGAACACACCACCATATGATTTTGTAATTTTTTTGTATTTGTTTTGGAACAGTTACAACCGTGAGGTAAAATCAACACCTACTGATACAAAGAGCACCTACACTTTATCTAGGACCCTGCCTGGTTTTCTTAGACACTGCTAAGAAGGGTTTTAGGTATCCTAACCTCAAAAGCAAGACAATATTTCTTTTACAATTACAGCTCACTGTCTCATCATACTCATCACACACACATATCACTATCAAGTGTGCTCATTGCCACATCATCTTTTTGTCCACATAATCACTTTCATATTAAACATCGCTACTGCTGGTCATCTACTGTTGCAACACTCTTCTGCTCATCACTATTGTTGGTCATCAATCATCCTGTTCAATCTCTGATGCTCATCCTCTTCACTGTTGATCATCCTTCACTGCTGCAACTATGCATGGTCTGCTCAGGAACACTTCTTTAAACTCAACATTAAACTGCTTCCCAAGTCTTATCAGACCTCTTCTTCATCTAAATCCTTTGCACATTCAACTGTACAAGACACTAAGCCCTAACACACGAGGTATGAGATTCAAATGCCTGGCTTCATTAATTAAACCCTTAGTTAGAGTTGTAGCTCATGCACCAGCACATAACAAATTTTCTCTATGTCTACTTCAGATTCTTCAGCATACCATCAAGGTTACTTTGGCAAAGTCATGCATCCAGTGATGTAACCTTACTTACTGTATATGTGTAGTAGTTGAGGACTAGAAGAAAATCAGACTTGCCTTTATGACAACCACCTATGTAAGTCACATTTCAGACTGTTATACATACCAGAGTTCACTGGGATGACCATGTATGTATTTGGACTATGTGCAGACTCCAAGCTATGGATGAGGAATGTGGTCTGTGCATCATTGGCCAACTTCAATAACTTACACATTTGGACTGTTTTGTACATGCTGGTAAGACTTCCAACTTGGGCTCCAATTCATGACTTGTGACTGTTGGGTTTGTCCAAGGGCAGCAATAAACTTTTGATCCACTAAGCTTGGACTGTTTTACCACTTCAGGACCGCTGCTATACTTTGGAACTACTCCACCATTAGTCTGCTGCAAACTCGGCCTGTTCCAACTAAAGATTAAACCCAAAAGCTATACTGTAGCAAGAATTTGGGCCTCCAATACTTCTTCAACATGTGGACTATCATAGGGATTCTGCAATAAATTCGATCTAACAATTCGAGACTATTAGGGTGTCAAAACTTTCAGGACCGTTTGGGCATCAAACAATTTGAAGGCACCTTGATTCTCTGCTGCTAATGCTTACTGCTCATACTTGACCTTGAAATGGGTGTACATCATCATAGGGCATCATTGCAATTAGACTCTATAAACAAAAGAAAGGTCTACTTCTTCAAAAGGAGAAAAGAATGCTCATCCATTGAGCATATCAGTCACTTGGTTGTTGCAAGCACTGCTCCTCTAACCCCAAAAAGAAAACTCCAATCCACTCGAAATCCACCTATACGTTTCCCAAAAAGGTGCTGCAAAAATTTGGGCATGTACTTCTTCTCTGGTGATGTAACCCTCAGTCAATGAAATAAAGCTGAGTCCATTCCAAATTTTTAGAATTGAAAAATCCAAATCTCTACTACTATTTTTGGATGAAAAAGATAAAACAAAATGTTGTCTCATACCCAAAATTTCCTTAAAGATGATGCCCGAAAATCAGAGAATAATATGAAAGAAAAAACATTCACATGTCTGCTACAAAAATTTTTGAGTTTTTCTTCTGTGGACTGCTGCCAGTCAAAAATCCTCAGTCATTTTTCCAAAATTATATTTTTAAAATGAGTGAGGGAATTGGCCTATTTATACTCATTTCGTAGGACATTTACTAGGCCAACTTGTTTAAAAAATTTAATTTTAATTTAAAAAAAACTTTTGTTTGGTCGGCTGCCCCAAAAAGGTGGGGTACACCAACTTCAAAAAATCATATATTTTCAACCATAAGGAGTTACGTGACGTGCCACCTACCATTGGAAACGGCATGGCGAGTGATATCATCCTATGATGGGAATATTTGCAAACACATGGTCCTTCACACTTAAATTCTTCAATTTGTGCAGGACATCAGATTTGACTTGAATTCATCTTGAAGGTATCTTCAAGTACTTTTATGGCACCAAGGGATACATCACCAACCAAGAGCTCTATAATGACACAAAGAACTCCTTAAAAAGGCAAGGAGGACACCATGAGTGCAACAAGAAGGGCTCCATAAATAAACCCACAATAAACCATGACCATCAAATGCTTCATCCAAGTGGTAAGGGCATCCTCAAGCATGTAGAGGCTCCAAGGGTACAAGGGCCACTAATTCACTAAGTATGGGTCCAAATATTTCTTTAAAGGCTTCTTCAACCACATAAACCATATAAGATACCTCCAAGGGCCACGATCCATCATGGCATCTCATGTGGGGGTGCCAAGCCTTCTTCTAAGGTACCATGACACCATTAGAGCATGAATGACTACAGAATGGGTCATTAACGCTTCTCCAACCCATCTAGGGCTTCTCCATTGTTCGCAAGCGCTTCAACACCATATCCAGGGTGTTCATCATCATAACCAGGGTCTTCAACATCTTCAGCAAGGTGGTGGTATCAAGATCTTATCTTGTGGTTATAGGGACCTTGTCAACTGGGTACAAGGTGCTTCAAGGCACAAACCTACTCTGTAAAGGGTCCAAGGCACTGCAGGTGGGACTTGGTGGCACCAATAACTTCATGTGGGGCCATTGCAATTCCATGTTAGCATCTATGACAATTTCATCAACAATCTCCCCCTTTGTCATTGATGACAACAACTCATGCTCCCCCTATGAGCATGATCCTGTTTTTCCTGCATCTCTCTCTTTGTCTTCATCTCTCCCCCTTTGGAATCAATGGCAAAGGGTTTCCACATACATGTATCTGAAATCACTAATCATTAGTCATTGCTCCCCCTGTCAATATGCACGATCCTAGGACCTGTCTATATACCTGTAGTAGCCATCCTTTCTTCTTTAGTTTCATCCTCCAGCCTCATGAATGCTAGGTGTGCTAAGGTCTTTGAGAGACCTTGCACTTGACTTGCCATATGGAAACCATCCTCCCTACTTTGATCAACCTCTCCTATCTATAACTGCTCGGTCTTCTTCATCCATAATTGCTTCTTGGCATCTGTCCTTTCAACATTTATTCCTTCATCTATACTGGTTTTCCTTGACAAGCTGTATAGGAAACTTCTCAAGGGTTGTTTCCATTTACTCCAACAATATTGAGCTTTCTTCCCAAGTCCACTGCAACTATAACACCTCATCGTACGACAATGTGCAGCAGTGTGACCAACATTGTTGCATGTCCAGCACCTGACTGAGCTGTTGGAACTTCCAACACTTCTTTGATCAGCTTCATGTATCTATGCCTGAGATTGTCCCTGATTGCAAGCATTTTTCTTCTGATCTTCAAATCTTCTTGCTGATGTATATGAAAAACTCCTTCTTGGTTGACTTCTTTGACTTACACATTCTTGGGCTTTGGGGCCAAACCCACTACAGGTGTAGCATCTTAATGTGTGACATGTGGCAGCAACATGTCCAACATCTAACTGAGTCATTGGGGCTTCCAACCTTTCTTCTTCCATAGAATCTACAATCCATAGCCTTATGACCAAAGTTAGAACAAAAATAACAATAACCATTGAAACCACTTTCATACCTGGGTCTTGGAGTTGTTTCTTTTATGAGCTTGCTTTGAGGAATAGACCTAACTCCATGTTTCATCTTCGAACTTCCAATGTCCTTGTTGTCATGTGCAGGTGCATGGGGAGCAGCTTTGGACGTTTATGGACCTGCTTCTGGAGTCTTCAGAGACCAAGTGTCATCTTCATATTTTTCTTTGTTCTTCTTATCTAGGACAATTGAATTGTCCTAGAACTTGACAAAGGCTACATTCTTCTTACCTGTATTCCTGAGACCAACTACCTCTATTTCCAACTTCTGGATTGTCTCCTCCTTTTCTTCCAGCAGACTCTTCAGGATTTCTTCTATACTCTTGGCTTCCTCTAGTTGAGTCTTGAGAACATAATTGACCTCTTTAGTTTCTTCAAGCTCTTCAACAGGCTCTTCTGGTTATTCTTTTTGATTGATCAATTCAGTCTTTAGTTGTTCAACTTCAGCATCCTTGTATTTTATTTGATCCTACAACTCTTTGTCCTTATGTTTGAGCTTCACAAGCAACACTTTCATCGTCATGGTCTTCTGTTGATATTCATTCAAGGAGTCCAAGATTTTCTTTTTGAACTTCGTGAAGTCACTCTAGTTGAGATTTACTGTGTCCAGGAACCAATTGGCTCTGAGAACAATATTCAACAACATTAGATGCATCTCATGTGCAGTATTTGATATCCCTTCATCATCATCCACAATAACCTTCTCAATTTCATCACAAAACTATCATTACAATAACAAGAGTCCATACCTTTACTGGAGCCATTTTCTTGCTTGTCTTCTTCTTGATTGATATTTTTCGGTGGCTTATCTTTTGATTCTTGATCTTTCTTTTCAGGTTCTAGCCTTGCCTTCTTATACTCGCTTTCCAACTTGAACCATAGGTCTTTGGCTGAAGTGTACTCTCCTACACTTTCCTTCACTGAGCTGGAAAGTCCAACTATGAGGAACTTCAAGGCTGTGGTGTTGTCCTTCTTTGCTTCCTTCTGTACAGTTGATGTTCCCTTCTTATTTGATGGAGTGGGTGGATTGATAACAATCTCCTAAACACCAAACTTCTTTAGATAAGCCTTCATTTTGCTCCTCCAACTAAAATAATCTATCATATTAGGTATAGGCACGTCATTTTCCTCCATTGTGTCTAAGGATATCCTTCAAGCTTGCTAGGCTTGTGACGAAGGCCGGCTCTGATACCAATTGTTAGAAACACCAGACACACAAAGAGGAGGGGGGGTTAATCTGTGTGTGCGGTCTTTCTTACTTTTTAGATTTTAACAATCAACAACTAATTCATCAATGCATTATTCTACATTTGCATAATCATTTCATAAACATCTATCACTTCATCATTTACAAATCATAAGCGTCTGAATCATGAAGTCATAACAAGAACTATAGCACAAGAGAACACACCACCATATGATTTTGTAATCTTTTTGTATTTGTTTTGGAACGGCTACAACCGTGAGGTAAAATCAACACCTATTGATACAAAGAGCACCTACTCTTCATCCAGGACCCTACCTGGTTTTTTTATACCCTGATAAGAAGGGTTTGAGGTATCCTAACCTCAAAAGAAAGACAAGCTTTCTTTTACAATAACAGCTCACTGTCTTGTTATACTCATCACACACATATCACTGTTTAGTGCGCTCACTGCCACATCATCTTTTTTTCCACGTCATTACTGTCATATTAAACATCACTACACTCTTCTGCTCATCACTATTGCTGGTCATCAATCATCTTGTTCAATATTTGATGCTCATTCCCTTCACTGTTGATCATCCTTCACTGCTGCAACCATGCATGGTCTGCTCAGGAACACTTCTTTAAACTCAGCATTAAACTACTTCCCAAGGCTTATCATATTTCTTCTTCACCTCAATCCTTTGCACATTCAACTGTACAATACATTGAGCCCTAACACACGAGGTCTAAGATTCAAATGCTTTCCTTCATTAATTAAACTCTCGGTTAGAGCTGTAGCTCATGCACCAGCACATAAGCAAATTTTCTCTATGTCTACTTCATTTTCTTCAACATACCATCAAGGTTACTTAGGAAAAGTCATGCATCCAGTGATGTAACCTTACTTAATGTATATGTGTAGTAGTTGAGGACTAGAAGAAAATTAGACTTACCTTTATGACAACCACCTGTATAAGTCACATTTCAGGCTGTTATACATACCAGAGGTCACTAGGATGACCATGTATGTCTTTGGACTGTGTGCAGACTTCAAGCTATGGATGAGGACTGTGGTCTATGCATCATTGGCCAACTTCAATAACTTGCACCTTTGGACTATTTTGTATGTGCTGGTAAGACTTCCAACTCGGACTCCAATTCATGACTTGTGACTGCTGGCTCTGTCCAAGGGCAGCAGTAAACTTTTGATCCACCAAGCTTGGACTGTTTTACCACCTCATGACCGCTGCTATACTTTGGAACTGCTCCACCATTAGTCTGTTGCAAACTCGGCATGTTCCAACTAAAGATTAAACCTAAAAGCTATACTACAACAAGAATTTGGGCCTCCAATACATCTTCAACATGCGGACTGTCATAAGGATGTTGCAATAAATTCGATCTAACAATTTGGGACTGTTAGGGTGTCAAAACATTCAGGACTGTTAGGGCATCAAACAATTTGAAGGCAGCTCGGTTCTCTACTGCCAATGCTTACTGCTCATACTTGACCTTGAAACGAGTGTACATCATATCATAAGGCATCAATGCATTTAGACTCTATAAACAAAAGAAAGGTATGCTGCTTTGAAAGGAGAAAAGACTGTTCATCCACCGAGTATATTAGTCACTTGGTTGTTGCAAGTACTACTCATATAACCCCAAAAAGATAGCTCCAATCCACTCGAAATCCAGCTATAGGTTTCCCAAAAAGGTGGTACAAAAATTTGGGTCTGTACTTCTTCTTTGCTGCTGTAACCCTCAGTGAATGAAATAAAACTCAGTCCATTCCAAATTTTCAGAATTGAAAAATCCAAACCTCTACTATTGTTTTTGGATGAAAAAGATAAAACAAACTGCTGTCTCATACCCAAAATTTCCTCAGAGATGATGCCTGAAAATCAGAGAAGAATAAGAAAGAAAAAAAACTTCACATGTCTGCTGCAAAAATTTCTGAGTTTTTCTTATGTGGAGTGCTGCCACCTGAATTTCCTCAGTCCCTTACCTGAGTCCCGAAAATCCTCCGTGATTTTTTCGAAATTATATTTTTAAAATGAGTGAGGGCGTTGGCCTATTTATACTCATTTCGTAGGATATTTACTGGGCCGACTTGTTTAAAAATTTTAATTTTAGTTTAAAAAAAACTTTTGTTTGGTCGGCTGCCCCAAAAAGGCAGGGTACACCAACTTCAGAAAATGATATATTTTAAACCATAAGAAGTTACGTGACGTGCCACCTACCATTGGAAATAGCATGGCGAGGGATATCATCCTATGATGAGATTATTTGCAAACACATGGTCCTTCACCCTTAAATTCTTCAATTTGATCAGGACATCAGATTTGACCGTTGAATTCACCTTGAAGGTATCTTCAAGTACTTTTATGGAACCAAGGGCTACATCACCAACCAAGAGCTCTATTATGACACAAAGAACTCCTTAACAAGGTAAGGAGGACACCATGAGTGCAACAAGAAGGGCTTAATCAATAAACCCACAACAAACCATGACCATCAAATGTTTCCTCCAAGTGGTAAGGGAAACATCAAGCATGTAGAGGCTCCAAGGGTACAAGGGCCACTAATTCACCAAGTGTGGGTCCAAGGATTTCTTTAAAGGCTTCTTCAACCACCTAAACCATACAAGAGACCTCCAAGGGCCATGATCCATCATGACATCTCCTGTGGGGGTGCTAGGCCTTCTCCTAAGGTACTATGACACCATCAGAGCATGAATGACCATAGCATGGGTCATTTATGCTTCACCAACCCATCTAGGGCTTCTCCATTGTCCGCAAGCACTTCAGCACCATCTTCGGGGTCTTGATCATCATAATTGGGGTCTTCAACATCTTCAACAAGGTGGTGGCATCAATATCTCGTCTTGTGGGTACATGGACCTTGTCAACAAGGTACAAGATGCTTCAAGGCACAAGCCCACTCTATAAGGGGTCCAAGGCACTACAGGTGGGACTTGGTGGCATCAATGACATCATGTGGGGCCACTACAAGTCCATGTTGGCATCATTGACAATTTCATCAACATATGGTTTTTGCATATCCTAAACCATCCCAATTCTTGTAGAATTAAGAGTCCCTAGGTCTAACAATGTTTTTGGAAAGATCATTACTTTCCTGTTTGTTTTCTTTCAAACATTCATGAATGTTTCGATTTTGTAACTTCAAAGGAAAACTATTCAATTTTATGTTCACATAGACTATTGTTGGTATCACTCTATGATTTGGCATCTTATGATACATCATCAACTATTTGACTTCCTTCAAATTCATGTTGAGGGTTGATCTCATACAAAGGATTATTCTAAATAAATACTAGTTCAGAATTCTTAACTAGCCTTATATTTTTTAGACTCCTTAACTTAGTATTGAAGAATTGTGATTGGATTTGTAGCATATCTACCTTGGTTTGCATGATTCATGGATAGGTAAGAACATAGTGCCAAGTTTCTATGTGGATTGTTATTAAACAATAATAATAATAAGATTTTTCAAGATCACAACCAAGCCTGAAACTAATTTCGTGTATGAGACCCCCTTGTATGTGGGGCAAGGGACCCCCTAATGCATTGATTTAACTACTAAATTCTACGGAGGTGTATATACCCTACCCCCGTCTGAATTTAAACCTATGACCTTCTAAGAAGAAACACATATTCTTGACCATTAGGATCATTCACACTCTAGTCATCAGCCCTATGTTATTGAAGTGCCATCGCCAAAGGAATACATATATGTGATTCTATCAATCACATTTGACATGTCATCGTTTGGTTTCATGCTCAATTGCTTTTGTTTTCATATTCGCTTGTTAACAATATTATGGTATCAGGTACTACCAAAAATGCTCCCTAGTGTTTTCTTGTTCTTGGAGGTGATTACAATGATTTTATTATTTCAATGTAAGACATACTCTTAATTTTGAGAAAAAAACTATTTCTCAATTACTTGACATTGCATGGCCTTCTTCTTGAATTTCAAGTGGGCTTACAAACCAATGGCTCTTCATCATCCTTAAATGATTCAACTTGTACAAGTCAATAATTCAACCTTGATTTAAGAAACATTTTGGTTTACAAATTTCACTTAATACAAATGTCTCATGTGTTTTCTATTTTGCAAAGACATCCAAATCAGAATGGTCTTCGAATATTTAAGTGTCACAAGCATCATTCATTGTTCTGAGTGTGTGAGCATATCAATTTATGAGCATGCTTATTTACCAAATCAAAATAAGTGTCAAAAACTAAACACAAAATATCATCAATCATCAAATAAATTCATGCATCATTGCAAATATATTCATGGTGTACCAAAACACAATCACTACATAAAAAATACTTTTATTTAAAGTTTATTTTCTTGGACATAAATTACATTATTGTTTTCCTTTCTATAAAAACACAATCACTTTGAAGAACCCCGCACTTTCGTGGTTACATAGGAGTCCCTTATCTAAGGGATGAAAAAACTGAATAATGGCTCTTAATGACTTCTCATACCCACAAATTCAACATAGTAAAAACATAAATCATGGGGTGTCATTATACATAGCCACGAGACCCAAACCAATGGAAACTAGTCCAACTTCATTACTCTATCCCACCCATAGGCATAGGTTTTAACTTTTAGTTGAAACACTTTGAAACGGGTGACATTTTTCAAGCAAGGCAATCTCCACTTAATTTTCAGTAGCATATAAATTGATGTGCACAAATCAATAATCCAACTTTATGATTTTTAATATAGGAAACTTCTCACCATGGAAGTTGAAATATATATGCTTTTAATTGAATTCGAATATGTGGCATTGATCAAAATAATAAAAATAACTTCACGTGAATACACTCAAGGAGAAGCCGCCAAATTTAAAAGAGATGGCAGAGTTGATCCTGGTGGAAAATCTTGACAACCAAAGACCGATGAGATCATGTTCCTGTAACTGCCTGTTGGGTGATGAATACGTCCATTGATGCAGGAAACCACGATTGCCCATTGATGAACAGATCTGAGGTGGCATTAGATAGATTTTCTGGATGAACAGACAATTCGCCTTTATGTCGATGGATCACTGTGGGGAATATCTGTGCCATGGAATAAGATGGTTTTGAGCAACCTTAACTTGGTTGGTTTTGAACATGTGATTTTCAAGAAGATAACACATGTTCTTAACCATTAGATTCGCTTAAATGCTCTAAACCGTAATAAACGCTCTAATTATGTTGTAGATCGTTGTTGTGTTGAAGTCACTCTGGTGTTGTAGAGGTATACCTTTATTTGTCACAGTTCCATATTGCTATTGCTGTAGAGCTCGTATCAATATGGCTGATCTAAACACCATCTTCTCGTTGTTATGAGGATCTTTACGAGTAGCCGGGCCGAGTGCAGACTGTCAACAAATCTCATGCCAAAAGAATTGTTCAATAGAAGATCTAAACTTTCTCTGATAGATCAATGCACTTGAACAGAGGAAGATCTGTCATGCAGCACATCATTCACAAATCAATGCATATTCAGAAAGATTTTTTGATGAGATATTAAATAAACTGCAAGCTAATCAACCCACATAATATGGTTTTTAGTGAGGATCTATATTGACTTTGCATAATAGTCAATATACAGGCAGGTTCTACAAAATATTTGGTTAAGTGTTGATACTGTGCAAAAATATTTGGTTAAGTGTTGATACTGTGCAATCTGTAGATCGAGATCATTCCAGGGGTGGCTTGTGGCTGCAATGAGATCACAGTGAGATCATCATTATGACTCGATCACAGAGATTCGTCAAGATTTCTGTACAATATTAGCACAATCAATCTATCAACAAATTTTGTTCTGGGAGAGGGCATCTCAATCTGACTCTTGAGTCTGACAAGCAAAGAGGTCAAAGCGATCCCCAAAAGCAACCATCTTTTTTTTTAAAAATTGTGGAAGACTACCCAGTTCGTAATTGGCTTCTATATACTAATGATATGGGATTGCCCATTCAGTACCCCATTTTTAAATTTTCATTCTTGAACAGATATAGGAAAACAAAACATTTGCACTCTCAATAAACAAGGAATAAAGCGATCTATGGTTGTAGCTTGCCCATGACTCAAATTGTGTGGTTTATCACAACGTCAAAAAGCTACTAAGAGCTATACCATGTTAATAAATATAGTAATAAGCAATAACATAAGAAGATTAGAAGAAATGTGTCATTTTCATCATATACTCATTTAATAATATAAATTTATGGTATATAAATACAACTATCTCATAAATTAGACACTTCATCACAAGATAAGGCTAGGAAGAGGTAAAATATGATCTAATACCCATTTAGGATAAACAATATCTCCCGAAATACACAAAGGTTGTGTAAGACTTTAGGAGTGTATAGAAGAAAACCTATCATCAATATCTTATTTATATTGGTGACTTTCTAATTAGTAATAAGTGCATATTTACTTCATTTCACCATCACCGTCAATAGTTAAAGCCTCTCAAAAGTTAATTCTCTAATACTTCTTTTGACCATAGCCTTATTTATGTTCAAATCATTAATACCATATGCAAGAAGTGAATGCATCCTTATCATTATATTCAAAACTACATCCCCTTTATTTTCAAGTCATAAGCCCAACTTATACAATGTTTCCCTTTCATTTCATGTGTTAGTTTTGAATATTTGTGCTTCATCATAATCTAATGTTGAGATCCCTTCCACTTATCAAACCATTCGGCATTTTACCATTGGTGCTCATTGTGCTTTATCTGTCATGTTAATCTAATGTTGAGATCCCTTCCACTTATCAAACCATTCGGCATTTTACCATTGGTGCTCATTGTGCTGTATCTATCATGTGTTTGTTGTGCTACTTGGCAGTATTTGTCCCTGTACTAGTCATTTGTCTCACCAAATAATGTTAGTTGTCTTTACACCTATCTTGGGTCAAATATCAAGTGTTGATGCTAAGGAAGGGGGAAGTTATGGAATATGGAGTGTTATTGAAGGTTCTCGGGCTTACACTCTGCATTGGGGGATAGTGGTTGTAGAGGTAGAGGGAAGTGAATGATGGAAGGAATGTGGAGCAATTAAGGAAGATGATGATGCAAATGCAGAGGCCATAGATGGAGTAATGATGATACAATCAAACTCAAAGGAAGCGATGCAGAGATAAGGGATGTGGAAAAATAAACACGGAGTAGAGGGACGATTTAGAGAAATAATATCTATGTAATCCACTCTTCATAAATTGACTAAGTTCAAGAATAGGATAATATACTATGTCTAAGACAAAAAGAAGAGAGATATTAGAAAAAGAAAAATAAGAAGAAGACGGGAAATCATAGTTGGCAAAGTTTGCCTCGCTAGCCAAAAAAATTTGACTGTGCCATTTTGTAAGCTAATAGTTGGCTCCAGAAGAGGATAGGATCCCCTTTTGGAGTGTATGAGAATCTTAGACTCTCTAATTAGTATACCAATGAAATTCAACCAAATCTTCAAACTAATGATCCCTTATCTTTCCTAGTTTTGCACTTTGGTGTGTGTTTGTGTTTACCCTAACTTGGAAAATCGTTTTCCTTTATGCACATATATACAAGCTATATTGATATGTATCTGATAGTATAATTCCCTAATTTGACCTTGAAAACCTGAATCCCAATACTATCGAGAATTGGAAATGAATATCACTTTGGTGCATGCGTGTATCTCAAGAATTGGAAATGAATATCACTTTGGTGTGTCTGTATCTTGACTTGGAAAATGGTTTTCCTTTATGCACCTATATACAAGCTATATTGATATCTATCAGATAGTATGATTCCATAATTTAACCTTGAAAACCTGAATCAAATTACTATCGAGAATTGGTAATGAATTTCAACAAGAGGGATCATACATGACAATACAATCTCAAGATTGCATTGTTGTCACATATATAGTAGTTGGGCTACTTTTGTTCCTGAGCAGTCATTGTAGATTTTTCACTAGTTTTCAGCCATCGGTTTCAAGTAAAATTTATATCACTCTTTATGACATTCTCAGAAAAATAAAGTGCTGGAAATAAACAAAAATTTTCAGACTTAAAACACTGCTGTAAACAATCTTTTCAGTGACAGGAAATAAAAATCAGCACACCATTTAATCACACAGAACACTAGGATTTTTTGCCAATGGCCCTGGAAAAACCCACTAGGGGAAAACCAGTCAGAGAGAGAGTACTTTTATTTTTTTATGAGAAGTTTATCATTTACAGCAATACACATAAAATATCAAACCAACTTATCTCAACACCGGAAGATAAATTTCTGTCTCAATCTGCGTGCCGAGCAGCAAAAATCAAACTCTGATTTTTTCTGTTTTCTGCCTCGATTTCTGTGCCACCGTATGGACTGTACGGACGAACTGTACGAACCTCGAAATCCATGCCCCAAAAAAAATTCTTGAAAATCGTGCCCCAAAATCTGTCTCAAAAATCGTGCTTGTTGCCTCGAAAACCATACCATACAGACTGTATGGACCAGCAATAAATGCTGATGTCTTCACCTCGATTTTCATGCCCTCTTTGCTGCTGTCCTTTTCCTTGATTTGTGTGCTGCAAAATTTTTCCTCTTGCTCAAGAAAAATGGAAACTTTCTCTATTCTCTCTCTCAGCTCTCTCTTCTCACTTCAATCTGCAAAAGTGAGGCAAAATGCCTTTCCCATGCCTTTTTGAGAAAACCCTAGGGTGAGTCTAATCCAATGGTGGAGATTAAATTAGATCAAGGGCTGAAATTAAATGCTCATATTTTATTTCTAAAATATTAATTTCACTCATCCACTTATATTTATCAAAAAGTGACTTTAATGCTCTAAAGTCAAATTAAATGCTTTTACTTGAGTCATTTAATGCAAGGGTCACTTTATGTCCCCTCTTTAAGTGACTAAGGCAAAAATCACTAGGGGAACACTTCCATAGGTACAAAAATAACAATCATTAGAGGAAATTTCAACTCAAAATGGGCCTCCTAAAAAATTAATAAAATAATAGTTAAAATAATAAAATAATATTTATTAATTTTGGAGGAAGAAAAGAAAAAAACTACTTTTTCGTTTGAATCATCATGTTTTTTCAGGTATCTCTTGTTTTTGGGGTAGCGGGCTCCGTCAAAAGTATGCCGAGTGGGTACTCGTTGGATGCAGAATCTAATTTTGCATCCAATGAGCTCTCCCGATCGAAATTTGAGTAAAAACACAAGGAAATATGTCGAAAATACAAACAAAAAAAGTAGTTTTTTTATGATACATATCCCCAAATTTATATTAAAAAAATGTTTAAGACCTATATGATATTTCAACTTTATATCAATTTCATTGGCTAACACATGATGACATGGAATTTGAATTAGAGTTAAAAGACCTATTTTGAGTTGAAATTTCCTCTAATGATTAATCAGTTCTTTGAGCTAGTCCTTTACTATGAGATTAGCATATGATGAGCCACCAATTGATAATCTCCCAATTTCAGCAGATCCAGAGCATCCAAATTGACCAGTTCTATGCCATGACTGAGCCTCATGACCCCAAATACAGTGACTAAGTTAGCCATTTTTCATGACCCATAGCAGAGATTATTACAGTGCCCATCATATGTAGCAACAACAGTTGTTTCATTGTTCCTCATATTGGTTTCAAATCAGGTGCAGGTATATGACTCAGGTGATATCATGGAGTTGTGCATATGGATATAGATGTTGTTTGTTGCCTATTTTAATAGTAATACTTAGTTAATAGTGGTTGTCTGTTGGTGATACTTTATTGGTCTTTTTGAAATCTAAAATTATAAGTGATCTAATTGTTTTGGTTAAGAGATTCCTTTCTAAACTCGTTGGTCATGCCCTACTTGAAGTATGGATTTGGTCATTTCCCTCCTAGGACACAGGTTGCTAGTCTTGGCACTATTTTCACTATCTCCATCCATCTGTTGACTTCCCCTTGTTCTTGATTAACCTTGACTTGTAACTTGACCAGTGACATCTAGGATTTCACCCATATTCACCTCTATGTTGGAATAGGTCTCCATGCTTAAATTGTGCCTTGGTGTTGGTTTGTGTGATGCTTATCACAAGGGTTGTCTACCTCTAGGTCTTGAACACAAGTAGTCCTACTAAAGAAGTGTTTTTAGACACTAAGGCATCGGAGCTTAAAGTTATTCTAAATGGATGCCTTTCTAGCAAAATAAAAGTGTCCCTAGACACCACTACAAGAAAAAGTAAAACTAGCTAGTTTCTAAGAGACGAACACTCATCCATTGTATTATGTAGGGCTCATTTATCGCCACAGGATATCAGGGTGAGGCAAACCTCGGGGTAATCCTTAGTAATTTTCTGGAAACCTAGAAGGATTTCCAGGGAACTTGATCTTGGAGGCAAAGCAAGTTAATAAAAAGAAAATAAAGTTGATGGTTGGAGGATGAGCACTCATTCTTTGTATAATGTACGACTCATTTCCGCCCCACAACGAAAGAGGGTGAGACTAGACCCCAAAAGGTCATGTCTTTGTCATTTTTTGGAATCCCAGAAGGCTTACCAGGGCACCTACCTCTAAAGATTAGCTTGTGTTAATGAGGAAATCAATCTGGGAAAATGAGGCAAATAAATGACATGGATTTGGTCTGAGGCACAATGATTGGGTCACCTTCATCATTCGGAATCAACTTCACTTCACCTGGGGTCCACACATCCTTGGTTTCTGTAGTATGAGGGTGTTTTAATGTATTTTTTAGGAAGACACCCTAGTGATTTTTATCGCTCCTTGATATTATTTACCACCACACCTTGTTATTGTGCCATGGGGCCATGCTAGTGAGGGATGTTATAACCTCCTAGCCCCACCATGTGCTACCTTATAGTTATTTGTCATTTTTCATGTGGTGCGCCCCTTCATTGGGCATTTCTAGTGATGTGCCCCTTCTATTAGTGAGTTGATCCATGTGTGATGTATCCAACTAATCTTAGTCATAGATTAGGATCATGTTAACTTATGATCTTGACCCTTGATCTTTTTGGATCTAGATTTTGTGTACTTGAGATATCTATATATTGAGATGCTCTCTCATTTGTAAAGGGACTCTTAGCTCTGAAAATATTGTATACAAGAAAAATTTTGTAGAAACTCTTGGAAGCTTAGTGAATGTACTTGGATGTGATTGTTACGCCTCTTGCTTAGACATTTCAGTGGATCTTACATGCAAACAAATATTTTTTGTGTGGTGTTCGTACTAATCTTTTGCAGGGTAGAAAATTGATTGTGTAAATTTTCCTTTAATATTCAACTAGGGCTAAATAGTGCATGAAAAATATCAACTGATAACCACACATGAATATCTTTTACAGTATGTAGCAGAATATAAAACTGAGAAATAAATCTCAACATCACATCACAATATTGACACTATTATTTTGGGTATGGAAACCCCCGGAAAAACCCAAGGTGACAAAACCGATGCAACAGTCAGATATAGATTTTATTATGAGAAAATATGGAACTTTTACAATCATTGCAAATTCACCCAAACTTGGTGAATGCAGCACCCAACAGAATCACTGGGCAAATCCCAGCTAAACCTCAACACCCTCGTGTGTGAGTGTACGGCCCAGCAGTACGAAGCTTGATGATCCTGTTGCTCGCTCCTCTGTCTGACTTTCTCTCCCTGTCTGTACCCTATCTCTATCAGAATACAAGTGTGTGTCCTCTCCACCAATTGATCTCTCTTTTATAACTTTAGGTAAAGCGAAAACCCTAATTTCACTTTCACTTTAACTAGTGGTAAAGAGAAAACCCTAATTTCACTTTCACTTTAACTAGTGTTCACTAAAGTTAATAAACAATTAGATCACTTTAGTTATTTTCCAAAGTAAACTTAGGAAATTTAATTAAATACAATTGGCTTCCTAATTTAAGTCTTATGCATGCAAGTACACATGCATGCAGGAAGACCTTCCTTGTTGCTGCTAGTTTAACACCCCCTCTCAACGAGGAAGGGATTTGATAGCAACCCCAACTTATCCCTGAACTTCACAAAACTCTGTCTACAAAGTGCCTTGGTGAAAATGTCCACCACCAGCTCATCTGTCTGTATGTACTCCAACCGAATGGTTCCCCTCTGAACACAATCTCTCAAGAAGTGGTATTTGATGTCTACGTGTTTGCTCTGGTCATGGAACACTGGATTTTCAGATAGCCTGATGCCACTTTGATTGTCACAATGAACTACTGTAGCCTCTAGCTCACACTCGAACAACCCTGCAAGTAACTTCCTCAGCCACATACCCTCACAAGCAGCCATGTTGGATGCCATGTACTCGACCTTTGCCGAGCTCAATGCAACTGACTTATGCTTCCTGCTGAACCATGAGACAACCCCTAATCCAATGCTGAAACAGCAACCTGAAGTACTCTTCCAGTCCTCTACACATCCTTCCCAGTCAACATCTGTGAAACTTGCTAACTGTACACTCCCCCTGCGCTCATAAACCAATCCATACTCCACTGTACCTCTGATGTAACGAAGTATGTGCTTCGCAGCCTTCTAATGCACTCTCCGAGGGTCCACCATGAACTGACTCAAAGAGTTGACTGCAAAGTTGATGTCTAGTCGAGAGTTGACCAGATACATAAGCGATCCGATAAGGTGACGATACAAGGTAGGATCAAATCTGTCTGACCCTAATGCATCAATCTTTCTCCAGTTGGAAACTAAAGGTGTGGCCATAGGCTTGCAGTCCTCCATCCTGAATCTCTTTGGGATCTCTACTGCATACTTCCCCTATCCGATGAAGAAGCATCCATCTCTCTGCCAAACCTCCAAGCCTAAAAAGTAATGCATCAACCCAAGGTCCTTCATCTCAAACTCCACTGCAAGGTTGGACTTGCAGTCTCCAATCAGCCTATCATCTCTTGTCAAAAAGAAATCATCCACATATAGGACCAGTATGAGAGGCACCTCACCTGTCAAGAAGTACAGGTTGTGGTCATCCTCACTCCGTTCAAATCCCATCTCCCGTAGATAGCTGTCAATCCTCGAGTACCATGCTCGAGGTGCCTGCGAGCCCGTAAAGAGATCGATGTAGTATGCATACATGCGTCTCCCGGTTCTCCACATCAAACCCCTCTGGCTGCTCAATATACACCTCCTCTATCACTCCGTTGAGGAAGTCAATCTTGACGTCCATCTGATGGATACGCCAACCCATCTTAGCTGCTAGTGAGATAATGGTCTGAATGGAAGAATACCTGGCAACAGGGGTGAAGGTCTCCTCATAATCAATACCATCCTTCTGTGAAAACCCCTTTGCCACGATGCATGCCTTGTACTTATCCACGCTTCCGTCTGCTACATGCTTCACCTTGTAGATCCATCTGGAGCCCACCACCTTTTTCCCTTGTGGCCTCGGCACAACCTCCCATACCTGGTTTTTCATAATGGAGTCATACTCCTCAACCATAGCCTCCTGCCACACATCATGTTGTGCAGCCTCCCCGAAGCTGGAAGGTTCAGAGTTAATCAACTCTGTCATCAGTGCCATATAACTAAGCCTCTCTGGGGTTGCACTCTGTCTAAAAGATGTTTGTGGAGGATCTACTTGCCTGGAATCCTGCATTGTGGACCTAAACCACTTAGGCCTTGTCCTACTGTCAACCTGCTACGGCTATTGGATATCCATCTCCTGTTGCAGCTCATCCTTCAAGTGAATGACTGAAGGATCCTGTCCACCTGACTCTCTCTGACCACCAGAACTTGTGCTATATGTCTGTACATGTACCTGTACATCTGGCTTCTCCAACTTGACTCTCGGCTCTTATGCCGGCTGCTGCTCTGCTGGTAGGTCCAGAGATCTACGCAAGGCCCTGTCCTCATCGAACTAGACATCCCTTCTCACAATAATCCTCCTGTGATCTAGAATATAAACTCTATATGCCTTTGAAATCTCGTTGCACCCAACAAGTAGCCCCTTCTCTCCAGAAGGATCCAACTTCTTCCTATTGTCAGCATGAACATGACAATAGCAAACACTGCCGAATATTCGAATGTGACTCACATCTGGCCTAGTGCCTGTGAAGAACTCCTTTGGTGTCTTCCTCCCCAAGGCTATGTGGGGACACTTGTTATGAATGTATACTGCAGTTCTGTATGCCTCGGCCCAGAGGAATAGTGGTAATCCCTGATCAAATAGCATGGCCTTGGCTGCTCCAACTATAGTCTTGTTCTAAACCACTGCATGTGTAGCCTAATAAACCCAACGCTGTGTTGGATTGGTTGTGTCTTGATGTGTTTTGGCCATGTGTGATCCTTTGTTGGACATCCTGATAAACCCAACTGTTAGCTGGCTTGGTTGAGTAGCCTAATAAACCCAGCAGTGAGATGGCTTGGCTGAGTAGCCTGATAAACCCATATGTTGGCTTGGTTGGTCCTTAATGTGAATGTTGTCTTGACTCTGTGCAGTATGATAAACCCAACTATTAGTTGGCTTGGCTAAGTAGCCTAATAAACCCAGCAGTGCTTTGGCTTGTATGATTGTAGCCTAATAAACCCAATTGTGTATTGGCTTGGTTGGACAGTCTAATAAACCCAACTGGAGGTTGGCTTTATTGTGTTTGATATGTTCTATCTATGTGTGAGCTTGTTGTTCCCTAGTTCCTTGTGGAAATCATTCCTAGCTCGGGGGTGGCAGTTATGTTGAAATATTGATAAACAAAACTGGCCTATGGTTGGGAAGAACGTTGCAACGACATAGCTAGTTGCGGGACAGCTTCATCTTCAAGATAAGTATTCTCTGGTTATTTATAATTCTGCAATGTATTTGTTTATGAACATGTTGATTATGTTAAATGCTTATTGAAGGTTTAAGTAGAGTTTACTGCTGTTATATTTCGTGCATTTTGCATTTGTATATGCCTTGTGTTTCCAATACTTTTTGCTTATGATCATGGAGGCTAGAAGCTTGGTTACAGAGTCTGAATGCATTTGACTTAAGTGTTTCTGCACCCCGGAATCCGCTTGTGAAAGGCGGAGCGCGAGAGGCAAGAAGAGAAGTGGAAAAGGAAGAATGTTGGTTTTCTACACCCCGAGCTCACTGCAGAAGGCGGAATGTCCAAAAGAGGAAGTGGAAAAAGCAGAAAAAGGTTAAGGCAAAAGTCGGTTTCCACACCCCGGAATCTGCCCGTGGAAGGCAGAAGTTGAAAAGTGGAAAATAGCCAAAATTTCTAAGGTAAAGTGTAGATTTCTGCACCCCGAAGTCTGCCTGTGGAAGGCGGGAGGGAGAAATCGGGAAACAAAAGGACAAATGAGGCCAAGTGTTGGTTTTCCACGATCCGGAGACCGCCTGCGAAAGGCGGAAAGAGGAAGGTGAACAAATGAAGGTGTCATTTGTTAAGTTTCTAATTCCCGTAGTCCACAACGGAAGGCGGAAGGGCGGAATGTGGTCAAATGATTCTGTTGTAAATTAAGTTTCTAATTTCCGAGGTCCACAACGGAAGGCGAAAGGTCGAAAGTCGTAAAGCGGAAAACCAAAAGATTAAGTAGTCGTTTTGTGCATTTCTGCATTCCGAAGTCAAAAGCCGGAAGGTAGAGTGCGGAAGATTCGGGTTCAATGCGGAAAGGACCTTTATGGTTGCAGAGTGGATTTGTTGATGGCGGAATGACTGTTACAGTGGTTTTTATACTTAAGCATGAATGTTAAAGGATGAACATGACCCATGATTGTGTTTAAAGAGAAAGAAATAATAAGTTTTTAAATTATTTTGCATATCAGTCAAGTGTATGGGCACCGGGTACATGTACAAAATGGTATCAGAGCAAGCAGTTGAAGTTGCGTTCCTCCCTTATGTGCTCTTGCAGAGGAGCGGGTACGTGAAATAGTGGTATCAGAGCAGGATCAGTGGTCGCGTTCTCCTCCAAGGAGGGCGGGGACGTGATAGGAATACCATGGGAAAATACCACAGGTTTCCCAAATACCATGGGCCCGTAAATCACCCATTATTGACCAAGTCATGACTCTGAAATTACAACATTTTACAAGGCATTTTTTCCTAAATTTTTGCTACGGGGCGCTGCCTCCGAACCCCTCTGACAACTATAGTGGGAGGACAATCCCCCCCACACCTCCTCGTCAAATGTTGGGATCCAAACACGGTTGAAAATAACATCTCTGAATCAGGAGCATCAGGCTCCACAACCAAAAAAACCTATACATTAGTTTTTTTATAATGAAGTATTTATAAAGTGTATAAGTAAATCCATCATTCCCCCAAAAAAATAAACGATGTATATGCCTATAGCAAATGATGGGAAAACATAAATGTACCAAATTGAAATCATTAGTTGGCATAACTAACATTGGTTATGCAACCTCGAGGATTGTTGTCCCCTTCCCTTGGATGGTATGTGCAAAGTTGTTATTACTTTCTTATGTTAGTCATGGGTGTGGTTCTCAACGTTATCATGTTTCCTCGTTCATTTATAATTTCCCTTGTTGTCTCCCAAAACTGGCACACGTGTGTTGAAGCCCAAAAGGTAAGCGCACCGGCTCGGCGACATCTCTCTCGATAGAAGCCAATGTCTCCACACTCCTCTCTCCTCACTTCAGGTTGGCTCTTCTCCAACTTTAGGGGGGCTTCCCTAAGGTAGGATTGCTAAGGCAGGTGCAACAAAGGGCAAGGTGAACTGAAGAGGCTGCCTTAGAGAAACAGTTGTAACAAAAAAAAGGTATTTTGATTGATGGAAACGAAGGGAGGATCAGTCCTCAAGGGAAGACCAGTGTCAGTATCAGAAGGGAGAATGGAGTCAAAAGAGGACTCAGGGAGGCCTTGCGTTTCACATAAGTGAGATTAAACTGGTAAGTTCCATAATCAAAGGCAATGAGAATGTAAGTATAACTGAATACTATCCATTACTCCTAAGACCTTTAAAAACATAATGTCGACAAACAAGTTGGAAACTGCAAATGCTTGCCCAATGGACTAGATTATAGCCTTCTATGCTAGGTCTACTTTACAGCTTATGAAAACACGCAACCATGAAAGAGATGCGCAAATGTATCAAAAATCCCAACATGATCTTATATTCAGCTCTGGGGAAAAATCCTCCCAGCTTTTTTCCATCATTACAAATCAAAAAGCCATTCTCTTTATAGGCCAAAAAGGCTCTAAAAAAAAACATAAAAAAGAAGGAAATAAAATAATAAAATAATGAGAAAGAATGGGATCCTAGATCCACTTTTTTTCTCAATTAAACTCTCACTAACTTTAAAATGACTAAAGTTAACCCTACCTTCACCCAAAGCTGCTCGAAAAAAGAAAGTCGATTAATCAGCTGCCATGCCAACGCATGAGATAATAATTGACTTCCAAACAGAAAACAAGACACGGGTCAATAAATAGATAGGCTACCTCGACGAGAGGTTTTCATATGCGCTTGATCACCATCGCCAACAAAATCAACTCTTATGACCTGACTGAGTGCTTCCGGGTGGACGGTTGTGGCATTCCTCAACAACAACTAACAGTCGATGGATAAATCCTGACTCTATCTATGTAACCAGTTTCCAACGCCACACGGGCCCAGTCCACACTTTAGTTGCTAAAGGAGTCTCAAGTTGAGCCGTAATGGTGAGGATACTCCCGACGGTTGTCAACAAATCGTGGAACTCCAAGCATTGGAACCCAATTACTCGCCAGAAGCTCCACGTGTAGCAAATATGCCATGAATTGCTCCTCAGTAGCTCCACGACTCGGCTCCATATAATACGGGATATGCTCCTGAACTCGACGAGCGGCTGCCTGCGATCAATATCGACGTCAACATTTGATATATGACCTCTACCAATTGGTTCATTACCCACTTCCCCATTTTGAATGTCATCAAGGCCTTCGATCATTTCATTATTAACACAATTCAACATTTCATACTCATTTCCTGTGCCATTTAAATACCCATTTTGACCTAGCTGTGTCTAATTTGTATTCTTAAGTTTTTCCATGGAATCTGCCTTTTATAGAGAGAATATTGGATCAGATAAGGGATTGTTGTGACAGAAACTTATTAGAAGGTCTCGGGGTAGTGCTCCACGCTAGTTGAACGTGTTGTGAAAGTAATTGGCAGCTTTGCCGCTAAAATAACATCTCTGGAGATCTTGTAACTGCCCCAAGGATCTCGATTGAGTAGTAGCCTGTGATATCTTCTAAGGCTAATATCTTCACAAAACATAGTTCCCAGTGACTTCCATGAGGATCCAACTGCAGCCAGAATCGCGTCGCCATGTACTTCCTGCCCTATTAAGATAGATTCCCTTGTATTAAACTCCAACTGACAATGTGGACTTTATTTATGTTTCTCACTGATGGGGGGATTCCCAAATAGATATGAAACTGAAGATAAAGTATCTGGAGCCAGAAAGTAAAATCTGGCATCCACAGAAACCTTGCTAAGAGGCCCTGACATCAAAACATGAGAGGAATTTGTAATGCTTAGATGGTTTGCAATCACATCCATAAACCATTCATGTGGTTCAACCTTCAAAGTCAATGATTTAACTTTCTTTTCAAAGGAGCAAGGTATAAAATTAGTTGTAAATAAACAACTCTATGTTCTTTCCCTAAATTCCATTGAGTTGTCTGCTTTTCCTGTGAATTCTGGCGTCTAGTTTAACAACTTTTCTTTAATTTCTAAAGAAAAGGGTGTCTTTTACCAATCCAAAAGCTATCCGCAGGAGAATGCAGGTCACTGCATGATTTGGCGGCATTTAAAACTAGTGCTAAACTCAATGCAGGATCCATTTATGTCTTGTTGTTGATTGATTTGCATAAAGTCAATATCTTTGTATGAAATGCAGAAATAACTGCAGTCGGAACCAAACCATAGTTGTCACCTTGTCGTTGGACCACTGCTCTGAAGTGTACAATGAATGGGCAGTATGATAGAAGGAACTGATCAACAAATGCAGTAGAAAGAAGGTCCTTTAAAGCTTGCCATGTTTCCTCTTATGTTAGTGGTTTTTGGGGAAGAACGTTAGATGTGTCTATCCCCAGCTTAAGAATGTTTACTTACTACAGCAGGGGATCCTAGAGACCTTATGTCTCCTCGCCTCTAGTTCCCTTTTGTTTATCTGAACTGGCAGGAAAACCCTGTGTCTGCTGAGAAGATTGTTGACTTGGCCCTCCTGTAAATAGTGTTTTAACCACTCAAAATGCAGATGCATTTGGAGGGGTAACATCTGGCTCCATGGGGGACGTGTGCTCTTGGAGAGAGCAAATGAGAATACCAGCACCTCTGGGTATCCGCAGATCAACTCAAAAATCAAAATGAGAATGTGGTGGGATGGCTCAATTCACATCCAAAACCACATATTTATTACATAACAAAGAAAAACATATTGAAACCTTTAAATGGTAATGCAAGAGCTTTATTCTGCCTACGTGCTCTAATTTAGCATGACACTAGCACACGTCAAGTGTATGCATACAAGTAATGGAGCCATATCAACTCCTTGTCAACAATATAACATCTCCCCTTGTGTTTGGTCATTAACCAAAACAAGGTCTCATAAAAAATGTTGTAGATCTGACCCGAAAACGCCATCAAAGTATGGTTGTCATAGAAAATCTCATGCTGCAAACACAGGTCATCTTTCACATTTCCAATCACAAAGCACGTTGGAGTGCATGCTTCATCAAGATAACATTGAAGATGGCTGAAATAAGCAATGGGAAGCCCTTCTTCAATCTGAATTTTGTCATTCAAGAGCCTCCCATGAGGCAGAACTGCAATACAAGAGTTATTAATTTCAAAATATTCCTGAGGTAGCTTCTCATCTTCAAGATGAAGTTGTTCATAAGCTTGGGGCAGCTCAACACCTTCTATATCTGGGATCTCTTCAATAATATCTTCAACCGAAGGCCTTTGTAGTGCTTCCTTGATTGGATCTTCAATGGTCTATTCTTTAAGCTCAGGATGGACCCTAGGGATGAGGGCATCATATTCTTTAGCAAGCTGCCCAATCTCATCAATTGTTCCATCATGCCAGCGAAGGAGAAACCTCTCAAAAAAATTTGCCACTGAATCTATGGATTCATCCAAAAGGCCATAGAACCAGATCATTGCATCCCTTTCCAAAGTTATAGCAAAAACGATCATAATATCATTCTCATGATGAACATTAAAATCAGACATCAGTTTGCAGAGAGAGGCAATATGATGGGTGGCTGAAACACCATCATTTCCATAAAGCTCGGGAAGAATGTCATGCACCTTCCCACAGTCGTAGCACTGATTCAGAAATCCACATATTTTGGAGAAATCCAGTGGCCCGTAAGCTTTGTGCCAAATATCATGCGGCTTTTCCATATCATCATCCATAAATCAAATAATGAGGTACTAAATTTGAAAAATGTATTTAGTCATACCTCATACGAAACTGTAGAGTCTCCAAGGTGAGCTTGAAAGCCTTCCAATGAGTGTGTTCACCTCTACACCCAATAGGATCTTTAAATCTGCAAAAGGACAAAGGCTCTATCCCTTTGTGGAGTCGCCATGTGAGAAGAAGAATCTACAATGTAATCTCCCACAAATGTCAATGAAGCATAGTCTTTAAATTTCGGGAACTAGACTTCGTCCCCAGCAACGGCGCCAAAATGTTGTCGCCCAAAACTAGCACGCGTATGCTGAAGCCCAAAAGGTAAGCGCATCGGCTTGGTGACAACTCTCAAGAAAGAAGCCAATGTCACCACAGTCCTCTCTCCTCGCTTCAAGTTGGCTCTTCTCCAACTCTAGGGGGGCTTCCCTAGGGTAGGATTGCTAAGGCAGGTGCAACGAAGGGAAAGGTGACAGAAGAGGTTTCCATAAAGAAACAGTTGTAACAAAAAAGTAAAGAAAGGTATTTTGATTGATGGGAAGGACGGGAGGATCAGTCCTCGAGGGAAGACCAGTGTCAGTATCAAAAGGGATAATGGATTCAAAAAAGGACTTAGGGAGGCCTTGCATTTCACAGAAGTGAGATTAAACTGGTACATTCCATAATCAAAGGCAAGGAGAATGTAAGTATAGCTGACTATTGTCCATTACTCCTAAGACCTTTAAAAACATAACGTCGACAAACAAGTTGGCAACTGCAAATACTTGCCCAATGGACTAAATTATAGTCTTATATGCTAAGTTTACTCTACAGCTTATGAAAAACAAGCAACCATGAAAGAGATGCCCAAATGTATCAAAAATCCCAACATGATCTTCTATTCAGCTCTGGCGAAAAATCCTCCCAACTTTTTTCCATCATTACAAACCAAAGAGCCATGCTCTTTATAGGCCGAAAAGGCTCTCCAAAAAAACATAAAAAAAAAAGAAATAAAATAATGAGAAAGAGTGGGATCCTAGATCCACTTTTTTTCTCAATTAAACTCTCACTAACTTTAAAATGACTAAATTTAACCCTGCCTTCACCCAATGCTGCTCAAAAAAAGAAAGTCAATTCATCAGCTGCCATGCCAACGCATGAGATAAGAACTGGCTTCCAAACAGAAAACAAGACACGGGTCAACAAATAGACAGGCTGCCTCGACGAGAGGTTTTCATATTTGCTTGATCACCATCGCCAACAAAATCAACTCTTCTGACGTGACTGAGTGCTTCTGGGTGGACGGTTGTGGTGTTCCTCAACAACTAACAGTCGATGGATAAATCCTGACTCTGTCCATGTAACCGGTTACCAACGCCACACGGGCCCAGTCCACACTTCAGTTGCCAAAGGAGTCTCGAGCCGAGCCGTAATGGTGAAGATACTCCCGGCGGTTGTCAACAAATCGTGGAACTCCAAGCATTGACACCCAATTACTCACCAGAAGCTCCACTTATAGCAAATATGCCATGAATTGTTCCTGAGCAGCTCCACAACTCGGCTCCATATAATACGGGATATGCTCCCGAACTCCACGAGCGGCTTCCTGCGATCAATATCGACAACAGCATTTGATATAGGATCTCTACCAATTGGTTCATTACCCACTTCCCCATTTTGAATGTCATCAAGGCCTTCAGTCATTTCATTCTTAACACAATTCAGCATTTCAGACTCATTTCCCGTGCCATTTAAATACCCATTTTGACTTGGATGTGTCTGATTTGTATTCTTAAGTTTTCCATGGAATCTCCCTCTGATAGAGAGAATATTGGATCAAATAAGCGATTGTTGTGACATAAACTTATTAGAAGGTCTCAGGGTAGTTCTCCACACCAATTTGAACGTGTTGTGAAAGTAGTTGGCAGAGTTGCCACTAAAATAACATCTCTGAAGATCTTGTAACTGCCCCAAGGATCTCGATTGAGTAGTAACTTGTGATATCTGCTAAGGCTAATATCTTCACAAAACATAGTTCCCAATGACTTCCATGAGGATCCAACTGCAGCCAGAATCGCGTCGCCATGTACTTCCTGCCCTACTAAGATAGATTCCCTTGTATTAAATTCCAACTGACAGTGTGGACTTCCGTTACGTTTCTCACTGATGGAGGGATTCCCAAATAGATATGAATCTGAAGGTAAAGTATCTAGAGCCCGAAAGTAAAATCTGGCATCCACGGAAACCTTGCTAAGAGGCCTTGACATCAAAACATGAGAGGAATCTGTAACGCGTAGATGGTTTGCAATCAAATCCATAAAATATTCATATGGTTCAACCGTCAAAGTCAATGATTTAGCTTTCTTTTCAAAGGAGCAAGCTATAAAAATAGCTGTAAATAAACAACTCTATGTTATTTCCCTAAATTCCATTGAGCTGTCTGCTTTTCCCGTTAATTCTGGCGTCCAGTTTAACAACTTTTATTTGGTTTCTAAAGAAAAAGGGTCTCTTTTACCAATCCAAAAGCTAACCGCGGGAGAATGGAGGTCACTGCATGATTTGGCAGCATTTAAAACTAGTCCTAAACTCAATGCAGGATCCATTTATGTCCTGTTGTTGATTGATTTGCATAAAGTCAATATCTTCGTATCAAATGCAGAAATAACTACAGTCGGAACCAAACCATAGTTGTCACCTTGCAGTTGGATCGATGCTCTGAAGTGTGCAATGAGTGGGCAGTATGATAGAAGGAACTGATCAACAAATGTAGTAGAAAGACGGTCCTTTAAAGCTTGCCATGTTTCCTCTTATGTTAGTAGGTTTTTGTGGAATAATGTTAGATGAGTCTATCCCCAGCTTAAGAATGTTTACTTACTGCAGCAGGGGATCCTAGAGACCTTCTGTATCCTTGCCTCTAGTTCCCTTTTGTTTATCTGAACTAGCAGGAAAACCCTGTGTCTGCTAAGAAGATTGCTGACTTGGCCCTCCTGTAAATAGTGTTTTAACCACTCAAAATGCCGATGCATTTGGAGGGGTAACAGCCCCACTTTCTCCACTAGGCACATGAAGTCCTAGGCCAATCACTATTTAAAGATCCATTTGGCTACTATGGGAAGTTGGTGGCCTTTACAGCCCACCAAATACGTCCCCTCTTTCTCCACTAGGCACATGAAGTCCTTTGCCAATCACTATTCAAAGATCCATTTGGCTACTATGAGAAGTTGGTGGCCTTTACAGTCCACCAAATACGTAGTAGTTGTTTTCTTCCTATTGTGGTAGGATCACATATACAACAAAGAGCCATGCTCCAAGAATGGTTTAAACTATGGAATGTTGTTTCCTAAATATGAAAGTTGTACTTCCTTCTCTAAATGCGACGACTTATAAAGTTTCCAATTGCTAACAATGATGACATTGTAAACGCTAAATTGTAGAGGAAGTTGAATTTGAATGTACTCTTGTTGATTTACCAAATGATAGTATATGGATTTAAAAAAAGTGTTTGAGTTTGTGATGCTTTTTCCTTTTGAATCATTGTTATTTTTTGGAAATCCATATTTAGCCTCAAACTTGAAATGGTGACAAGAGGCGATGGTAGTCATGAAACTTGAAATGGTGACAAGAGGTGATAGTAGGCATGAAACTATTTGTACTTATATTGGGAGCATCAAAGTGTTACATGGACCTTTGTATTCCTTGTTGGTGAGATTTGTGACACCAAAGATTGAGGCCTAATGATGTTCCTTAGTTTGTTGAGTGGGCAATGTTGAAGGGAGAAAGAATGGAATCTTATAAGGGGTAACTAGATGATAGTCATAAAAAATTTAAAAAGAGAATTCCCAATGGATGTATGAACTCAACACATTTATAACTATGTTGTACAACATGAAAATAGGTATACCATTCTTTATTCTTTTTGAAATAGGCATGAAGGGAATGGAACAATGCACAATTGACAAACTTAGTCTGGTCCTCTATTTGAGGATGGAACCCTCTAGAATGTCGAGCTAGCTGGCATCCCAGCAGTTTCCAGAAAGTATTCAAAAAATGGATAAGGAAGCAAGAGACACATTTGAAATTATCACAAGTGGTAGGAGAAAATGAGCCTAGACATGGTGTGTTGCTACCATGCCTACACAACAAATATAAAGAATGATCTTATGAATATAGCTACTCCCATTCCTCATAAGCTACACAACACGTCCATCCATAATGTAAAAGATACAAATTAGGGGACAACTAAGCATACCAATCATTTTATTGGTGCATCCTTTCTTATATTTCGTCACCAAATGAAATTGCGTTGGTACTATTTAGTCACCAAATGAAAAGTGCGTTGGTGTTAGGAGGTCCATTTGAGATATTGACATTCTTTTGCATCTTATAATGAAAGTTAAAAAATTATAATGGAATCATGATTAGTGTGAATGATGGTGTCCATACGGAGAATATAATACGACCATTGTTTTATTGCTTCTACGACCATTGTTTTATTGCTTCTAACAAGGTATAGAGCCATTTTCCATATGCAAAGTAATTGATATTGAATGTGGAAAGGATTTCAAAATGATACCGCCATTGTTTTATTGCTTCTAACAAGGTACAGAGCCATTTTCCATATGCAAAGAAATTGATATTGATTGTGGATAGGATTTCAAAATGAGAATCAATGTGATGTCCACCTTCTTTAAGCATTGCATTAATTACATGCTATGATGCATTCAGATAAAGAGACGTAGATATGACTGAGAATAAGGTCCAAACATAATGTTAAGTTGACTTGGTTGAAACTTCATTGTGCCTCTTGGGTTTAATTAGAAGACTTTTGGTTGGACATCTAATGAAATGGATGAGAATATGAGAAAAACGTTGGAGAAATTTTCTATAATAGTTAAAACCTCCTATAAAACTCTTGAGGTATGTAATTAATAAGGGTATGGTAGCTTTATGTTAAGTAACAAGGATGCAACGGAACAAAAAGGGTTTTGGACTTCCATTAGGCCTGCAACGTTAGGCAGCTTATGGGATGATGCGCAGAGGTGCGATGATAAGTGTAGAGCTTGATGCGGCGCAAGGAAGAGGAGGGAGCTATCGCAGAGGGGTGTAGAACTGGCCGTTTGCCAGAGGCGAGCGCGCTAGAAGGCTTAGAACTATAGCCAGTGTGCAGCTATAGCCAGTGTGCCAGCAATCCTTTAGAACTGTGTTCGTAAGGAGGTGAGGAAGAATGTCCATGGCTCTGCCCTCCACGTTCAGCTGAATATATTGGATGAAAGGTTACCTCGCGCTTGTATGGGTGTTCACCATTCAGAAGCAAGTCTTTCCAGGTGCGCCGTGGCATGTTGCACTTTATTTGCCGCAGCCAGATCTGTGCGGGATTGAAAAGAGTTCACATACTTCAAATCTAAGAGTCAAGCTTTTCTCCATCCATGATCCCGGAAACAGGGTATAATGGGAGCCGAGCATCTAATTGCAAACCTGGAGGCGACAAAGCGTGGCGTGACTGGATTAGGGTCTCCATTTGATTGCCCTTCCGTTGATACTGATCCATCTATTGTTGCTGACCCAGTTGCTGCTAGGTCCGAGATTGTCCAGCTTTGCTTAACTATGCTTATCAATTATTGATTATGGTTATTGGTTATTGATTGTTGAGTATAGTTAACATTTGGTTGATCATGGTATACTATGGTTAATAATGTATTACTATATTTAATCATGGTTGATTTTGGTTAACCACATATGACTATAATTAGCCATGTTTGATTATGGTTAACTATGTTGAAGTATAGTCAGTCATCTTTGACTATAGCCTAAATTCAATTGACCATGGTTACCAAGGCCATGTTTATCTATGGTTGATCATGTTTGGAGAACATGTTAGACAGAGACCATAGGTGACAATGTTTGACCATGGTTTACCATGATTGACTATGGTGAACCACAATGGACCAAAGTTGACTCATAGTTGACTATGGTGAACTTTGGTGGACTTTATTTGATTGTGGTCAACTATGGTGGAATATGTTTGACTATAATTGACTTTAAATTTACTATGGTTAGCTTTGCTTGACCATGTTTGATTATATTAGCCATGTTTGACTATGGATGGCTTTGCTTGACTTGAGTTGAAAATAGTTCAATTAGGTTGACCATGTTTCACTATGGTAGTGACAATGGTTTACTATGTTTAAGCTTGTTGATCATGGTTATCCAAATGTGGTTGACTATGGTTGACATATTTTAGTAGGATTGTTTTTGGTTGTTTATTGACAATGGTCAAACATGGTTGATCATACTTCACCATGGTTTCACTATGATTGACTTTGCCTTACTATGGTTCAACATCTTTAACTATGATTGACCATAATTGACAATTATTAAAAATGTTTGGCCAAAGTTCATCATGTTGAACCATGACTAAATCATGAAAGATGTCCCAAGACACAAAAAGAAATGAACAAGTATAGTGTCGAAGTTCATTTTACCATCCTAATTTCAAATTCAAAATAAACAATTATATATATAGTATCTCATGTTTTGTCCATCTGAATTCAAATCTTATGAGCTTGATTGTTTGATAGATTCAGGTTGCCAAATGAATTTGGCAAAAGGAAATGCTATACCATCTTTTCACTGGGAAAAAACAAACGAACATGGTGTAGCCATTGAAGGAACTCCTATACAACTCAAAGGACGAGTTCCAGATTTTCCAATAAGCATCAATGGAATAAAAAAAGTTCTGCATCTCAACAGACTAGACGACCTGAAAGAAGATCGCANATACTATTCTGCTTCTTACAAATGTAAGAATCTTGTTCCCCAATCCAACCCCACTCTCAGTCTTGCAGAACTGTTCAAAATGGAAAGATGCATCACATATGCAGAAATGCACAAAGAATCTGCCCTCTCCAAAATTTCCTCTAAACTAAAGAAGGATTGCACCTCGGAGTCACCTAATGCATTTTGGACCAGGGAAAAATACTTTGTTTCCTTACCTTTTAACCCCTAGAAAAACCAAAAGCTCAAAAAGCCTCTGCTTCCCTTATGTCTCCCTCAGAAAGAGAATTTTGTGCAAATGAAACTAAAGAACTCTTGGACAAAGGCCTTATAGAACCTTCTAAAAGCCCTTGGGCATGTGAGCATTTGTTCTCAATAATCACTCTGAGATAAAAAGAGGAAAACCCAGACTTGTTATGAATTGTAAACCCTTGAACAAAATCCTTGAACCAGTCCGTTAGTATCTCGTTAGTATCTCAATTTACATTTGATAATATCTACTACAAATTAGTGGTACTTTTTGTTAGTGTTAACTTGAGTAAAATAAATCATAGAAAAGTAAGCAAATCCAGAGCGAGCCATTGCCCAACCTAAATTGAAGCATGTGCAAACAAACCGTTGATAAAACCATTGAATAAAAAAGCGTAAGCAAAACTGGAAAAACCAGCTGACATGCCAAAACTAAATCTAGGATTGTGCAATTTGAAAAATTTGAAAAATATTTTGAGTGAAATAATCCAAGCAAAACAAAATTCAAAGGAATTATTCACACATATTATGTCTCACTAAAATATTCCCAGGAAATATATTGTGCAGGAAATATTGAATTATCCAGGAAATATATTCACACATATTATGTCTAGGATTGTGCAATTTGAAAAATTTGAAAAATATTTTTAGTGAAATAATCCAAGCAAAAAAAATTCAAAGGAATTATTCACACATATTATGTCTCACTAAAATATTCCCAGGAAATATATTGTGCAGGAAATATTGAATGATCCAGGAAATATATTCACACATATTATGTCTCATTAGATGATTCCCTGTTAATATGCAACTGGATAATTTAATCTGAACGGCATAAAAATTCCCATGGAATCAATTTCAAAAGCCAAATCTCCAAAAATAATGGAAATTATTCCCTGCTATGCTTTCAATTTCAAAAGCCAAATCACCAATAGGAAATTATTGTGCAGAGTTTGCCAAATATTTCAAATAATGACATTGAATCACAAGCTGTATACAAATAAAAGGGTTTCAGTGATTCTACATACCACCAGCTGTTTCCAGTCTCCGCGCAGCAGGAAAAAGCCTTGTCTAACAAAACCTGTGCTGATACGAAACTCTGAATAGCACTGGGATCCCCAGAGCACATAGCACTGTTGGAATTGCTCCAATAAACCTCCTTCGATAGTTGCCCCAACTGCTACCCTAATCCCCTACCCGACTGCAGTTCGGGACACTAAAATCTTCAACGACTGACCAGCTCTTCGACACAAAGCTTCTCGAACGACCTCACAGCTTCAACATCTGCCGCTTGTTCCCGCACATAGCAGTTATCCATGTTTGAAATTTGAATCTTTGTCAGCTGTGGCAACCTTTCAAGGCTTGGCAGAGCCTGTAGTTGTTCACAGTGTATGATGTTCAGTTCTCTAAGTTTTGTAAGATTACGCAGCCCTTTTATTTTCCTCACCTGACTACAACTAACTAATTCCAACTTTATTAGTGTTGGTGGCAACTGTGCAACCTCAACAAGATCATGACAATAAAAGATGTGCAGATACTTAAGATTGGGGCAAACACCTTCATCAAAGGATATCTTTGATATTTTTGTCCGATCTAATTCCAGGTATTCCAGTCGGTGCATGCATGGATTTTGAGGTCTGTCAATGCAAGAGGCCAATTTACCTAACTCTCTTCGTCGGGCTCTTTGCCCGATTATGCATGTTTCTCTTTCTCCTTCAACCAGCTTTTTCAGTGACAACTCGCGTAACGGACACTCCGTTACTATTAGCTTTACTAGATTGTTGATCTTCACAATTTCTGGTTGTAAGGAGCTTAATCCGCATTTTTTAATGGACAACGTAGACAACCCAGTCAACAGTCCCAACGAATCGGGCAAACATTTCAAATTGCAGCAACTAAGGAGGCGCAATTCCTTCAAGCTGTTTAGATGGCCGAGTGAAGGTGGCAGCGATTCCAGGACAGGGCTTTCTAAAGAAAGAAATTCCAAACTGCTGAGCTTTCCGATATCTCTAGGCAATTTTTTTAAATATGTATTGAACAGACGTAATACCTGCAGGGACGATTGATGTGCGACCTGGGTTGGCAATACTTCTACTTTCTTACAGCCTGAAAGTTCTAGATATTCAAGCATTCTGATATTTGCAAATATTTCCTCTGACATGGTCAAATTGAAGCATCTTTGCAAATTCAGATGTTTGAGTCGAGTTAAATTTCCGAAAGAATTTGGAAGCACACGCAAACTCTTGGAGCAGGTGAGATGGAGGTGTTCCAGATTTGTTAAGTCCCCGAAAGAATCAGGCAACGACTCTATATCTGGGCAGCTCAGGTGAAGGTATTTCAGCGAGCGCAGAAGACAAAATTCTTTAGGCAAAGTTCTCAGATTAATAAACTCTGGTAGTTCATACGTCACCACAATCTTTTCAATGTGCTTCAGCAGCCCAATGGACTTTGGAAACTCTAAAAGAGGAGAATTAATATTCAGCTCCCGCAACTCCAGAGGTGCCTGCAAAGAAAGATAAAGATAAGTTAATTTTCACCTACAGAAGCCTTCAAGCTCTTTCCAGACGCTGTGTCGGTATGTGAATAGAAATAATCTACCATAAAATACAAAGCTAAACCTGAGATTCTGTTAGCCACGGTATTTTCAATTGGTTTCCCTCCACTTCTAATACCCTTATATTTTTCATTGGAATCCGGGAAGGCAGCGCAGAGTAGGGACAGTTGTTCCAGCGTAGCCATATCAGATTTGGTGAGTCGACCCTCCTCAATATACTTTCCAATTGAGCACCTTCAGTAGAGAGAAGTTGTAAATTGGTGAAACGATATGATGTAGTGTCGATCTGTCTCCTCCCACAGATTCTGAACACCTTCTGAGCCCAACTTTTGAACGAAGACACTTGCTCCAATTCTGGAATTTGGTAGCCAGGATCCGTCCTAATTCCGCGCACCTCTGTTATTACCTGCTGATTTTTTGAAAACGAACCATACACTATTAAAACAGAGCAACGAGATTTATCATTTTGTTTTGAATAAAGAAATTTTAAAGTTGTTTGAAGATTTCGTGCACTTACAGTGGATTGCTGCTTCAAATCATGGAAGTCGTCCGTTGGTCGCCAAAGACGATTCGGACGCTTTTCCTCTTCAGCGATATTTCTTCCGAAATCTCTCAGCTGATCATGCATTTTAATCCTATTATTTTCTCTGTTCACTTCAACTAGACACTTATTCTCTAGATTTAGAAGCCCCACTGAGCCCTTCCAGCCTGACCCATCCCATATTCTTATGGCCATATCTCTGTCTTCTCCAATGAAATAACAGGCAATGTCTAAAAATATTTGTCGTTCCTCTGGATCCAGTGCATCGTAACTAATCTTAAGTGTCTGGTGAATTTCATTGGGAATTTTTATTTGGCGGATTTTATCCAATTGCCCTTTCCAATAAGATTGGTCATTCTTTTCTCGAAGTAGGCCCCCAAATACTTTCAAAGAAAAAGGCAATCCAGCGCAGGCCTTACAAAACTCGTCTACAAGATGTTCGAATCCTTGCTTAGGATGAGCTTGACAGAAAGCATATGAGCAGAAGAGCTGTCGCGAGTGTTGTTCATTGAGTCCTGTTAACATATAGATTGAAGACTCTGCTATTCCTGAGGTTGTGAGGACATCCTTGTCGCGAGATGTAATCAAAATTAAGCTATCTGGTCTAAGGACATCCTTGATTGGCAAAAATGCCTCCAACTGATGGACATTATTTACGTCATCTAACACTACTAAAGCATGAGAAGATGAAAGACATTGTCTGAGCATTTCTATACCTTCATCAACGCTATCTATTTGCAGATTCGAGTGGGTCAAGCCATTAAGAAGTTTGCTCTGTAAAGAATTTAAAGACCTTATGCCTGCGGCCTCTCTGACATCAAATAAGAAGTAGGATTTGCCGAAATCGGACCTCCTTCTATTGAAGAGTTCTTTGGCAAGCGTTGTCTTGCCCACTCCACCCAAGCCCACAATCCCCAAAATCTGAACTTTCCCACTCTGCTGCTGCAATGGCATTGTCATTTCAAAATTTTCTACTTTTTCTTGCAGACCAGTTGGATATGTGGCCACATTCAAAGCTATTTTTCTGCGATTTTTAAGCACGCATTCAACGACCTTATCCAACAGCTTGCCCTCATCACTGTAAATTCATGACAAAGTAATCAAAAGATTAAATTCATGACAAAGCAAACAAAGATTATGTGGGTATGTCAATACAAGTTAAATTAATAATAAGGATTAAGAGAGTTAGAGCTCCAACCCGTTACAGGCCTCGAGTTCGAAACCAACTAAATAAGAGACCTCCGAAAGGGCTTTTCTCCAATTTTCAAGTCTTTGGCGCGTGTATCTGCATTTTTGCTCATGATAACTAAAGGCTTGAGCATACACTCCATCATCTTTGTCCATCCGTCGAAGCTCAGAAGGTTTTACATTATAAAAAACGGGAATAATAGTACCCCCACACTTCAATATAAGGACAAGCTCATCCATACACCATTTTGATTGAGCATATCTGGGAGAGAAAATAGTGATATGGACCGAGGAGCTTCTGATGGCGCTTTCAATTTGAGGAGTTAAGTGCTCTCCTGCTCGCAATTCCTCCCTGTCAAGGAAAGCTTGCAAGCCATGTGAAAGAAGCCGATAGTAAAGATGGCTAACAAAAGTATTTTTGACATCTGGTCCACGATGGTTGAGGAACACATCGTAATAGTAACCAGTAGTTGTGGAAGTGGAGGGGGACGAGCTGTCGACGGACGAATTATGGGTGGATGGTTGAGGATATGCCATTGGATACAAATACGATTATTAAAAGATGATAATGCAGAGACAGGTCGGTAAATGGCTGAAGCTACACTGAATATTCTGATGCCCTGAATTGAAATCTATATCGAAAACTAGATGTAGTAGTTCTCTTCTCCAAAACAAGTCGACAATATACAGCAGATATTGGCTATTGTGTGAGGAAGTTATCGCTCAGAACACTTACTCCATGGGACAGTCATGGCAGGTAAANAGTAGTTCTCTTCTCCAAAACAAGTCGACAATATACAGCAGATATTGGCTATTGTGTGAGGAAGTTATCGCTCAGAACACTTACTCCATGGGACAGTCATGGCAGGGAAAATTAAATTGATCCACGCAGTTGAATGAAGTTAAATTCCACGCCAAAACTGAGAAGGAGCCGAGGGCCCACGAGTATCGACCCTGGAAACTCCACGCAAATTGGAAAACTTCCAACATTCCAAAACTGAAAAGGAACCAAAGGTTCGCCATTACTAATCCTGTAAACGAAACAGACCCAAGGCCCCGCAAAGCGCCCAGTAAGGACACCATGAACTGATGGAACCAAATTATTGCCGACATATATTGCCGACGTAGAAATTCATAAAATAAAACTTTATGGGATAGGCAGGGCACGTGGAATTTAATTCCACGCATATTCGCGCAGATCTAAAGATAATATATATCTCGTGAAAGTCAAGATTATGGCTAAAAAAATCAAGATTGTCGGCTGATTACTTCTCTCGCTGTTTCCTGTTTCTTTCGTTATTATTTTTACGCGTGGTTATGTTTACTGTTCATTGGTTGTAGCTTGAGTGGTTGAGTGGACTAAATGTTTTTCTCCACACCTCAATTTTTATATGTAACACGTATGCTTTTGGTGAGCCACTATAAATGTATGAATTATGAATGAATGTAATCTTGATTCTTGTGCTGATATGACATTATGACAAGTGTCTCACCACTTGATTTCCCTCTTCCATCCATCTCTTTTGGAGTTGGCTAAACTTTAGATTATTTGTCCACATTATGCAATTCCAATCATTGAAACAATTTCCACAAGATTTTGGCAAAAAAACTGGCCAAATTTTGGATACAAATGATATAGAGTTTAGTTTTCTCCATCTCTTTTCCTCACTAATTTAAGTTTTATGAAAGATCTCCTCTTATTCTACTTCCTTCTTAACACCTAACCACCCAATCATGTGTTTCTCATCAATCTGTTTTGTTACTTCAAATTTCCTTGTTTTACCACTTATCTATGTTGTTTTTTCATTGTTTACTTTGTATCATTTTATATTATTTTCTCTTGCTCTCCTCTTTTGAAGTAATTTATGCTATAAATATGTTCAAATAAAAGTTTTAAATAGTGTTAAAATTATTATTTTTATATGACCTAGAAATTACTTTTTTTTAAGAGAGTTTCTAAATATGAAAAGCAATACATTCATGTATATTTTTATGTAGAAGATATAGGAGTTGTCTAAATCATTTAAACCATTTTTACTATAATTATAACTGGGTTGATAAGACATTTTGCATGGTTTAAACTTTTTTTTATTTTGCATAGTTTATTTAAATTTTATTTTTGATTATGTAGTAGTTATAACTACTCTTGATTATATAATTCTAGCTTCCTTTTTACAAATAGTTATTGGACTAGTAAGACTCATTGAAGTTGATTAGTCGACACCATTAGAACTTGCAAAGTTTTATAACTATCTTAAAGTTATTATGCCCAAACTTGGAGATCCACAAGCATTTCAAACTATTGAACTCCTATCTATCATTGAATGCATCCCTTTGTGTGCGCAAAGGTTTCTCTAAACATGAAAGCATCATTTTTTTAATTGTCCTTTGTTATGTTCATGCATAGGGGTCTAAGTACCCAACTAGGGTGCTCACCTATGGGAGGATATTCTAAATATGAGGCTTATCAAGGTCAATCTTGCATATTGAAATCTCTATTCTAATTTCAAAGATGCCCCTTCTGAATATAACAATATCACTTATGCTGCACCACTTTTTTTAACATAAGATCTATTGAAAATGAGTGTTGCACAACTTGTAAACATGATTAGAAAAACACTCATGTAAAAGGTATAGGAGTTGTCTAAATAATTCCAACCATTTTTACTATTAAATTGGAAGATCAAATCTTTTGCATTATTTAAAATTTATTTTCATTTTGCATGGTTTAAATTTTATTTTTGATTATGCACATTATGCAACACTCTCAATTGCCCTTGATTATGCATATCCAACAACGCATATTTGTGATTCTAACCATTCCAACAGGATTTTATAATAAAAAAATCACTGAAAAATTGGTTAAAATCATAGAGAGAACATCAGCAAAAATACTCTTCATCAAATGCTTCTCTTTGACAAATAGTTATTGGACTAGTAAGACTCATTCAAGTTGCCCCCTATTCCTAGAAAGATATGGGCTCCTAGCTATGATCCAAGTTTCCTAACATCATTGGACACTATTAGCACTTGCAAAGTTTTATAACCCTTGTAAAATTATGATCCCAAACCTTGTGATCCACAAGCATCTCAAACTGTTGAACAACTATCTATCATCCAATGTATCACTTTGTGTGTGCAAAGTGCATGGGCTTCTCAAATCATGAAAGCATCATTTTTTTAAATGTCCTCTGTTATGATCATGCATAATGGTAAAGGCTTCTTTGCTACATAAAAAAAATTGATGCAAGGTTAAACATCAAATATCTATATGGAAATATCTCCATATGCCTGGTCATCAAGGTACCCAACTAGGGTCCTCACCTAGTTCTCTAGGAGGATATTTAAAATACGGGGCTTATCCACATCAATCTTACATATGTTGAAAATAAATACTTAAAATAATAATTTAAAAAATTAATTTCTATTATAATTTCAAAGATTCCCCCTCTGAAGTGGGGGTAGAGAAAGTGGTAAAGTTGAAATGTTGTAAATGGTTGTAAATGGAAGATCTTGTGTTCAAATCCCCCTTAAACTTACCCATGCGCCATGGTTCGAGCCCTCTAGATGCACCTAGTTGTATAGTTGTAGTGGCATTGGATCCCTGGACCCCATGTCGGGCGAGTAATAGCCCAGTCCCCAGTTGTCAATTCCATTAGTTAAAAAAGAGATGCCCCCTCTAAATATAATAATATCACTTATGCTACACCATTTTTTTAACATAAGATCTATTAATAATCAGTGTTGCACATTTATCTTTTCTAGAGGGTATTCTTCTACATAACGATCTTGTCTCTTCCCTAAATTGCCATCTTCCCATTATTTTTCTTGTCATTTCTCTAGGTTCCATTTCGCTATAAATCTTTCACATTTCTAAATAACAAGGTTGTATATTTGTGATTATTAGGGTTTTGTTTTTCATGCCAGTTCATTTGGTACTTGAGACATTTTTTCCAAATGTCCCCAAATGGGGTGCAACAAAGCATTCATTTGAAGTCCAAAAAACCTTCAATGTGGCTTATCATCCATCAATCACCAACTCCAAGACCCTTCATGTCAGTTTAAGGCAAGTGGAGGACATTGAAGGTCCTCCCACTATGCATGTTTGTTAACAACTCCACCTACAACCATCTTCAACCCTTCATTTTAGGATTGTTAGTATGATGACATCTGTAATACCAAGAGGCTGGTGGGAAAGTTACATGTTCATGGAGGATATTTGCATTTGGATTGGTATGATGGAAAGAAACGTTGTAGGATAGGATCCACTCTCACTACCTTATGCCACTGATATTCTTTTATTTACGAATGGAATAGGATTGTGGCCTTTATTTGTTGCACATTAATTGGTTTCCTTATTATGTGGTTTCTGTCGGGTTGACAAAAATCGTATTTGTGGAATTCTTTGCAAAATATCTCTATAGAATTTGGTTTTCCTCCCTAGTAGTTCCATGGGTTCCTTTGTCACCTGGTTTACCCCTTCTCTTTTGGCTATACTAACCCTTCTCATTCCATGGCTACCTGGGATCATGATCATTGCTCTTAGAGGGTCCCTAGCAACAATGTGCAACCCTTGGTCTAATAAGAAGTAGGAGAGGCCAAAGCGCATTCCCTACCCCTACTCGCATTTGACAAGAAATATATGAGAGAGAAGAATGGTTTTGAATGGAACAAGAATTTATCAAACGATGGGATATTGAAAGGAGGGTGGACCCATGGGTTTAGGACACCAGGACCTCATGCACCCATTATACAAAATATTTCAAGACATTGGTGCTCTATAGGCATATCAAGTATCTTCCAGGTAAATCCCTTCTTGATACTAGGGACGAACATAATGAATTGCTTGTGTAGATGGACAAGCTACAAGAACATCTAAGGGAAATGGATCAAACGCTCAATCTCCTTGTCAAAACAACAATTGGGTTGGATTTTAAGGCAATCGTTCCTAAAGTTTCCCTTGGTTAAGAGGTTCCAATGATTCCTATCTTAGATATTTGTTCTCTATAGCTATCACAGGTAGCTCCAAGTTATAGTATATTTTAACTGTTGTCTTTTCATGTTTAGAATTACACATAGACATCTAAAAGACAATTTCTTATTCTATACCTAATTTGGTTCCCATGGGGCAAACTAGTTTTGTTGCACTATGTAATTTTTCTTTAGTTTAACATAATTTCTCCTAGCTTACCTTAAAAAGGGAGATCATTGCTTAATGGTGTCTTTGCATCTGGTGTTATGCTTGGCTCAAATTTATCTATAATGTTTAAAGATATTCCAAGGACTCTTCATGCACAATGACATGCAACTTAATGCTTTCTTGTTTTTTTTAATTAATATAAATAGACTCAATAATACACATAGGCCTTCTCACATTTTCTTCACTTGAGAAACTTAAGAAAAAAAGGAATTTAAATCTACTTCATAAAAGTAATGTCAAACTTACTAGATTGTTTTCTCTCTTCAATCAAGACAACTTACAAACTTGATAAGCAACATAGTCATGTAAAATATATATATTTTATTACAATGAAGTCATATGATACAATGAGTTAATCCATTTTTATGTCATCCATGAGGCAATTCTTCTATGTTACATCATTACAACTTTATTATGTAATTATCATTTAATTAACAACATTACTTAATCCTTATACTCTAACCATCCTCAATGTTTAATGTTGAAAATAATGTTTATTATATTTTTTTTAATTTATATTCATCGTTATTTAAATAAGATAAGTATTTTATTAACATCTATTTAATTCATTTTAATTTGATGAATATGTATTAATCGTTTTAATGATAATGAAAAATCAATTTCGTTAGGTTAAATATCTTTTTTCAAAATAATATTCATATTTGAAAAAAAATATTAAATTGAATGTTAACATTATTAATTTCAAAAATATTTATATCCCATTATAAAATAATGAATATTTATATGGATATATGTAATACTAATCACACATTTGAAACTTTCCTACAAAACTGATACCCAATTTTATATTATACTTTTAATGAGATTTCATCAAAGTCATTCATCGATATAAATGAGAAAGACGCTCCCACCTTTATTACCCTTTTCAATTTACTAGGAAAGCTATAACCCTTAGGAAGCTACAACCATTTTTCCATGTAAGAAGCTTTGCACATGTTAACAAATCATTTTGTAAAAGCTATAGTTGAGGCTAACGTGACGGGTTATTTCATATAGAAGGATAGCTAGTCACATGTCTAACCAAATGAAAATTAAATAGCAAACTTTCATGTTCAAGTGGTTATTTTAATAGGTGTAGTTTAAATATTTTATATTTTTAATATTTTTTTAAGTATATTTTATGTTTTATTTTGTTTGAGTTGAAAATATGTAATGAAATTGTTTAATTTGGTTGTTATAGGGTATTTGAGGATGTTGAATCTATTTATAAATTCAAAAACATAATATGAATATTTTCAATTTTAGATTTTATCAAAACAAATTTACCATATTCCAACCAAAATCTACAACAAAATCCAAAATGTAAAATAAAATAGAGTACTCCATTTTAATATAATACATTGTTCATTTTTTTTTAATTTTAATAATTTCTAGTAAATTAAGTGAAATGAAGAATTATATTTTCCAATATAAAGATAAAATTCCAAAATAAATTATTTATATTATTTTTTGAGATTTTTATAATTTTTTTAATAAATTGAATAATTAAATTAAATTAAAAATTAGAAATTTCAATGTAAAGAAAAAATCTAAAAAATATTTATTTTATTTTATTTTTTGAAATACAATTTAAAAGTTGAAAAAAAAATATAAAAAAAAGATACCACAAAACATTATACTACTATAACTTTTATTTATTAATATTTTCTCAAAAAAATTATTCCTTGAAATATAGGTTCCAACCACACTTTGCATAATAACATGAAGAGATATCACCTAAATCTTCCTTTTATTTACAAAAGAGCAACTATAAACCCCTAAACCTATTATATAGTCATCTTCCTTTTAATGTCCTACCGCTAAAGATTAAAATACTAAAGAGTAGTGACTTGTAGGATTATCTAAGCTTACATTATATATGGAAAAACTCAAAAATGTGAAATCTTAAAAAATTGTCAAACAAGACTATGAAAAAACGTATGGAAAATGTTGCTAAAGTGAAAATCATGTAAACAAGACTAGCTTCTAAGGAGCAAGCCTTTACCTTAAGTTATTATTCAATCAAATTGACCAGCCATGAGTACTGTTCAATCAATATGAGCAAAGTCTCCTTAACATGGGCTCTATTTGTTAGTTTAGAAGAAGGCAAAAATAAAGCAATGTTCACTATTGAAAAATAATGCATGTGAATAAAACCGCTTAAATGCCTATCTCACATTTTTTTTCCATCTTTGAGTCGACAACTCCTACATTATCTAACAAAGCTAAAATAATCTTTTAAAATAAAGGCCTAATAAAAGCTAGTCTTAATGATTTTATGAGTGGTTTCTTTGCCTACAAAATGCATGCACCATTGCCTACTTAATCCCCATGTGCCTCCCAACAAGACAATGTTTGATCCAGGAGGATATTGGTGGCCACCCACCTATTCCACTTGGACCCCCACCATTGTTTCTTTCTGTTTTTCAGTTTCCTTAATTGTAGCACAATTTACTATTTTTGGCAGTTTTCGGGTCTTAAACTTTCGGAGCCGTTTTGAGGCCCTAAACGACATTTTTTCGGCATCGAATGGTCGAGAAACTACGACTCCATTTTCAATTCAATATTTGTCATTTGCAGATGTAGTCCTTGAAGAGATCTTTCTAACGATGTATCATGCGTGTCAAACGGAGGTAGTATGCCAAAGTTACGACCCGGGGAAATTGATGTACCAAGTTACCCAACGGGGCCCACATTTTGGCGTCTCACCTCATAGGGTTAGGTTTTTGGATGTGTAGGGTTTCAATTGTTTCTAAATAATATATAGGCCTTCGAGCCTCATTGTAACACAAAGTTCAGAGGCATGTAGCCGCCACATCTCTTCTCAGAGATAAGCTACCGGCACTCTAGCTAGTTTATTTCCATTCTGTATGTAAACAAGTTTCAGTTGTTTCATTAATGAAATGAAGTGTTATTTCCGCTGCATATTTGTTTCTATGGTTATTTGTGTATTCTGTTGTGTTCCTGCATAAATCTGGATCAGTGGTCTTAGAGCAATCTGCTCTTTCTCGATCCTTCTTTGCATGTCCCCAACGAGGGTGGGGTATAAAGAGTAAGGGCTCGATCTGGTTGAACCTTTGCAAGATAAGCCTCGCAAATCCCGAAGGCCTCCCATGGGGGATGAAAAGAAAGATGAGGGCACAGAAGATCCTATCAAAATGTTGCTCGAGGAGGCCCTTGAAAAACAAAGGAACGCAATGATGAATAACTTCGCCCAGATCCTTCAACGACTTCCCACTAGTGGCGCATCTGCATATAGCAGCCACTCTAGAGGCACAACCCCTTTTAAGGTATAAGTAAACTTCGACATTCCCATATTTGATATTTGAATGGATGCAGACGCCGTAGATAGATGGTTGAATCTATTAGAAGGATATTTCTCGGTTCAGGACTTTTCTGACCGGGAAAAGATTACCTTTTCACTACTCAAAGCCGCCCCCCATGTCAAGGACTAGCGGGAAACCTACTGTGAGAGAAAGGACGAGGAGGAATCCTCTCTGTTTTCGGCCGTACCCACTTGGAATTCATTCCGAGATGCCATAAAGGGACAATATTATCACATGGGGAGCTATGAGGACAAGTACATACAATGAACTACGCTACGGCAACAAAGAGATCAAGATATGCATGAGATGACGAATATGTTCCATACCCAGTGCACCAAGTTGGGTATCAAAGATTCAGAGAAACATTTGGTGCTGAAGTACTGCAGTTGTTTGCACAGATACATTAAGGAGGAAATGGAGTTCCTCGACATCTCCTCGCTTGGTACGGCATACTGGTATGCTGCCAAAATTGAGCAAAAATTCAAACAGAAAAAGTGAGACTTTGGATTTGTGAATCAGAAGCAAGTGAAACGTGCCCCCAAACCGTAGAACCAAGGACACAGCCAAGGCATGGCGACTCAAGACAACTTTCCAAAGCCGCAAGCAAATAACAACACTGCGAAGCCGAAGAAGTAAGCAAGAAAGTGGTGCGAGTTCCATAAGAGCACCACTCACAACACCAGTGAGTGTCGGGCCAAGCAGTCACTAGTGGCTGAGATAAAGGCTTCCGAATCAGATGCATACTATGGAACTGAATCAGAACCTGAGAAGGGGAAAGACAGAGGGAAGAATATTATCGATGTAGATCCCAATGCCACTGTTGCCACCACAAAGATCCAAAAGGAAGAACCAGAAGATTCAGAGGAAGAGGAGTGTCTTTTCCACTCCCAGATGTGGGTAAAGGGTTCCCAGCTACAGTTTATTGTCGACAGTGGGAGCCAAAAGAACCTCATTTCAGCAAAGGTCATGAAGCGGTTGGGCTTGCCGACCACAGTACACTTGCAACCGTACACCATCGGGTGGCTTCACCAAGGATGGGATCTCCGCGTCAGCCAGTAGTGCCACCTTCCCTACAGCATCAAGCCCTTCACCGATGAGGTATTATGTGATATTTCTCCTCTTGATGTTTGTGATGTATTATTGGGTCAACCATACTTATGGAAGCGACATGTTGTGTATGAGTCTCGGCCTTGTGTTGTTATTATTACGTTGGGAAATAAGTTGTACAGGATACCAGAGGTACCATCTCCTACCACTATCTCTTTGGTTACTGCAAAACAATGCAGTAAGCTCATTTCCAAAACTGAGAAATTTGTTTTCTTGATGATCTGCCCTCAGGGAAAGAAGAAGATCGTGGCCACAACCTCCAGACAAGGCCCATCCGCACGACAACAACAAATGGACAAGGGCTTGGAGGAGTACCGAGACATATTCACCTCACCCACAGGGGCTCCTCTGCACTGTCAGGCATGGATAATTTTAGGGGTGAATTTTAGCCCAGTGGGCTACTTTTCCATGTTTTTCCACCAAAAAAGATTCGCCATTTTGCATTTTTTGAAGCCCTGTTTCGCCCAATTTTGCTGGGGTAAAATTTTTTCACCTTAAAAATCGCCAAATTATTATATAAATGATATAAAATCCTTGGAAATTAAAATATTATTTGAAAAATATTGCCAATCATTTTATAGTTGGTGTTTTAAGAATCGGTAATATTCACCGACATTTATACACTTTTAAATAAGTATGGTTCCTCAAAATCATCCCTGCTGTCAGGTCATGCACCCCATCGATCTAACCCCAGGTGCGCCGCTACCCAATGGACCAATCTATCGATGCTCTGTTCTGGAGAATGATGAATTCAAGAGGCAAATTTAGGAGCTTCTGCAGAAGGGTCACATCTGACCAAGTTCATCGCCCTATGGGAGCCCAATCGTGTTGGTACAGAAGAAGGATGGGACTTGGAGACTCTATATTGACTATCGGGCACTGAATAAGATCATTGTCCAGAATTGGTACCCGATCCCATGGATTGATGACCTCCTAGACCAGATTAAAGGGGTGAAATATTTTAGCAAGATTGACTTAAAGTCCAGGTATCACCAGGTACCGATCGAATCGACCGATGTGTGGAAGACTACCTTCAAAGCCAAGGAGGGCCTTTTCGAATGGTTGGTCATGCCTTTCGAGCTGACGAATGCTCCTACAACCTTCATGAGACTGATGGACGACATCTTGCGGCCATTCACCAACTCATTTGTAGTAGTGTACTTGGATGACATCCTGATATTCAGCCAGACTTAGGAAGAGCACCTCCACCACATCCGACAGGTCCTCCAAACACTACGGCAACACAAGTTGTGTGCCAATTTGGACAAGTGCACTTTTGGCATGACCTAGGTTCAATATCTGGGATACATTATTAATGAGTATGGGGTACATGTGGATCCAACCAAGATCCAAGTCATTCAGGATTGGCTATCCCCAACTACTCTAACAGATCTTCGTAGCTTTCTGGGTCTTGCTAATTTTTACCGTAGGTTTGTGTTGGGATTCTCTCATATCACTTGGCACTTGACTCAAGTCACCAAGGGAGGAGCAAAAGCAAAATTCTTCTGGTCAGAAACTCAACAGAAGGCGTTTGCAGAATTGAAACATCACCTCTGCTGTGCCCCAGTGCTCACATTACCAGACTTGCAACAACCATTTGAGATCGAGACAGATGCCTCTAACTATGCTATTAGGGCAATCCTTACTCAACAAGGGCATCCAATGTCATATCACAGTGAGACACTGTCCGACACAGTGTGCAAATATTCCACTTATGACAAAGAGATGTATTCCATTGTCAGGCTTGTCGATAATGGAAGCATTAAATTTTGGGGAAGGAAACGATCATCCACACATATCATCGACCCCTGCAGTTCATACAGACACAAGGGAACTTACAGAATGATCACCATCAGAAGTGGTCCACATCTCTATAACAGTTTCATTTGAATATCAAGTACACGAAGGGAAGAACCAATAATGTTGCAGATTGCCTCAGTCGACCACCAATCGTGGCGATAACCATCGTGCTCAACTCTTGTGGGCACGAGACCTCTGATAGGTCGATTCTCTACAAGAGCGATCTAGAATTCAGCCACACATACAAGACGCTCTTGGAGGGAAACCAAGTTCCAAATTTTCACCTCCAGGATGCACTACTATGTCACATGGGACACTTTTGTGTTCCTTCAAGAAAGCATGCCAAGACGATTTGGGAAGCGCACTATAGTCGAGTTGCTGGGCATTTTGGGGTCAAAAAAACAGTGGTAGTACTGCAGAAGTATTTCCATTGGTTGAACCTTCGACAGGACGTCGGGAAGTACATCCAATCCTGCACTGCATGCACCATTGCCAAACTGTCCATCAAGAAGCAAGGCCTCTATACACCGTTGCCTACCCCTAGTCGACCTTGGGAATCCATCTCCATGGATTACATGTCAAGCCTTCCTTCTACTAAGCACGGCAACGACTGTGTGTTCGTGGTCATTGACTGATTCTCAAAGATGGCTATAATGGCGACCTGCAAGAAGAATATCACAGCAGAATCCACTGCTAAACTCTTCGGGACAACAGGTTCATTAGTACATTCTGGTCTAACCTATGGTCAATGCTAGACACTAAGCTCACAAAGTCCACAGCTTTCCATCCCCAGAATGATGCCAGCCAGATAGAGGTTGTCAACCGGATGATCATACACATTTTGCGCACGTATAACTCAAAGCATCCATGCACATGGGATAAAAGCCTCCCCTATGTACAACATAGCTATAACCGATCCCTCCACATCTCCACCGACCACAGCCCCTTTCAGGTGGGATTGGGATTCCAGCCACTATGTCCCATTGATGTAGCCATGCCATTTGTAGCTACTCAGGCTGATTCAAATCATGTCCAGTATGAATTTTCTAAGGCGAACAACTTCATTGAGCGCATTCAGCACATTCACCAACAGGTTCATGACATATTGGATAGATCCAATGCTAAGTACAAGCAGCGGCATGATCAGCATTGGGTGCAACACAACTTCCAGGTGGGCGACAAAGTGTGGTTACATTTGCAGAAGGAGTGCCCCGCTGGACCCCACCGCAAGATTCTCCCGATTCGATATGGGCCATACACCATCACCAAGGCTGTCGGGGACAATTCCTTCGAGCTCAATATTCCACCATTCCTTGGTTTGTACCCAATGTTCAATGTGGACCACCTTCGACCCTACTTTCCACCTCTACAGGACACATCAGAGGTGGTAGAACAACTCACACCAATAGAGTTAAACCCTGACTTCAGGAAACAAGCCATAACTGATCAGATTATGGACACATAGATCAAGAACACGCGCTAGCAGAAGATCCACCTATATCAAGTTGTCAAAGCAGGCCAACTCCTTCACCAGGGAAAGTGGCTCACCAAAGACCAAGTTCAACAGAAGTTTCCTCATCTCATGGAGGAACTCAACGCGATGGGAACCATTGCTTCCTAAGGGGGGAGGAATGATCCAGGAGGATATTGGTGGCCACCCACCTATTCCACTTGGACCCCCACCATTGTTTCTTTCAGTTTTCCAGTTTCCTTAATTGTAGCACAATTTACTATTTTGGCAGTTTTCGGGTCCTAAACTTTCAGAGCCGTTTTGAGGCCCTAAATGAATTTTCGGCATCAAATGGTCGAGCAAATATGAGTTTGTTCCAGTCTCATTATTTATTGTCTATGGATGTAGTCCTTGAAGAGATCTTTCTAACGATGTATCATGTGCGTCAAAGAGAGGTAGTATGCCAAAGTTATGACCCCGGAAAATTGATGTACCAAGTTACCCAACGGTGCCCACATTCTAGCGTCTCACCTCCTAGGGTTAGGTTTTTGGATGTGTAAGGTTTCCATTATTTCTCAATAATATATAGGCCTTTGAGCCTCATTGTAACACAGAGTTTAGAGACATGTATTCGTCACAACTCTTCTCAGAGATAAGCTACCAGCACTCTAGCTAGTTTATTTCCATTCTGTATGTAAACAAGTTTCAGTTCTTTGATTAATGAAATGAAGTGTTATTTTCGCTGCATATTTATTTCTATGGTTATTTGTGTATTTTGTTTCATTCCTGCATAAATCCGGATCAATGTTATGCACCATCAACTCCTTATCACTCTATGAGCAAAAATTGGATTGAAAAATATGATTTCATCTTGATTGAAGCACACCAACTTTGTGACAATAAGTAGTTAGTCAACAAGCAACTAGTTGTTGACACAATAGATTATTGTTTGTGAATTGTAGCTAACAATTTAAAATAGACCCAAGAACTAAGTTGAAGGAATCTCTCGGATTTATGTAATACCTGCATTTCTTGGAAGATAGTAACAGTTTTACTTCGATCCAAGCCTTAGTGCCTTGTATGGAGTGTTCATATACTAATTCTTTATTGAAGAAAGGAGGAAATTAAAAGATCACAATCAAAATGCAAAGAATAGATCACACATGACACAATTATACACTAGAAGCCCCTTACAGAGTCAGCTGATGTTGCTTGAATTTATAGGAAAATTTTACACCCTCCAGAAGTCTCCGCTGAGGAGATATTTCAAGCAGCAGTCTATCATTTCACTTGTAACATTAACTACGAGTCTTCTTGAACTATCCTCAACTACCTCACTAGTTACATATTCTAGAAGTGTCTTCATTGACACATGTTAATAAAAAATTATTACATAGTTCAATTCTTGTTTTAACACTCCCCCTTAATGTTTATTAGGGGTACTTTATTAAGGGCATGCTTTTTTAAGCCCTAACATGCTTCTAAAATTTTCAAACTTTGCAATGCTTGATGATTTAGTGAATATATCAACAACTTGATCTTATATTTTACAATACTTCAATATGATATTGCTTTCTTGTGTTTTCTCACGAACATAATGATGATGAATTTCAATATGTTTGGTCCTTGCATGAAAAACTAGATTTTTTGTCAATTGTATTGTGCTTTGATTATCACAAAAAATAGTTGTATCTATTTTTTTAGGATGTTTTAGTTCAGCAAGGATACCTCTTATCATGTAGCTTCTTATGTTGCAATAGTTTCACCTTTATATTCATCTTCTGTTGATGATAAAGAAAATGTAGCTTGTTTCTTGCTACTGAAATTTTTCCCGAATCAATCTAAAGAGCATATCTAGAAGTTGATCTTCTGTCATCGACATGTCCTACCCAATTAGAGTTTGTGTACCTAGCTAGTTGAACCTTTCCACCACATTGATACTCCAGTCCAAGATGATATGTTCCTTTGATGTATTTAAGGATTGTTGCTTTCCAATGTTCAAGATGAGGACCTGCCATGAATCTAGGAACCATTCCAACTACATATGCAATGTATGGTCTAGTGGTTGTTAGATAGAGAAGGCTTCCTACTAGTTGTATATATAGTGTGCCATCAATTTTTTTTCAAAAATAGAGTTACTTCTCAACTTGTCCCTTGTATTAATTAGAGTGGGAGCTACCTTGCGATTCTCCATCTTAAACTTCCTTAATAGATCAAGGGCATGCTTTGGTTGTGATAGAAGAATCATGTATTTCTCTTGCCAAACCTGGATTCCAAGAAAGTAATGTAACAACCCCAAATCTAGAATATCAAACATCTTCTTTAACTGCTCCTCGAAGTCATATACATGACTTACATAGCCTGTAATTATGAATTCATCTACATATAGGACCACAATTATGATATCACCATTATAATTTTCGACATGAAAATCAAGATCATAAGGACTTCTCTTAAATCCTTCCTTCAAGAAATTCTCATTGATTTTAGAGTACCAAGCTCTTGCAGCTTGCTTCAATCCATACAAAGAATTATTTAACTTACAAACAATATTTTCTTTGCCATTTTTTCTAAAACCAAGGGGTTGTTGCATATGGATTTCTTCATGTAAATAACCTTGCACAAAATCACTTTTTACATCCATTTCATGAATTTACCAACCAAATTTTGTGGCTAGAGAACTACTAATCAGATTGTAGTCATTTTAGCAACATGAGCAAATATTTCATTATAGTCAATACCTTATTTTTGTGAGTATGCTTTTGCAACCAAACTAGCCTTATGCTTCTCATCTTTTCCATCAGAGGTGAACTTTGTCCTGTATACCCACTTTCAACCAATGAGATTTTTACCTTTTCGAAGAGAAGCCAGTTGGCAAGTTTGATTCTTCAATAGAGAATCATATTCCTCTTTCACTGCAACATCCCATTCAGGTTCTTCTTGAGCTTCTTCAAATACCTATGGATCATCAACATTCATCACCCTAGTAATAAGAGCATAGCTAGCATAATGCCTTGGACCTTCTTGATACATCTCTTGAATACTCCTTGTTTTTGTGAAAGAACCATTATTTTTAACTTGTGCACCTGCAACAACAATCTCTTCTTCACAAGGTTGATTATTTTCTTCATTAGTTATGTCATCAAAATTTTCTTCAATTGTTGGGTCACCAAGCGTTGATGAAGACACAAAAGTAGAGGAAGAAGTCTTGGAAGATGATATACAAATTTCATCAAATATCACATCTCTCCTAATACGAACTTCATTTGTATCAGGATCATACAACATCTAGGACTTAGATGATTCACTATAACCAACCATAATACATTTGTGGCTTTTATTGTATAGTTTCTTCCTTTTCTCATAAGGTATATGAACATATGCATCACACCCAAAAACTTTGAAATGACCTACAATTGGTTTTCTTCCACTCGCAGCTTTTTTATGATTCTTATGTTTGGTAGAAATTGTAGGCGAACTATTGATAATATAAGATGCAATATTTATAGCTTCAACCCAAAACTTTGGATCCACATTTCTAGCATGTAACATACACCTAGCCATTTTCATAAGAGTCCTATTCTTCCTTTCAACAACAACATTTTGTTGAGGTGTATAAGGGATTGTTATGCTATCTTTTAATTCCATTATATTTACAATAATTATGAAAATATTTGTTCGCATATTCTTTTCCATTATATGTTCTTAAGATCTTAATGCATTTTCCACTTTGTTTTTCTACAAAGAAGTTGAATTCCTTCAATGTCTTATTAAATACCTCATTTTTCTACTTTAGAAAATAAACCCAAATCCTTCTGCTATGATAATCAATAAATGTCAAAACATCCCTGAAACTTGAAATGAATGGATGTTCTAATGATCCCATAAGGTCACTATGAACCAAATGAAGTGGAGTCTTGGCTCTCCATTATTTACCTTTTATAAACTTTTTACATTTGTTTGTTTCCAGACATGCATCCTTCACAAAATTCTTTCCTTTGAGAGATTTTAGGTAGTCCATACCCCATTTCAAACATTTTCATTATATTTAGGCTTTCATAATCCGAGTGACTCATCCTTTCATGCCATAACCTATTCACATTATTTGCTTCTACAACCAAAGCCTTTCCATTTGAAGTAAACCTTCCAAACTTATAAAGTCCATTTTCTACATATCTAGAAGCAACCACCCTATAATTATTATTGATATATTTAATTAAACATTTGTATTTATAAAACTCAACCTTGTAGCCTTCATTTGCAATTTGAAACACAAAGAGTAAATTTGACTTGCGATTGGGAGCTAGCATAACATTATTAAACAATCCATCTTCAACAGAAACATTTCCATTTCCAAACACATCCAATGTTGTATCATCTCCAAGCAAAATTTTCTCCTTATTGCAATCATTATCTAACACAACACACTTCTTATTATTATGATACATATGACGTGTTGCACTAGAATCTATGACCCATTCATCTTTATTTGATATATTAGCTTTCAGAGAAACACAAAGTGCATTACCTTTTTTTTCTGTAGAGATTTTATATCTTGAGAACTTACGTTGTATTTGTTATATATCCCATTGTTTCCTACAACAATCCTTTGCATAATGTCCTCGATTTCCACAATAATTACAATTGTTACTAAATCTATAATGATGCTTCTTTTCTTCAAGCAGATTTAAAAATTGACGTGTCTTATCATTAAATTTATTTGTATATTGGAATGATCTTCTTTCGGAGACAAGTCCATGAATCTCATAACTTAATGGATCCCTTTCCTTTGCCAATTGTTGCTCTTCCTACAATAACTTGGAAGTAAGATAATCTACAAAAATAGTAGAAACTTTATCAGCAATATCAATCCCTCTGATGAATGATTGATAAGAACTAAGAAGGATTCAGAGAATAATATACACAAACTCGTTTTCAACCAATGTTTTGCCAAAACTTTCTAATTCATTACGCATATCTTTCAACTTTGTTAGATGAGGTGCAATTTCTTGATCATTAGACAATTTCAATTTGTGTAAATCACTAGTGATATTTAAAAACCGTGACTCAGTTGTATTATGATACAATTTTTCAAGCCTCTTCCATATCTCAATACCATCTCTCAAATTTTTAATTCCAACAAACACTTCATCATACACACATATTTTAATATGTGAAACAACTTCCTTATTTCTTTGATCCCATTTTTCAAGAGCCCTTTGTTTAGTAGGAGGCACTCATTTTCCACTAACCAACTAATATTGCTTCCTCATTGTTAAAAATGGTTCTATTTATGAACCCATTCATTATATTTCTTTCCATTTAATTTTATTTTAGGAATTTTTCCCATATTTATAGCCATTTGGTACTCCAAAAGAAATTTTAAAGTGCCTCGTTCACACAAATATGAGCTCCCAAACTAGATAGCCTCCTTCACACAAAGATGACCATCCAAATTGTATTTTTAATAAGCACATATATTTCCCCTTTGACACACAAATGATAATGCAAAGAATTTACAACATTTTACAAACTACCCTTTTCACACACATTATCACCAAAATTTCTAGCTTCACGAGTTAATCGGCATATCCAGTCATATTTATAATCATTACAATTAAAAATTTATCACTCAGCAAGTTTCACACATTATCATCAAAATTTTAACTTCCTCAACAAATTGTTAATAGTTAGCTCTAGTCATATCCATGATCATCAAAACCGAAAATCTACCAAGCATCCAACAAATTCATTGAAGAAAAGAGAAACCACTTCTATTCTTTACTGAAATAAATCCACTGCAACCAATTGAAAATTTATCATAGCAAGACGACTTCACCTGAGATCTTAGTAGCCACTTGATAGATATTTACTCACACGCTTAACATCAACAAAACAAACCAGTTCCCAACATCAATAGGCTCTAATACCATGAAGAAAGGAGGAAATGAACGCATCATAATCAGAATGCAAAGAACATATCACACGTGATACCAATTATACACTGGAAACCGCTTATAGACTCGATTGATATTGCTTGAATTCATAGGAAAATTTTACATGGTCTAGAAGTCTGCATTGAGGAGATATTTAGAGAAACAATCTATTGTTTCACCTGTAACATTAAATATGAGTCTTCTTGAATTATCCTCAACTATCTCATTAATAACATATTCTGGAAGTGTGTTCATCGGTACATGCTAATAAACATTATTACATAGTTTAATTCTTGTTTTAACATTTATGCTCATAATACGAGAGAGTATCTTTGTCCCTCGTACATGAATTCCCTATCTCAAGCCCAAGTTGAGGAGATAATAACTTTGAGAGTTAGTTAGCAAGTCAGGTTGAATATCCAGCTAGAGTGGGTGGCAGAGAAAAGGTGTTTTCCACATGTAAAATCATGTATAGCATGCCACATGCATCCTACATTATGGCAGATACATCAGGTGTCATGACCCTAATTTAGCAGGCATTGGATAAGCTAAAGATTATGAGCTTATGTTAGTAAGGCGTCCTTTGTGGTAGGGGGTGGTAAGTTGATGAAGGCCCGAAAGCTAATAGACAGTCCCTTAATCTATCTAGCCAATGCCTCTATTGAACTAATACCTATGTGGCGTTACCTACGTGTTTCATGAAAGAGAGTAGTTGTAGGAACTTTGAGCCAAGGAAAGAAGTTGTTTTCTCTCTGGTGAGCCAAGTATGACTCATTCTTGATAGTATTATTTAGCAAAGGTATTTATGTGAATAATGCCCCACATGCATCTCCTACTATGGTCAAAGGCACCATAGAATACATGGACCACGATCATATCCATTCAAGACTTCGAATGAATTTTGTACTTTTTCTTCAATTAAAACTCAAGGGAGTCAAGAGTGCAATTGAGACCATGTAGATTTCTTCCATTTGGGATAGTTGTTGTTGTCTCTAGCAGCTACAAGGTGTGGGGCAAGTGCATACAAGGACTGGACCAAGTGTTTCCAAGTGTCACCAATCAGATGGGAGTATGCAAGCACACAAATCAAGACGAAGGGGGTAGTTCCAAGTGTCTCAAAACATACCACCATCGCAAACAATGTAACCTTACAGTGAGTGATTACACACATTCTCTTACATGGGCCTACATGCGTGGGATTATCTGGAATGAGATCTATCCCTTTAATTTGAATCCCCCTTGACCTGAAGTGGGAAGTGTGATAAAATGACCATTGATATAGATTGGAAGTGGGTATTATGTGCTTTATATACTATGAAATAAGGTAAAATAAATTTCTTTTCTTAATGAAGTAGGAGATCAATGGAAGAGAAGTTGGTGTGAATATATCCATATGTTGCATTTTCTTCTATGATAGATGTAAAAGGATCCTTCCCAACTAATTAAGACATACATCTTGGAACCATGCAGTTATTGTGTTTGAGTGAGCAATATGTGTCATTCTTACCATGCCATGTTTAAGGCATGTGTCTAGAGTCAAGGAAACCTCCTTTAACACATGTATCCTAAGCAAAGGAAACCATGAGCACATGAAAACCATGCCACGTTTAAGGCATGCATCCTGGGTGAAGGAAAATAGTGCCAAGTTTAAGACATGTAACCTCGATCATGAAGGAAAATCTAAGGTTTCACTATGAACCATATCACAGTCCAATTCATGGTTGTCTGAGACAATTATTTGATTTCTCCACCTGTTTAGTTTTTGTGAGATCATTTATCGCTTCATCAATTCAGATCACCCAAGTTCAAAGTGTGTGGTTCATGTAGATCCAAGGTATATGCGACTGACACTAAGCATACAATAGAAACTTCAGCACACCAATGTGATTGAGTATTCAATTACTTTTGCATGTTTAGATACATTGGATGGAAGTTTTTATAGTGCGATGCAAGGAAAAACATAGGTAGGTAGGTTATTAAGTGACTATGAGAAAATATCATGAAAAATGCAAACTATCTGCTTAAAATAAAAATTATGAAAAAAATTTATTCGAACAATGACGGTGTGGCAGTACTACAAAAACTTCATCTTTCTTTGGTTAGCACTGGTGCATAGTCTGGTATGGTCCAATTTGTCTATATCTTAAAATTCTATGGTCTAGTATGGTCCATTATGTCTATGGTATGCAATGCATGTGTTCTGCAAATTTCGTCATACAAAAAGAGTAACGGGTTTTGGGTTTTCCAAGGCAATGTCTATTTACTAAGTAACAAAGTATCAATGATTTCTTGTACTTTACTAATTATAAGTTTATATCTCCTTTTAGGAACAAATAAATGAGAATGATTGATGTCTATATCATGCACAACTAGCATATGAGATGGAAAGCACTCATTGGGTGTTGCATGTGAACTTTCAGGAAGGTCTGTGTGTTTCGTAAATTCTTTTGCTATTAAGGAATGCTTATGTATTGTGCGCACCCAATCTTAGTGACTATAATCATATAAGTGTTGATGTAATTGTAACTTCGGAATGTATTCACTTGTATATCTTATGTATTGTACCTCGATGTTTATTCCGGGAAGTGTTTGTAATGTAATTTAGTCATGTCATGCCCCGATGTTCCGATCGGGAGTTTCTATTATGTAAACAAGTCATGTCAAGTCATTGTGGGTAACCCTCTTATTGTTCAAGGGTTAAAGTCCCCATAGTTGTAGGTCCTAGGGTTATTAGACTATCCTAGAGAAGTCGAACCTTGATGAGTTATTGTAAATCAGGACAATAGTCCCCACCATTGTGTTAAGGATAACCCTCCTTGTTGGTCGGAGGGGCAAAGTCTCCACAAGTTGTGGGGCACTAGGGTTACTAGAATCTCCTAGAGATGTCGACTCTAGCAAGTAATTGTTAAGTGAGGCCGACATGATGGAGTGGATTTTAAGTGAACGAAAGAATATAAATAGAGAGTGAGCCTCTCTATTTATCACACAAACACTCACTCATGGGGGAGCACGAGTGAGAGAGAAGTTGCTGGGACAAGAGAGAGACTACTGCTGTCGGGAGATCATCTTTATGTTTTCGGGTTTTAATTCTGGTGCCGATTCTATCTCTGAGGAATTTGCGGGGTTTTCTCCTTTATGGTTTCCACAAGGAAAATATTTGTGTTCATTGTCTCTTTTGTTTTATTGCTGTGCATGTTATTCTCTCAGTTAAAGATCCTAAGATCATAATGCTAGCTTGAATGATGAAAATCTAACATGGTATCAGAGCTAACCTGAGAAGAAGACATTGTACAGCTATAGAAGCTAGGGATTCTTACTTTTTGGGTCTCTCTTCACAATCCATAAGCAAAAGTATGTTAGGCTGACTCTCCATTGAAGGGTGCATCTTTCTGTCAAAGCGGAATTTGATTTTGAGCATTTTCAGTTTTTGGTGCGGGAAATTAGGGCTTCTTATAGAAGAGGAATTTTTGAGTGATTCCGACATAGGATTGTTCTCCTCATCAAAATTGAAGTTTAGAGACCTGGGTCAATATTTTTGGTTGGGTAAAAATCCAGGAAAGTCAAACCCTAATTTGACCCCGGGTTGGAAAAACCCTAAAATACTAAAACTGATACGTTTTGGTAGATTCACTATATCTCGGGATTGGAGAAGGATTAAGAGCTAAAACTTTCATAGGACAAATATAAAATCTTGATTTACACTGTGTCAAAAATTCAGCCTCAGATTCACTATATTCTAGGAGATATGATCCTTCCAAGTTAGGGTTCCAGCCTCTTCCAGGATTCATCCCTAAACAGGACACCTAGGGAGAATTGTTGTATCTCGGGCTACAAAGGTCCAAATAAAATTTATGAAGATGTTCCAGAAAGAGAACGGAGTTTAATTTCGGTGGTCCTAGTTTCAGACCCAGAAGATGAAATAGTGACACGTTGCAGTCCATACAACTTCTCTATGTTGAACAGTCCTGAAAAAGGTCACCTTGGGAAAACGATCATAAGTCCCCATTGGTGAAACCAATTCTGATGAAACCTATGTTGTTGGAATAGGGACAGGAGAGGCTACCTCATTGTTAAGTTTTAGACACAGAGGAGTAGTAATTTCAGATATATCGCAGAAATAGTATCAGGAATTTCTACAGAAGAAATTGGTAAACTAGGGCTTCCTATTCCGGGAGCTTCCCTCCATTGTTTCCAGAAAAAGAGTACATTGGACAGCTCAGCTTGAAGAGATCTATCTTTCTATCAATCATATCTGAAAGATTCCAAGTTTTGAAAATTAGGGTTTCTCCGACAAACCCCAGAACAGCCAGCTCCGGAACTAGAACGGACACCTCAAATCGGTAAGATCTAATCTTTTGCTATTTTCATTTGAGGTTCTCATTTCCAAGTGATCTATCACATAAGCTTGATGACAAGCTTGGTGAAGTTGACAACTTCCAAGCATGGAAGTATATGATCTCTCTGAAGAAAATGAATTGGACACCTACATAAGTAGAGAGGTTCCAGTTCCAGAGGGAGATGAGGTTAAAAGCCTTACACAAGAAGAACTTAGTCAAGGCCAAGAAGATCATTGTTGTTTCAATCATGGATCACCTTGTACCACAAGTGTCTTCCCTAAAGACATCGAAAGAGATGTTTGATTCCTTGACCAAGCTATTTCAAGGGAAAAACATAAATCAGAATATTACTTTGAGAAAACTGTTGAAGAATGTGAAGATCCAGAATGCAGAGACCATACAGTCATACTTTACGAGGGTCTCTCAAATCAAAGAACAACTTGTAGTAGTAGAAAAAGAAGTGGAGAATGCAGAAGTGGTGATAGCCACCTTGAATGGCCTCCCAGGATCATGGGATTCATTCATTCAAGGAATGTGTGCTGAAAGGAGATGATTACCTTCGGTAGACTCTGGGAAGAGTGCACACAAAAAAAGAAGCACGACTCATAATAAGAATAGAGAAGATGGGAGAAACTAAAGATCAAGCTCTCACGATCCAAAGAAGATACCTCAAGTAATGAGGAATATGAAGAAATCAATTCTTGAAGAACCTCGTATCCATCTTAGCATTTGGATAAGAAATGATGAATGAAGAAGATAATGAAGCTGAAGACTCAAGAATGAGTCTACCCACGAAACAAATAAAGATAAGTATTCAATTGTCATTTCATGATATTGTTTTGTTATGCATTTGTTTATATTCAGTTGATGTATTATGCATGATAGAATGTTTTCATTAATGATAGTATACTACTAATATGCATGTGATGGGTAAGTAGCTCATGGTGCTATACAACTCTCCATTGCTACTTATCTAGAATGAAACCTCTTTGCCGACATATTGGATTATTGCACAATCTCAATGTTGTCTTGGTAGAGATGGAAGGAATCTAGAAAGTTTCCATGAGATATGGATGAATGTTGTATTGGCTAAAATAGTTGCATAATCATATATTTATGCATAAGAATTTTTCATTATGTATATACCTTATGAAATGTTTCTAACCATACAACTAATGCATTTAACCTGTAGGAATGATCACGTAAAATCACCTACAAGCAAAAGAAGGATGAGACTTGTTCCGAAGAACAAGTGATGAGAGTTCAAGATGAAGAATAATATGACGAATGCAGTTACATCATTGATGTAGAACCTTCTAGCCATGAAGAAGTAAATAAGAAGAAAGGGAAGACCAGTTCAAGAAGAATGATGTATAGGATGCAGTATCGATACATGAAGGGAAGTTCGTAGTTCCATCATGCAGTAGATGGAAACATCATGGGATACAAGGCAAGATTCGTAGCACGAGGCATCGACTATGAAGAGACATTTGTAGCCACTAGAAATACACATGACAGGAAGAATCATGTGTGCAAATGAAAGAAGGCCTTGTACAAGATCAGAAGACACCCATGGGATAACACATACATGAGGAGATTGATGAAGATCTTAACCTTTGCTACAGGTTGAAGATGAAAGCCTATAGAGGATGACAAGCTCACAGATGGGTGCAAGAACACTTTTAAAGATAGAGGATCTTGGTATCCAAGTGATCCTAGATGGATACATAGAATATTAGTAGCAGAGGAAGCTACTTGTCACTCTAGTACAGAATGTTTCAATGCATAGAGTACGAAAGACAGAGGTAGAATGATGCTTCGCTTCAGAGGGAGTGATTGCAGAAGATCCTGAGGTTCAACATGGTACAAAAGGATGGACAAATTACTGATGACTCTAGGCTTTACTGAGAGTAAAAAAAATTTCAACCTTTGCTTCAGGGTTGAAGACGGAAGACCAGTGATGCTCCTGTGATGTGTCGATGCACTATTTTCTAGGCATGGAGGTGTGGTAGAATGCGGATGGAATATTCCTCGAACAAGGGAAGTATGCAGTAGAGATCCTGAAGAGATTCATGATGATGTACTCCAAGGCCATGACCACACCTATGGAATCGAACATGAAGCTATTGAGTGATGCTTCATCAGAGACGGTTGATGTTACGACGTATCGTCAAATGATTGGGTCGTTGATGTACCTGACTAATACGAGACCAGATATTTGCTTTGCTGTGAACATCTTGAGCCAGTTCCTAACAAATCTGAGACATGCTCACTTGATTGCAAAGCATATTTTGAGGTACCTAAATGGTACAGTTGATTATGGGCTCAAGTATGAGGTGAATCAGAAGATTAACCTAGAAGGTTATGTTGATTTAGATTGGGCAGTGCCATCGATAGGAAGAACACTTCAAAGTGTTTCTTCAGTATGGGATCAGGTGTGATCTCTTGGTTTAGCAGGAAGCAATCCTGTGTTGCATTGAGTACAGCTGAAGCAGAGTATGTCGTAGCTTGTTTAGCAAGATGAGGCAATATGGCTGAGGAAGCTACTGTATGATTGATTTGATCTCTAGTTGGATGCTACTTGTATATATTGTGACAACCAGAGTTGTGTGAAGTTGTCGGAGAACCCGGTGTTCCATGACAAGTCAAAGAATATTGAGATCAAGTATCACTATAGCAGAGATATGGTGCAGAGGGGAGCAGTGAAGCTTCAGTATGTTGCGATGGACGAACAGATAGCTGATGTGTTGACAAAGCCATTAGCTAGAGTAAAGTTTGAGTACTTCAGGGAAAAGCTTAGTGTTCTCCAGATCGAGGTTCCCTCCAAAGGGAAGTGATGAGTCCATGAGCCATTCTGACATAGTGAGAGGATTGGTTCCTTCCATGGTCAAATGTAAGGGCCGAGCCATTCTGTCATGGTGAGACGATTGGTTCCTTCCATGTCAGATGTCAGTGCTAAGCCATTCTGATGTGATTGTAGAATTGGTTCCTACATGATCAGATATAAGCACTGAATGCCATTATTGGAATGGAGGCACCTAGTCAGTTACCAGGAAAGCTCAGTATGGGCCTGAGGGCCATTCTGATGTGACTGTAGGATTGGTTCCTGCATGATCAGATGTGAGTGCAGATCCATTCTGAGGCGATTGTAGGATTGATTCCTACAATGATTAGATGTAAGTGCAGAGCCCTTTCGACATGGAGGATTGGTTCCTCGCATGGTCGAATGTAAGTGTTGATCCGTTCTGACATTGTTTGTCAGATGTAAGTGCAGAGCCCTTTCAGCATGGAGGATTGGTTCCTCGCATGGTCGAATGTAAGTGTTGAGCCTTTCTGACATTGGTTGTCAAATGTGAGTGCTGGGCGTGCCTTTCTGATATGACTATAAGATTGATTCCCTACATGATCAAATGTAACTGCTGGGTGAGCCATTCTGACTTAGGGTTAGATATAAGTGCTGGAAAATACCTACATGGAGGCTAGGATTACAACCAGCATGAAAAATGGCTAGCTCTGTAGAACTTCCTGTGACGAGAAGAATCATGAGATAGCACTCGTGATGATGATCCAGCAGTGATGATCCAGATCAAGTGATGATCCAGATCTAGTGATGATGATCCAGATCCAGTGATGATCTAGATCCAGTGATTATGATCCAGATCAAGATGAATATGAATTGAAGATGAACATGACTAGAACTTGACGATGATTCAGATGATACAGAGAAGAAGACTTGTGCTGTTAAATTGTGTCGAGAGAATACCTTCCTAGTTAAGAGGGAGTGTTGATGTAATTGTAACTTCAGAATGTATTCACTTGTATATCTTATGTATTGTACCTCGATGTTTATTCTGGGAAGTGTTTGTAATGTAATTGAGTCATGTCATGTACCGATGTTCCGATCGGGAGTTTCTATGATGTAAACAAGTCATGTCAAGTCATTGTGGATAACCCTCCTATTGTTCAAGGGTTAAAGTCCCCACAATTGTGGGGCCCTAGGGTTATTAGACTATCCTAGAGAAGTCGGCCCTAGGTGAGTTATTGTAAGTTGGGACAATAGTCCCCACCATTGTGTTAAGGATAACCCTCCTTGTTGGTTGGAGGGGAAAAGTCCCCACAAGTTGTGGGGCACTAGGGTTATTACACTCTCCTAGAGATGTCGGCTCTAGTAAGTAATTGTTAAGTGAGGCCGACATGATGGAGTGGATTTTAAGTGAACGAAAGAATATAAATAGAGAGTGAGCCTCTCTATTTATCACACACACACTCACTCATTGGGGCATATGAGTGAGAGAGAAGTTGTTGGGACAAGAAAGAGACTACTGCTGTCGGGAGATCATCTTTATGTTTTCAGGTTTTACTTTTGGTGTTGATTCTATCTCTGAGGAAGTTGCGAGGTTTTCTCCATTATGGTTTCCCTAAGGAAAATCTTTGTGTTCATTGTCTCTTGTGTTTTATTGTTGTGCATGTTATTCTTGCAGTTAAAGATCCTAAGATCATAATGCTAGATTAAATGATAAAAATCTAACAATAAGAAGAAACCCTCCAATTGGGAATGCTTATTAGAATAAAAATTAAAACAATGACAAGTTCAGTACCATGTTCTGTAGCTACTTAAATAATAAGAGAACACATCGGATACTTGGGCTGATGGTATATCACAACTCTTTGATTTCTTTTCAAGATGTACAAAAGGTCTTCTCTTTAAAATAAAATAGCTAGTGGATTGAGAGGGAGAGAGGTGAGTTCTTGTCCTCTTCAAATGGTAAATGTGAGAAATCCCAATTATGTGAGCAATAACTATAATGTGAGAAGTCCTAGAAGTTTGTGCACATCATGTAGAAGCAAGGAAACCATATATACTGTGAGAAGGAAAGGGAGTGTTTCTCTTACTCTCAGAAACACACACAAATCTCCAACTTTAGAAAATTTCACCTATAGGAATGTTGCAGCTGACTATTTAGCTAATAGTAATCTACAAGATAGTTGCAGTTGAGTTGTAGGTAACTGTTTAGCTAACAATAATCTACAGGACAGCTGAAGCTAAGTTGCAGCTGACTGTTTAGCCTCATTTTGATGACCCCTGCATTCATAAAATTTGAAATGATACTATGTTTCAGCAATCAAAAAAATTTAACACATCTATACTTAAAAATATACTTTGATCTCTCAAGTTTCTAGCTACAACAAACAAACTTCAAAATAAATATGAGTTTTCAAACTCAAATAACAAAGTATAACAAAAAAATACACAGTAAAAAATCCGAGTTTTAACTTCAAATCTGTACATATATCTATCTATCTCACTAAATCATGATTACAAGATAAGTATTTATAGTGTTTCAACATAGTCGATCATTTACTGCTAATTGACCTTTCATAATAAAATTATCTCTACAAAATTGAATACTCTGTTACAAACTGACAGAAAAAAAACTGAGTTGGCCCTTTAGAAATGACATGCAATTGTTGGCGTGATTTTGTAGAGTCAAAATACATTAATGGTGATGGATTTTCACAATTTAATAATTTAAACTAATACAATGACTTCCTCTTCAAAATTTCAACGGTTACAAATCTGGGCGGTGTTGGCTCTTTGTAACATCCCCTTACAGCACGACCAGAAAACGTAAAGTGTGAGTAAAAGGCATTGTTAGTAAAAATACTAGCTTTATCAAATCTTGATGAAATTGGTAATGTTAGGCGGCTAAAAGTATTACACGACTAAAAATGATATTTGGGGATGAATCCACTAGGGGGAGGGATAATTGGCTAGGAAGCCATGTCATTAGATGACGGGTGTCATCTTAAGTGTCATGGACACTAGAGTTGCTCCCTTGGTTTATTAAAATCTTAAGCATTTTCGTGAGCTAACATTAGAAGCTAAATGCTGAATGGTTTTTAGTAGACTCATAAGGTCTAGTTAACAACATAATCAAAATAGTATTATTTAATAATATTGCTATATATGTTTGATATTATAGCCTCGACAAAAGTGTTGTGAAATACTTTTGAATTCCCTCTCTTAAAAGATCTTCTAAACAAATTTATTTAGATTTTACCCTTCAAAAGTTAAGAAGAAATAATTGCATTACCTATTATATATGTGTGTGTGTGTGTGTGCATAAGAAACACTAATTATGATAAGAGGAAAATTATTTAGGATTGTTTAAACAAATACATTCCTTAATTAAATATGTGATTTATTAATCGATCCCTTATATGAAGCTAAGATTAGCTGCATTGTAAGTCAACATGCTTATTATCCTTATATATATATATATATATATATATATATATATATATAAACACTAAGATCTATGAGATGAAGGTGAATTATATGATTATAATATACATAGTGAAGCTAAACCAAAATAGTCTTTTTGAGATAACTGGAAATGGCCTCATATGAACCCTAAGTATATAGTTTTGTTTTAAACATTATATTAGATTTACGCTACAACATTGTTGCCAGGTAAACAAGGGTATCGTGACTTAGTGGTATTAATTATGAATCACCATGCATTTAAAGTCTTAGACCATTTTGTATCCTTGGAGATATTCGAGGGATTTGTTCCCTTTTGAAGGTGGAATGTGTAAAACTTTTCAACGCCACTTGGCTTCTTGAGTGCCAAATGGTTTTTGTTTTTAAACACGTTAGTTTTGCATAGAAGGAACTGACGGGGAATGGGGCTGGAAGTTGTAGCTTTTCGATATGGCAAGGAGGTAGTTCTCATCGGGAAGAAGGCCTGGTTCGATACCTTGACCACCGTTCAAAAATGGGATGTGGCTCTACGTTGAGGTATGCATGCATTTTAGATATTTTAAGGAATGTATGGGATCTGCACTTTTTTCTATCAAGCCTGCGATTTGATTCCTCATGCCTGCATTTTGGCCAAGATTGTAGATCTAAATCCAAAACTGCCTGCAATTTCCTTTCAGTATATTGTGAATTATATACCTGTGATATATTTTAGAAAACATTTAGATATGAATTTTTATATATTTGAATGCCTGCGGTGGTACTATGGATATGGATATAAATAGATTTTTTATCTGAATATTTGTATGCCTTTGTTTTGATCCGAGTATATATACTTGCAATATCTTTTGGAAACATTTAGATATGAATTTATATATATTTGAATTCCTGCGGTGCAATTGTGGATCTGGATATAAATAGATTGTTTGTCTAAATATTTGTATGCTTGCATTTTGATCTCAGTATATATACCTGCGATATCTTTTAGAAAATGTTTAAATCTGAATTTATATATATTTGAGTGCCTGCGGTGGTATTGTGGATCTGGATATAAATAGATATTTGGATCTGAATATGATATTAGTTTCATGCCCAAGATTTCCTTTTAAACATCTTTTGAATCTACAATAGGAGAGTATAATTTGATGCCTGCGATTTCCTATTAAACATATTTTGGATCTGCAATAGGAGAGTATAGTTTGATGCCTACGAATTCCGGTTTGATTGACTGCCAGCGATTTCTTTAAACATTTTAGATCTGTAGTGATTCTAGTTTGATAGATTATAGATCTGAATGTGTTGATGCCTGTGATTTATGGATAAGAGATCAAGTTTGATATTGTTTTGACTACCTGCGATTTCTGGACAAGAGATCAAGATCGATGTTTTAAATCTCATTTTGGTTTCCTGAAATATCTTAAATGAGTTGAATGTTTGATAATATAAATTCTCAATTTGGTCACTCTTTGAATGTGTTTATACGATTTTCTAAAGTGTTAAGATTGTTAGTCAAGCTTTTGCTGCATTAAAAATAAAGACTAGGTCAACATGATTACTTTATTTATATTTAATTATATTTTGGAAAGAGGTTCATATATTACCATAATCATGAAAGGATTTTCGATACTAAATGGTATAAGAGTAGAGGTCAATTTACGTATAAATGCACTAGTAAAGGGAAGATCCCTATCTTATTAGATGGATATCCAACGAAGAAGTTTAGGAACTTATCATCTTGAATGTAAGGGGTAATTTATAGATGTTTCCAAGTATAAATATTGGTAGGGAAAATGGTTGGTATAAATGGTAGAATAGTTTATTTTTACTAATGAAATTACACTATGGAAATACGGGTAGATTTCCATCCATTTAAGCAACAGGGAAGACATTCCCTTTGTTTGTGAACAAATCCATGATGAGGGATTAGTCATGATTAATGGTTTTAAAATATTATGACAACTAAGAATTTTAAGTCTCGTACTCATAGACAAAGTATCCATTTGATTGCAATACTATCTTAACTTGAAACTTGGAAAGTTTCTGTTTATAACCTTGAACCTTAGTGTATTGTCGCCCAACTCGGGGGTGGATTTAGATGGATAAACACACATCAAATGAAGCCTATGGTTGGGAGGAAAGTCATGGAAACGCTTTTAGTCACCCAATCTAAAGTCAGATTAAAAAAGCATCTGTAATGGTTATCTTTGTTTATATGATTTAATTTATCTTATTTATAAGTTTATTATGAAGCTTATGTTCTTGGATTTATAGAATGATATATAGTACTAATATGTATGTTGAGTTACATGACTTCAAGTGTTGGATGTAGAGGCTTTGGAAGGCATTGGGATAACTCTCGGAAGATAGTGTAGAGTAAATCAGTTGTATATGTGCATACCTTTTAGTTAGCTGCTTTTATCATCTAAAATATATCTAACCTTGTGTTTTCTCCACGCAGGAGACTCATGTGTCATATCTGATGGTTGCACCCAGGAGAACAAGTACAAGTATGGTACCTTGTTATGAAGGGTGTTAACTACAATTAAGAGACATGGTTAATGTGTAATCGTTATTCCATGCAAAGGATAGTCGTGCGACTAATGTAACGATTATAACTTATTATAATTTTCAATAAGATTTGTTTATGTAGATTAACATTAAAGTAATTGTATTTTTTATATTACTTAATCTTAAAATAAGGGTTATGGTTGAGTAAACACTGATTCTTAATTTATTGGTTGTGATTAAAAAGAAATTTTATGCTACCCACCTGGAGAATTTATTCAGGTATTTGGGGGATGTTACACTCTTCAAAATTTCGGCGGCCTGCGATGGAGTAATTAACGGCTTCCAACATTCTCCCCCTTAATTGCTACACCCAAAAATCAAAACTTTGTAATACTATATTTCTTCTACAAAACTCCAATGTTTTTCCTATGAAACTCAAACAACTCTTTTCCCAAAGGTTTTGTAAATAGGTCTACAAACTGATTTTCTGATCTGCAAAATTCCATATTGATTTCATTGTTGTTTATTAATTCTCGAATAAAATGATACTGTGTATCAATATGCTTACTTCTTTTATGAAATACATGATTTATTGATAGTGCAATGGTTGATTTATTGTCACAAAAAAATTGAGTTGGTTCATCTTGTTCATGCTGCAACTCGGAAAGAGTTCTTCTCATCCACATAGTTTGACATGTAGCTGTTGTTGCTGCAACATACTCTGCCTCAGTAGAGGATAATGTCGCTATGTGATGCTTCTTTGAAACCCATGCTACTGATCCGGATCCAAAACTGAATACATATCCATATGCGCTCTTTCTATCATCTATAGAACCTGCAAAATCACTGTCAGTATATCCAATCAACTTAAAATTTGAGTTTGATGTATACTGGATACCAAAATTTGTTGTTCCAACAATATATCTTAGAATCCTCTTTCCAGCTTGCTAGTGGGTATTCTTTGGAGACTCCATAAATCTCGAAATCAAACTTACTGCAAACATTATATCAGGTCTTGTTGTAGTTAAGTACATGAGACTTCCTACCGGTATCTTATACAGCGTTGGATCAACTTTTGACCCATCATCCTCCTTACTGTGTTTTGTGTCAGTTGCAATTGGAATTACAATTGGCTTACAATTCATCACTCTGAATATTTTCAGTACATCATTTACATAATTAGTTTGATTGATAAAATCACCATCATCATATTGAGTTACTTCAATACCAAGAAAATATTTCATCATTCCTAAATCAGTCATCTCAAATTCTGTTTTCGTGGGTTTCTTAAACTCATCTACTGAAAGATCTCAAGTGAATATCAAATCATCCACATATAAGCAAATAATCAACATTTTACCTTCTTGGTTTACCTTTGTATACAAGGTTGGCTCACTTGGACTTCTATTGAATCCTTCACTATTCAAGTATTCATCAATTTTGTTGTACCATACTCTAGGTTCCTGCTTCAATCCATACAATGCTTTCTTTAATCTGTAGACCTTGTCTTCTTGTCCATCAATTTCATATATAGGAGGCTGTCTCACATAAACCTCTTCTTCTAAATATCCATTCAAAAATGAAGAAATTACATCCATTTGATGTGCATACCATTTGTTATGAGTAGCAATAGCTAATACCATCCTTACCGTATCAAGTCTAGCTACAGGTGCAAAAGTCTCATTATAATCAATACTAGGTTGTTGACTAAACCCCTGAGCTACAAGTCTTGCTTTGTATTTTTCAACATTACCATCAACATTTAACTTACTCTTATAAATCCATTTGACATGAATACAATTTTTATTATCAGGAAAATCTACAAGATCCCAAGTATTATTTCTTTCTATGGAATCAATTTCTTCATCCATTGCTTTTATCCAAACATCCTTCTTAATAACCTCATCAAAATTTACAGGATCACATGCTATTAATGAAAAATTTGTAACTTGATCTACTTCTTCATTTTGATCATATAGTTCTCTTAAACTTCTAGTCTTCTGACCTCTAACTTTATTTCTTAATGAATCTAATGTAAGATTTGATTCATTAGCTACATCTGATCCTGTTCCTTATCGTACACTAACACTTGATGATTCACCACGTTCATGAATTCTGGGCATTCTAACTGGTGTTCTAATTGCTGGTGTAGACGTATGTGGATTTAATTGTCCTCCATGTATTCCATGTTCATCTTCTTCATCTTCTATGTGAGGTGTAACAACGTCCTCTTCAACCAACTTATCTATGGTGCCATCCCATGCTTCTTCTTCCTTAAACACCACATCTCTGCTGATGACATACTTCTTGGTGATGGGATTATAGAGTCTATATTATTTAGATTCATCACTATATCCAACAAAAATAAATTTTTGACCTCTGTCATCTAACTTTATCCTCATCTCTTCAAGTACATGTGCATAAGCTACACACCCAAAAATCCTTAAATGAGATATGCTGCTACACTTACCACTCCATGCTTGCTGTGGAACTCGATCTTTCACGCTCTTAGTTGGGATTCTGTTCAGAATATATACTGAACAAGTAACATTGTCTCCCCAATATTCATCCCGAAGATGCTTCTCCTTCATCATACTTCGAGCCATGTTCATAATGGTTCGATTCTTTCTTTCTGCTACTCCGTTTTGTTGTGGAGTGTAGCGAGCAGTAAACTGTCTTTTCATTCCATAGTATTGACAAAATTCCACAAAATCATTTGACATATACTCACCTCCTCTATCTGATCTCAATACTTTAATAAATCTATCACTCTCCTTTTCAACCATAGCTTTAAAACTTTTAAACACATCAAAAGATTGAGATTTTTGTTTCAACAAATACACCCAAGTTTTTCGACTGAAATCATCAATGAAAGTCATAAAATAAACATTACCAGTCAAAGAAGGTGTTTGCATCGGCCCACACAAATCTGTGTGTACCATCTCTAATGGTGCTTTTGTTGTATGAGACTCCAGGAATGAATTTCTCTCTATGATGCTTTCCCAATATGCATCTCTCACATGAGCTTGTTGGCTGCTCAATACTGGGAAACCCTTTTACCATCTGCTTCTTCTATAGAAAATCTAAGCCACCAAAATTTAAATGCCCATACCTCAAATTCCATAACCATGATTGATATAAACTCTTAGTTTTATAAGCATTCAAACATTTAGTCAAATTATTTCTCATAATCAACGGAAATATTCTATTCTTTGTCATCTCTACTCTGGCTATCAACTTCTTACTTGAATATTTGTCATAAATAGTGCATACCTTGCTCTTAAAGAACACTCTGTACTCTTTCTCTAATAATTGTCCTACACTTAATAAGTTACACATTAAACTAGGAACATAATACACATCATGAATTGTTCTTCTTTTAACATTCTTGGCATATACATCAATCACACATTTACCATTAACTTTTACCTTACTGTCATTACCTAACTTCACTTCAGACTGAATGGTTGTATCTAGACTTGAAAATAATTCCTTGTTTCTATTCATGTGGTTGCTGCATGCACTGTCCAAGAACCATATATCATTTGAATTTTCCTGGGTGACATTACAATTTAAAAACATAGGATTCTCTTCATCTTCAATCTCCTCTGTGATGTGTGTAGACAACTTACTAGTATGTGCTTTCTTCTTCCAACACTTGTTAGCAAAATGCCCAAATTTCCTACAATAAAAACATTGAACTTTAGATCTATCATACCTTTGATTTCTTGGCTTCCATGTTCTACTGATACTCCCCCTTACACTAGGAGTATTCTGATGTAACTTCTCTTCAGATTCTGAATCATTTTTGTTGTCACTATGATCAACACTTCGACCTCCTATTCCTCTGCTACTAGCTCTTCCTCTGCCTCTACCTCTAGTAACATGTAACCAAGATTTTGAAAAACATTTTCTAATGGAGTATCATCATACATGTTCATTCTTGATTCATGAGCAATCAAAGAGCTAGTCAGCTCATCAATGTGCATTTGACTCATATTTTTAAACTCTTCAATTCGAACAACCACTACTTCAAACTTCTTTGGCAAACATATCAACAATATTTCAATCACACGTTTATCTAAGAGGTATTTACCATACTGCCTTAGCTGGTTTACAATGTTCATAACTTGAGTCATAAAATTATCAACAGTCTCACTGTCCTTCATCTTCAAATTCTCAAAGTCCCTTCTCAAGTTCTGCAACTTAACATTCTTCACCTTGATCACACCTTGATAATAATTTTCAAGAGTGTCCCAAGATTTCTTTGAAGACTCAGCACTTGATATCTTCAGAAATATGGATTCACTTAGGCCTTGTTGAATAAGGCCAAGAGCTGTGTTTTCCTTCTTCCTATTTTCCTTCAACAGAACACGCTCAACATTTGACAAAGTCAATTCAACAGCTTGATCAACTAATTCTGTGTATCCAAGCATAACAAACTCCCAAAGATCCTGAGCACACAGGATAGTTCTCATCTTAATAAACCAAGTACATGGGGGATTCACTTGTTGACCAATATCCTATCACGTTAGTTCATATTGTGGGTTATAAAATTATTAAAAATTGAACCAATATATTGCATGTATTGGGGGGGATAAGGGGTTTAAGGTGGGGGTTGGTAGGGTTGTTTATAAGGATTAAGGTATAAAAGGGGGTGGGGAGGAGGTTTTAAGTATTGGAAGGGGGTTTCAACAAAAAGAGTTTTGGTCAATATCTCTGGAAATTAAGGGTATTCTTTAATATCCTGTGATCACACGTGTTATGTGAGATTTTCATTAAGTGAAGTCCCCGTGACCAGGTATTATAGTTTCTTTCTTTCAACACAGGAATTTGTGGCTGTACTATAATGTTGTTAGTATCCATCACAAATTAAACTCCAAATTTCTCTAAACAAAAAAATGAGAAAGAAAAATCAACCTTTCTCCGATACCACTGTGAGAAGGCAGGGGAGTGTTTCTCTTACTCTCAAAGACACACACAAATATCTAACTTCAGAAATTTTCACCTATAGGATTGTTGCAGCTGACTATTTAGCTAGCAATAATCTACAGGACAGTTGCAGCTGAGTTGAAACTAACTGTTTAGCTAACAACAATCTACATGACAGTTGCAGTTGAATGTTTAGCCTCGTTTTGATGACCACTGCGTTCATAAAATTTAAACTGATACTCTATTTTAGAAATCAAACAAATTTAACACATCTATACTTAAAAATATACTCTGATCTCTCAAGTTTCTACAACTAACTAACTTCAAAATAAATATGAGTTTTCAAACTCAAATAACAGAGTATAACAAAAAAATACACAGTAAAAATTATGAGTTTTAACTTCAACTCTGTATATATATATATATATATATCATGATTACAGGATAAGTATTTATAGTGTTTCTAGATAGTCAGTCATTTACTGCTAATTGACCCTTCATAATAAAATTATCTCTGCAAAACTGAATACTCTGTTACAAACTAACAGAAAAAAAATAAAAATAAAAATAAAAATAAAAATAAAAAAACTCTGTTGGCCCTTCAGAAATGACATGTGATTGATGGCCCGATTCTGTAGAGACAAAATATATTAATGGTGATGGCTTTTCACAATTTAATAATTTGAACTAATGCGATGATTGCCTCTTCGAATAAGGCGGTGTGGCAGTGGAAGCTCTTCAAAATTTCGGCGGTTACAAATCTAGGCAGTGTTGGCTCTTCAAAATTTTGGCGGCTAGCGATGGAGTAATTAATGGATTCCAACAAAGACCAAGTATCACATTATTTCTGTATTTACTTTCCTAGAGCCTTTCAGATCCCACTTGGATGTTGGAAGTGACCCCAAATGAAGCACAAATCAAGGATATTGTTGCTTGGTTGTTTGAACACCATGGGGATTCAATGAGTCTAAACATGGAGAGTACTACTACCATGAAAAAAAACACACAAGCACCATGCGGGCATAAAGCATCATGAACTAGATGGAAGTACTATTCACACACTGGTAAGATTCAAGTGCAATGTTATATTAATTTCTATGTAAATATTACTCTTAGGATTTGTAATATAACCTAAAGTCTAGTAATTATACCTCTGAAATCAAAAGCAATGTAGCCATTTGTGAAGTGGCTTATGGGATGGCGGAAGAAGCACATGCCATAAGAAAGGAAGTCAGTTTGTAGAATCTAGAGAAATGGTAGTGGTCATTAAAGAAATCCAAGAAGAAAGAAAGCAGTAGTACCGAATCCAATAATCAAGCTACACCATCAGGTACAACTCCATTTATCCCATTAGTATCTAGTTCTAGTCATTATGTAGTCAAAGTTGTAGGATCTACTTCTATTGGTGCTAGGTGAGATGTTGGAACTAGGTTTTACTTGTAAGTAATGCTAGTGCTCCTAGAATCGCTCGTGAATCTTACTCAATAGACTATACTGAATTAACATAGTAACCTACTCGATCGACTACTCGATTAATGACTGTTGTATATGGATCTCCACTCAAAATCAGAATATCGTGCTACAACTGCGCTTATAACTAGTTATTCCACTATTGGATCATCTTCCAAGCTTGCATGACAAGAGCAAACCCATGCATGGCCAAAAGGGAGACAATTCTCAGTTTGTATGTTTAGAAATACTACACAGAGCGACTGCCAGATACCGCTCTATATGGATATACATGGAGAGTTGTCACCACTAGAGAACTTGATAGAAAAAGGTAATGACAAGTGCAGTGATATGTGCAAAGCATGGAGTGATGCAAAAACTTTAGTAGTGAACATTAAGCATTAAATGTTACGAACTAATGCTAGCATTAGTCCTAACATTATTTCATAAGGAGGTTAACATATATCAAAGTTATAAATTTCATACGGATGTTAACATATATCTGTGTTCTAAGTTGTGAAACAAAAAATTGTTACTTGCCTCGATATGAGGCCAAATAAGAGGTAGACAATTTTTATTGATTGAGAAAAAGTACCATAAAAAAACTTAGGAAATATAGTGTTCAGTTTAAATATAAACTAATGTGATTGGTTTATTTCTATTAGAACTAAAGTAAAAGGATGCTAGAGCCTTTACTAAAGTCCGTGCAACCAAAGGAAGGGACTAATAAAACCATAGGAATCAAAAGTTAATATGAAATGAGACTATAACTCCTTTCCCAACTTCCTCCAAATCTATTGTGTCTTATCAAATGAATTCCTTCTTTTGAAGACATGCCAGATGTGTCTTATTAAGTTCTCTAAAGACACATGTAAAAAAAAGAGTTTCAAAAGCTTTCACAACCTCTTTTATATTTTTCACGAATAAGCTTGAGCATAAGATTATGTATCTGAGAAGAACCTTTTATCAAATAAATTACTAAAGAGGCTTGTCTCCATAAATTTGGATATGGGTTTCTTTTTTTAAGAGCACATTTGAGTATCATTTTTAGTGCCATGCATTTTGCATAGCTATTAAAGCTTCACATTAAACCACATTTGAAGAGGATGTAATGATTCTTCAAAAATTGAAAATCATTTCCAACAATGCTCAATCCCTTAGGGCCCTAACTTGCCCCATCAAAGAAACCCCAAGTCGATGATATGTCAATTGAAAGTTCTCCAACCTATTTGCCATGCGGTTTATCTTTTGTTATATTCCATTTTGAAAAAAGGGATTATAGATAAACATTCTATGCAAATTTTTTTTGAAAAGATAGCATAAATTTCTCATAAAAATTGAGAATTTCTAGCAAATCGAATTCCCTAATTAACCAAGCATGGCAAAAACATAAAAATTGAGAATTTCTAGCGAGTCGAATTCCCTAATTAACCAAGCAGGGTAGAAATGATATTTTTATCTTTTCACAAAGGAAATTAATTAACAAATATAAGATTGTTTGATATATCCCAAGACTTCGTATGCACCTTCTCTCCATAACTTTTCATATATTTGTTTTTCATGCAAACCATAACAAAATTTTAATTTTCCTTGGAACATTTATCTTCCACATATGTTTCCACTACTTTTTTTTCTCCTTGATTAATCTAAAATAAATCTGCTTAATAATCTATGCAAAATAAAATTCATTTATAATTTTATTATGAAATAGTGTTAATTCGTCTTCCACCTCTATTAATCTTATATAAATTTTGTTTAAATTATTTATGTAAACTTCTCAAATAATGCTATTGTCATTTTCCAAACCCGAAAAAATAAAAATCTCTCTAATATAATTCCATATTTTTCTATTCAATGCATCCTTACCTCTATCCTATAAGGTCCTTATAATATCATTGAAAAATATAGTTTCATCTCCACAACCCATGACAACGTCCTTATCGATCCTTGCCTTTAATTACCCACCTTCCATACTAAAAATTACCATTCATTACGAGTACTTATTTGTCTTATATCACCTACCTTCCATACTAAAAATTCCCAAGTATAACAAGTGTTGCATGGCAGCAGATACCTGCCGATTGGAAGGTATGCTGCCACATTTTCAGAATGACTACAATTTTTAGTTTAGCAGCAATAAACATTTTCATGGCGTGGAAGACGCCATGACTAGCAAGTCATTTGTCACTGGACCGCGACTACTTCCACACAAATATTTGTATCATTGGAGAGAAGCGTAATGAGTTGTAAGTATGGAGGCATAAATGGTTATTAACTGATTGAGAGATATCCCTGACATCGTTTCTTGATCCAAAGCAAGAGTTAACAACCCAGACGAATACCTAATCAGCTCATAGAATGCTCCTATACAATTGGTGCTATATCTATTGCTCGATCAACTTCACCCCAAACTGAGTTAACAGACTAATGTGGTTATGAAATGGTAATGGGATCTGCTGGACCGACTTATGCTACTTGTTCTGCAACCCTCTCTTCGGTTACCTGTGCTTATACCTAGGTGCCTTCGCTACTTTCTCTGATGCAAATGGATAGAGGACTAGTCTGAAGCTCCTCTACGATCCTAATCCATTGTGTGCATTACAATGTAGTCAAAAGTAGGTTGAAAATTTTAAAAACCATGAATGTATGATTGAATATCTTGCCTTCTATAGATTATTGGTTTACAATGCTTAATGCTTGAATTCTATAACTATATAAACATATAATTTCTCCCATACGTCAACATTACATTCTCTTAATTAAAAAGGTGGATCCTTGCACTGAGTGAAAATAGTTCTTGTGGACGCAAAATGGGTTATCGAAACAAGACTACTATCATAATGGGTAAGTATGAAGTACTATTGATTTTTGGCAAATATGATTTCTTCATTTTCACTACATAATCTCCACTTTAACCTTAGAGGGATTAAATTGATATCAATCTCTTCATTGTACATCAGGTTGCACATTTAGAGGAGTTATCCTGGCAGCAATGGCACTGGTACTCTTCTTAACGTATTTTGTGAAGACGAGAAAACCTCTTCCTAGCCAAAAACCTATCAGTGATTTCAGCAAATATGAGAAAGGCATGGAGCTGTGTGCTTGGGCGTAAAATCAAGCTACTGCTAAGAGGATTCTCTATTTGAGCCAATATAGTGTCAGCAATGGCATTGCAAAAGTTGAAGTTTGTCCTAAATGTACTGAAATTCTTATAAATTAGAGCTTTGTTTAAATTCCAGTTAATGAGTACGTTGTTCTTGTAAAGGAGGCTTTGAACCCTTTTAGGTTGCTTGGAAGATAGAGACCCACCACAAGGGCTTTTCTCCAGTTTTTTTTAAGAAAAAGAGGAGACTCCTCTTTTGAAGGTGGTTATGCATGGTGCTTAAATGTTATGCAATATTACCCCAATGATAACTTTTTAGCTTATGACTCTGGATTTTCGAGCACATTTTAGCTTTCGATGGGTAGTTTTTTATTTTCTACACGCCCAACTTACTTTTGTTTAAACCTTGCTCTCAAAAGTGTTTGTGAATTTGAGTTAATGTGGAGCAATACCTATGTCATCAGGTTTTCGCAAAGGGTGGACCAAAAGTCATATTTCAAGTAGGCTTTGAAATCAGATAAACACTGGTAAATTAATTAATTATAAGGTGAAAATAAAATTGAAACCAACGGACCTTTATCAACTCTTATACTTGTATGGTAAAAAAAGTAAGATTGAAAATAGCGCAGCTACCCATGAATATATCATGAAAACTTAAAAAGTAAGTTTGAAAATAGCCCAGCTACCCATAAATATATCAGAGACAGTGAGGTAATATCGAACACATTTCCAAAATTAATTTCTCATTAAATGTATTTACAAGTAGGGCATGGATTCCCCCAAAATAAATAAATAAACACAGACTTATCGACTCACGACTTAGAGATATCGAACACATTTCCAAAATTAATTTCTCATTAAATGTATTTACAAGTAGGGCATGGATTCCCCCAAAATAAATAAATAAACACAGACTTATCGACTCACGACTTAGAGGCTTAATGGCAGGTGGAATAGGCATTGATGTTGTACATTGAATTATGTGCAAACTCAGTGCATTTGATTTTACCCTTGCATGGGAACCTATAAACACTCACAATACTTAATTAACACTTGTCCTTGACGACAAGCATGAACTACACAAATGTTAGCCGCTCTAAATCTACCTTGACCACCTTGCATCGATTGTCGTTTCTTCCCATTTCCAAGTGTTAATACCATTACATGCAAGTTGAAGATGTAGTTCAACGAACTTTACAAACCACTGTAACGAACATAAAATATATAAATATTAAAAATAATATTAATAGATAATTAATAATTATCAAAGAGTCATGACTGTAGGTTGGAAAGTCACGAATGGACATATATAAGTCGGGCCATTGTAAATGTATCATATCTATTCTATCATCAATTTATATTTTATTATGGCTTATTTAGTATTCCAAGTCTTTTGGTAATATTATTTGTGTAAGCGAATAATTATTCGCTTCATTGGTATCAGAGCTAGATTTCGGCCTTTGGCCATTTTATTGGCTTTTAGCCATTATTCCAGGTTTCCTAAATTGGGTCTTTAACCATAAAAATAGATTAGCCATTATTCCAGGTTTCATGAATTGGGTCTTTGACCATAAAAATAGAGAGTAAAAGGAAAAAACGTGAGAAGTAAAAACAAAATAAAAAAGAAATAAGAAAGAGAAGAAGGAAGAAAAAGAGAAAATAATCTAAAGGAGAAAAATGTAAAAAGATAAAAAGAAAAAAGAAAAAAGAAAAAAAGGAACAAGTAAAAATAAAAATAAAAAAAGAGAAGAAGGGAGAAGATCCCATAAAACAAACCCTTGGTTTTATTAACAAACCAACTCACACCTTAATTAAGTTATTTACTTATTGAAAGGTTATTGGATATTAAATAATAACTCATACCTTAATTAGGTTGAGTTTAGTCTTTAATTCTCTTTATTAAATAACATAAAAGCTAGAAGTGCATAAAGAAGTGAGTTTTGAACCTAGGTGGGGAAGTTAACAATCACTCTTCTCAACCACCTAATCTACACACAATCCACAAAAAAGTTAATCTAAATCAAAAGGTTAACCAACATGGAGATCTAAGTGCCTTGTTAATATTATTATTATATTTATGAAAAAATATTATTAATATTAATAATTGTAATAATTACAATTATTATTTAATACAAAAAAGAAAGAATACTATTATTATTCAAGAATTCGAAGTCAAAGACCCTCTTATCATTGAAAAAATCGAAGACCATTTCTTGCTAAAGAAGTCAAAGGAAGATCAATTATCGCCGAAATTCGAAGACTATTCACCTTCGAACACAAAAATGGAGTCTTGTGGTGACAAAAAAGGAAGATTCTAGAAGACCGACTCAAAGGTAGCCGATGACATTCTAAAACTTGAAGGGATTATTCAAAGCAATCCTATTAGCATCGCTATTTGCCCAACCAACGAGGAAAATCACATTAACGTCAGCTTGGCAAATCAATTACTCATCCCAGAACTAAGTATAATCGAAAAGAAATTTCAATATGGTGGGAAGCAATATGCCATTAGGGACTTAAGAACTGACAATTGAAGAGTATAAGTTCACATCCCAATTTAATGTTACGAGTATTTATCTAAATGAATTTGACATCATTCTCGGCTTATTGTGGATGGAAACATTGGGAGCAATCATCTTAAATATGAAGAAAAAGTTTTTAACAATTCCATATAAGAAGAAACAAATCAAATTGCAAGATGTTTCAATGAAATCGGATTCCGAGAATGTGTCATCTGAAGATTTCAAAGACATTTCGAAGATGATTTCACAAGAAGATCAAAAATCAAGACAAAAGATGCAGAAAGAATTCGACAAAGTCATCAAGGACAAAGAAGAAGAGATATCTCGTTTAAGAGATCATAATCAGAAGTTGCTATTTCAAATCAAGAAGGTGAAAGATAGGGCATAGGACCATCAAAAGATATAAGAGGAAAATCAAGATCTACAGAAGAAACTATTAGAGCTTAAAGACGATGCGAAAAAGCAAGAAGAAACGATCAAGAATATTAAGAATACTAAAGATTTAGTCGGAAACAAGTTGGTGAACATTCAGAAGAGGACATCAAAACTTTTGGGCTCAAAAAAACAAGTTGAGGAAAACAAAGCAAATACAAATCCATTCATCAATACAGATAAAAAAAAGTCAATCCAACAAATGAACAAACAATAAAAACTCCTTATCGACACCCTAACTATAAAAGTCATTTTTACCAACGACAGGGTCAAAATGTACATAAACAGATAGGTTACGATGTCAAATGCGAAGAAACACAAAATCTACAACCTAAACAAAAAACAAAAAGTTTTATCCAGCAAGGAGACCAACAGGCAGCTCGGATGAAAGTAAATCTTGGATGGATCACTCCCGAGGAAATGTGACAATTCAGTTCAGGGATTCGGAAATTATATCACCATGTCTCATCAAGTGTCAAAGTTACAAGTTCAGAGAGACATGGCAAGACGTTATTCATAATTGAGAAGTCCTTCACTAAACAAACTTTGAGGACAAAGCTTCCCTTAAGGGGAAGGCAATCTAACGAACATAAAATATATAAATATTAAAAATAATATTAATAGATAATTATTAATTAATAATTAATAATTATCAAAGAGTCATGACTGTAGGTTGGAAAGTCACGAATGGACATATTTAAGTCCGACCATTGTAAATGTATCATATCTATTCTATCATCAATTTATATATTATTATGGCTTATTTAATATTCCAAGTCTTTTGGTAATATTATTTGTGTAAGCGAATAATTATTCGCTTCAACCACACGATACAATCTAGCACAATTTGGAATTATGGTAAATTTGGTGTCCATTCTAAATAAGCCAAAGCTAATTGTTAACATGGATGAAGATAAGTGCCATACATCTCGTGGATTTTAGTCGGGTATGAAGGTTAAATGATGTCCGAGGAAATTGTTACGGGATTTGTTGACATTGCAACGAAGGCATTATCGCTCTTATACGAAGGTGAAAACTAAGAGGTCGTAGAATGAAACAACATCCAATTCAACCGAAGTATGACAGGGGATCCAAACCTACTTGCTTCAAGTGCTTCAATAGTTCCAGGTAAGGTGCACTCTCTGCTTTCTCCATCTTTACAACAAATTAAACTTGAATTATGTCTTCTATACTTCAAAAACAAAAAAATAGCCATTAATGGCATTCAACAGTTGCCGCCAGCTTGTTATAAACACTCGCTTCAATTCAGTTCTCCCAAATGCACTTCATTTGTAACATCGAATTTTTACCTGGAGGTTTATGTCGTGTTAGAGTGCACTCCATTAAAATAACCATCATGAATTTTTAAGACAGGCTATTATTCATTTGTTTGCTTTCCCAATTCGGAAAAAACTGGAAGATTCCTCTTGTGTTCAAAAGTTTTGTTTTTTTAATAAAATTAGGCATCTGGTTTAATTATCATCTTTTTGAGAATAATAATCAGCTTTTTGAGAATAATATTTGTTCATGCCGCTTAGTCAGGAGATTAGCTGAACCAGTTGTCGTTAATGGGTATTTGGCTAGTTCCTGCCAGCAGATGCCAGATTAGATACAATAATCTATGGCAATAGGTTTAGCTACAATGCCATGTGGTTAATGGATATTTTGGCTAGTTCTTGCTAGTAGATGCCATGATTAGATACAATAATCTATGCCAATGGATTTAGCTAGAATGCCATCCACAAATGTGAAGAAGATACACTAATCAAATGTGAAGAAGATACAATAATCTATGCCAATGTATTTAGTTAGAAGGCTGTCCACAAATGTAAAGAAGTGTCTTTTTAGTTTCCCATGAGGTTTTCATTTAAAAAAACAGACAATACAAAAGTTTTGTTCATGAGAGCATGGTGTCCATGATTGGTTTTGAGCTGCTCCATATTATTTTCCTAAAAAGCTTGTTTCTAGAAATAGCCTTAAACTGTTAGATATTCAAATCAACCTTGACAGAAATGTTCCTAGTGTATATGGACATTACCACTGCTAAACTATAAATTAAATTGCTAAACTATAAATTAAATTGGTCACAGTATTGTAACAAATGTAGAAGCCCAAAATAATGATGCAGAATTGGCCACAATATCATTATATTTCTTAATGAATATGCAAGATTGCTCTGTAAAAAGCTGAACTCGGAAAATTCTTGATTATTAGATTCTCTCTGCATGTTTTTATATTATAAATCTTTCTGGATGTCTAGTGTTTTGACCATAACCATTTGGTAGACCACTCTCATAGAATCTGAAACAAACTATTACAAACTTTTTGGTACGAAAAGTTTTTTCATAAACTATGTTTTACATAGATACACTATGAAATAAAATAATTGCGTGTACAATATTTTCCAGATGTTACAGGTATGGACCATGAACCATCTTTGCGTGTTATGCAATCAAGGTGAATTGTATTCAAGTTATTTTTATTTCCTATTTTCTTCGTATTCATTAAGAAAAATATGATCGAGAATTGTAATTGTCTATCCGAGTTAACATATTATTTTCTTCATATTCATTAAGAAAAATATGATGGAGAATTGTAACGGTCTAGCGGAGTTAACATATTAGTTTTCCATATATATATATAAAACATGTTTTCCTTATGGAAATTGTTATTTTATAGGTGTAATGGTGATGCTGAGAAACTGGATAGTGTTTGAATTTGAAGAAAATCTCAGTTTTGCAGGAACCATTCTTACAAGGAAAAATTGGATTAAAGTAAATTAATATATATTTTAATATATATGATATTGAAATATATATTAACATATATTTTAATATATATATTGAAAAATATATATTCTAAATGGCTACTCATGATTCCTAATAGATGTAGCCACTCATGTCAGAAAATATTCTCATGACACCATCATGATCTTCACAAATAAAAGCAAAGAAAATTACCAGGAAAAGGTGAGGATAAGAGAAGTAGAAATAGGAAGATTGCCACAAAAACAGTAAGAATGAGAAAACCTGGAGTTTGACCTAAACTGAATTGGAAACTTTGAAAATCTATATCCATTATGCATACTTTTAGAATATGTCAAAAGTATGAAAGTCCAGTCACCCGTGTTTCACACCATTGCTTTGTTTTTCCACCTTGTTTGAGGATCCAAATGAACAGAAAAAGGCCACACTATATGCTCTCCAGAGAGTTTACACCGTTACATTTCTTCTTTGAAGCTATTAAAGTATATTATACCGCCTATCAAAAAAACACTTTATGTATTACTTTAATACCGCCTATCAAAAACACACTTTATGTATTATATTATCAAGTATCTTTCACACGTGGTTGTGGCTTCTCTTTTTGGTTTTAATAGAATTTGCAAATGGCCAAGATTCTAGGCCATTGATGACGATCAATGGTTGCACTACCTATAAAATATTTTCTCGGGCTATGAATGCATCAATCAAAGAGACCTTTGGATGTTTTGGTAATTGCTTTTAACTGTACAGAATAATGTGGTGTACAGCACAACCGTTCCATCCTTTTTAATTCTTTGCTTTTGGGCTTTGGTAGGCATTCAGATGTATTAATACAAAGCATGTTCCCCATAATATGGAAACTGGGTGTATCAAATGGATTTCTCCATTACATTGTTAATTGGTTTATAATCTGGTAGAAGGAAAACAACAAGCTGGAATGTCTCCGAAAATGGCAATCCCCACTTACCTCGCTACATTCTGTGAACGTGCACACTCGACGTCCAAAGCCACTACCAACCAATATTTATATGTAAATGCAAAGCCAGTAGATTGGTTTTTCCAACTGTCATCATTATCTAGGAATATCAGTCAACTTTTAAGAGCATTAACAATATTCCTTTGGGCGTTTGTCACTATATGGTGTTGTAGCTAAAGTTTCAGGCGACCAAATGTTGTCATCATTTTATTTTTAGATATCTGCAATAAAAAATAATTTCTTAGGGTTTTAGCATGTTTGGAATTGCCCTATATTCTTCAAATTAAAATTTTAAACAATGTAGATTTTAGATTTTGTATATCTATCAATCACCAGATTCCGGAGACGTCGTAATTGTTGCATAGTCTTCATCATTTTCTTTGCATCCCATGGGAAATAACAGGTTTCATACTCTGGCTTTAGACAGTTCAGTACTTGATATTAAAGGTGACTCGTATATGATCATAGGTGATCGGCCAAATAAAGGAAAATTGATGAACAATTATACTTCTCTCACTTTTCATCAAACCTCTCTTAATTAAAATATTGATATATTTAATTAAAAAATAAAATCTTCACAAACTTTTCAATAAAATCCTAAAAAACTTATTATATCCAATTTTGAATCATATACTTTCTTAATTTTGAATGATATACTTTGGTTCATTTAAAATTAAATTAAAATATAATTTTAATTTTAATTTATATTTTAAATTTTAATCAATATTTATATTAACTTTAAAATTAATTTTTTTTTACTAAATTTAAAATATTGAATCTTAAATTTAAAGATATAAATATTAATATATATTTTAATATATATATTAAATATTAGGCAAGAGAGTGTAGGTGAATCCCTCTAATTCCTACAAATGCATTTCACATTTCACTCTTGAGAATGATTGGTAGGCAAATCCTTATAATTCTTGAGTGGATTTATCCCTCTAATTCCTACTCAGACATTGAAAAAAACCAATTACACATTTCACTCTTGAAAATGATCCTGTTCCTTACAATGTTGATCAAACTCCAATTTTGTGTTGCCACCCACGACTAAAACCACCCTAGATCCAAATCCTAGGCTCTATCAAGCGCCGAGAGGGATCAAATCTCCCGAGGTGCAAACCTCTTCTCGAGTATTGCACTAAAGGAGGTTTGCACCTCGAGAGATTTGATCCCTCTCGACGCTTGATAGAGCCTAGGATTTGGATCTAAGCTGGTATTTATACATACCTTCATAACATATTCATATATTAATTATTTCTAGAGCCATTGTTTACAAATTTAGTGAGTAAGACGTGTTATGTCTGTCTCACTCACGTGAAATATGTGGGTTCATTATTTTTTATTTATTAAACAATGAGTGGGTAAGATGTGTCATGTTTGTCATGTTGATATGGCACATGTATGTCCAATTTTTTTTTATGAATCAATCATATGTCGACTCTATCAAGCTCGAGAGGATGTATGAGAATGTCTCCTTATCTTGGTGCAGGAATTGAATCCATTCGAGTGTCTTCTCAAAATTTACAGCTGCCTCGCCTCCTCCTACTTGAGACACATGCTCGACGGAGAGCAATTGAGCACATTTGAATTTTTTTCCAGCGAGTTGGACATGCAAACTAGATCCACGTCTCCGATGACAGTAAGCGTATTCTCCTTCCTATTAATCATTAGGAAATCAATTCATATAATCATTAGGAAATCAATTCATATAGTCACCCAAACAATAAAAAACAATAACACCAAAAACAAAATAAACCTTAATAATCTTTATAGTTAGTTACCTTTAATCTTCATAACTAAATGCAAGAAAGCCTTCTTGCATTTAAAGCAATCATTCATACGCAACTTCATGTGACATTTTCCTACAACAACCACAACATTGACAATAACAATAAAGAATCAAACCCTAAATCTACAAGTAAATCACACGTCATCCAACCACAACATTGACAATAACAATAGAGAATCAAACCCTAAATCTAGAACATATCATGAGTTACATTCCCCCTCTCAACACGGGGTCCTTTTTAAGACTTTTAATCCTCACGCATAGATGTGACAAATTATAGAGATTCAAGGATTCTGAAACAAAATGCTAAGTAGCTCAAAATCAATCAAAAGTAAGAAAAACAAAATGCCAAATAGCTCAAAGTCAATCAAAGGTAAGAAAATAAAACTCTATCTATGGCAATGGAAGATACATGAATGACTTAAGTTTCGGGAATTGAATGACACATCCCTACGATCTAAGTTGGTTGGAAATGAGAGAGATTATGTTTGTCAATGACTAGGTGTATTTGCACTTTGGTTGAATTTTATACATCCGATTCATATACACAATTGAATTTGTCTTCAACGTAATTGCACACTACCATCAAATCCTAATAAATTTGAGTTGTATTTCTTGGGAGTTTCGGTTATGGTTATGGTCAAACTCTCATCAAGTCTATAGAGAATAAGGGATTTATTAAATCAAACAAATTTAAAATAAGATTTGAAATGAAATAAAAAAATTAAACTTCATTTTAACATGAAATAAAATAATTAAAATTCATTTTAACATAGAGAAGTAATAAGCGATAAGTTTAGTTAAATAATTAATAAAGAATATTAAATACAAAATTTGATTTTTTAATGAATAGTTAAAAAATTTGACTTATTAAATTACCATTAGAGAAAACTGTTATAAAATTAAAACCAATTCTTTTGACTACTCATTTATATTGGGATATCTAAACTATTGCCTACTATGTAAAACCAAATAAATTGCCAAGTTACAGGTTACTTTATCACCAATTTGTGAATAATCATAGATTGTGCTCGTGTACATAAACTTGCTTGAGACTCCATAACAATACATTGGCTAGTGTAGGAAGCATGTATACTTTAGTAGTTGAGCCTAAAATCATATACGAGAAAGAGTTTGTACTAATATTGAGTTAAGAAATATTCTTTTCTATTGTATCAAGATATATCTAAGTATGTTATAATTTAATATACAATATATGTGAAATGAGTGATTTATTTTGTTCAAATATAAGAAGTATAGTTTAATATATCGAAAATGATTGATTTGTTTTTTTTGACAGAAACGGTTATATTATATAAAGGAGGTGGTATAACCATAGAAACAAAGCACAGTTTACAAAACGCCCTTATGGAAGCGGCAACGCAGGTCAACCATCCTTAGCCATCCTTAAACATGCCCAGAAGGTCCAAAATCTCCCTTACGAGAGGGGCATACTAACACATTAAATCACTGAAAATTATATAAGTTCAGGATATCAGATCACTAACAGAGTCCAACAAAGCCTTTTAGAACTAATAGCTTTCATGACTGACATGAGACATACATTATATACTTTAGAAAAGAGCAGACTAGATGACATTCCATAACCAGCAGGAGACGAAACAAAGTGAAAATTTAACAGAAGAGAAATCCACAAGCTACTTGGAATCCCCACAGGGACGGGACGACGAACTTGAATTGTTTGTGCATTCCAATTTGACCACCCTTAGCTCGAGCTTATCAACCTTCACCTCCAAATTTTCCAATAGCTTGATAACTCCAGATTCAGACTTTCTGACAATGCGCTTGAATTCCTTTCTCAGAAACCCTAGGTCCCCTTACACATTTTCCAACCTTCTTCCTCCTTCGGATTCGATTGCATCCACCATGCCTTTAAGCTTCTCCACTTCCTCTTTAACATCGTAATCAACCAGAGCCGACATGGATGATCCCAATGATTCAAAGGAGGCCATAATTGCTACCACACTTCTGACCACCTTTGGCGTCAACACTCTCAGATTCTTCCTGCAACTTGCTCTGTTAACAACCTCAATTCGCTTGCAGAACAGCCAGACCAAGGTTCCTCTTCCCTTCATCTTTCTGGAGTTTATATCTCTGCTCCTCACGCATGAAAAAACCAGACCACCAAGGATCATCATACTGTTCATTAAATCACACAGAACCTTTCACAGTTCACGTTGGATCAACAAGACTGCTAACCTCCCATTTGCATGCTTGAAATGCTCCCTCATACAGTTTTTTAAAAGCTTCCAATCATTGCCATGTGTTACGGAGAGAAATTCCTTTAATGGCTTGGGGTACCACAACAGACAGCTTGACTCCAGAAATCAATCATTTCCAATATGCAATAGAAATTAAATGTCTAACACTAAAGGATCAGACCTCGTACCTTATTCTAGACGGTTGAAGTAGATCCACGTTGAGCTTTCCAATCTTCAGCTTGAATTGATAGATTACTTCCTCAACAACAAGTAAACAATACAAGCATTCTATATATTATGGTGTTAGATCTATTCTAGCATATATAATCCATAATGTATAAGCATTTGACATAATCCCATGGATAAATTATTCATTCAAATACACATCATTGGACAGGAAAAGATAGTTCTTATTAATATAAATCAGAGATTACAAGATACAACCTCTGTCGGAACGTCTGCGAAATGGAGAAATTGAATCCCCCACTTGGGCCTCCACCACTTCAATCCTCCATCTCTCGATAGCAAGCTCACAAGCAAAAGGCAAGCTTGGGAAGAACACAAAAGTGCTCCAAGGGACAAAGGGATGCATACTCAAGCATAAGTTCCAGCAACAATGGACTATAGTTTCTTTGCTCTCAATTCTCTCTTATGCCTTCAATGTACTAAGGGGTTCCTTATATAGCTTTTCAAAGGGGTAATGAAAGGTCGAATCCGAGTGATCTCAAGGCATATGGAAGGCCAGGAGTCAAATGAGTCAGATCCATGTCAAGGAAAACTCCAAAAGGACTTGGATTATGCACACATCCTGATGTACGTGGTTATATGGGTCAAACCCATGTATGTACGTGCTTATAGGTTTAAAAGCCGCATATATCATTTTTCATATGTTTTTAGGGATGATCAAGGAAACATCAAAGGACAAAAAGTGGTCCATAGAGTCTAATGAGTCTGTAGTGGGATAGGGGAAGGCCATACAAAGTGTGATTCACCTGGAGTGGTGAAATCAGCTATAACAGATGCCCCCTAATGTGTGAGGTCAGAGGGGTCATACGATGGCCGAAATACATTATAAGTCCATCCCAGAAGTGGAGTGATGAAGGATCCCGAATGGAAGACCAGCCACCCAATCAGCATAGTACAATAATACAACTCTGCACATAACTGCAAATACATATAGCAGTACCGGATACATAAGAGTACAATGGCCATGAATAGGCATGATACAAGATATCACATAAGTGGTCATCGCCACGTACAATATACATAGATCAGAATCTCCATGATGAAGATATACAAAGGACCATGATCTCCATAATGGCTGAAGATATATAACAGATCAAAATCTCCATAATGGCTGGAAATATCTGACATATACTGGAATCAAGTCACGAGAGCTGAAATCTCATGAACACTGGCACAATCAAGGAGGTAGCATATAAGAGATGCCACCAATCTGGAAAGTCTTCTAGCCAAACCGCTACGAGTACATGTCCTACTATGCAAATAGAGGTGTCAAGGTCGAACATGGTAGTCCATCGTCTGATTACCGGTCATTAATGTATACCGTTAATAGACGCGAGATCACCCACCGATGATGAAAATGGGAATCAAGGTACTAGAGTACAAACTAACAAGTGTGAATAAATGTGTTGAGGTCGAACACTTGAGAGGATCCATCGATCAGGGGACATTGATGTATTCCCAAAAAACTGTCGATGGCGAGAGAACCTGCCACTGATGACTGCAAGTCTCAAGGCACTCAAAATGACTCTAGATTCCAATCCTAGAATAAATGATCTGAAGTCGATGGGATGAAATCCACTGGAAGGAGGGCATTAAGGCATCCCTCATCATCCAACACGAGGCACTTATCAAAGCTGTATAATGTGGAAGGACTCGATCATAAGGTGCATAAACCAGTAACTGTACCGGGAATGGCCGACATGCAAAGTCAAGAGAACTGAGGAATGGCCGACTCAGGCTTCAACTTCCTTCGAACAAGAGCATAACGGTGTATTCTGACTAAATAAAGGCAGCACAGACTCGATATACAAACTGGGACATCTCTGCGACACAGGAGGCATCGACAGAGGCTCCATAGGGACTGGAAGCTTAACCAGTCGGTGGAGATAAAATCAGATAAACGAGTACAGCTCCTAAAGTCAAACTATAACCCAACCAATGGATGTGATATATAGTGCTCTGTTCGAAGGTGACACGACTCGACAGCTGCCACATATAACATCTTTCCTTGTCCGGCTTTTTGTTTTTTTTATATTTTTTTGGACTTTTTCAGTTATTTAAAAATCTTGAAAAAGAATAAAATGGCTTTATAGTTACAGACTAGGAGGAGATGAGTGTCATAAGGGCAAACAAACTAGTTCCAAGCAGTGGAACATACCTATGCTCAATTGAAGGATACATGTGTAGGATATCGACACTCAGGGGAAAATCCCCTCCCAGTAAAAAGGGAAACAAGCTGCAAAGGATATAAAAAATGGCTCTGCATGGCTAGACATGAGATAAGCTCGGGCTATATGGCTGAAACGCGATGTCAGGGGAGCTGACATAAAGCTCAATAAGGTAGGCAAAGCTCATGATAATGCATTCACAACTTGACATGAGGGAGTCCTGAGGGAAATAGGCCAACAAAAGACCAAGAGGAGTATGAGGCTCTTGCAAAATGTCATGGCAGTACTATACAACGGACTCCCACACCCTAAAAGAGAAAACGTCAGCATGGGCACCAAATAAAAATAAGGCGCTAACTAGGGTACCCATGTAAGGTGAAGCTCTACCACTCATATCATGCCACTTCTAAAACAACAAGAAGGTTTCATGACATAACAGAGTGGGTTTGTACCTAAGGTCATGATGAGATGGTCATAGGTTATGCAAAATGCAAATGGTGATGAAACCTAACCTATATGCTAGTTTAGATATGATACCTGAGATTGGCACAAATGGGTCAATCCAACGGCTGAAACGACACTGAAAAAGGTCCTCTACATCATGAATTATGTAAAAAAGGGTCCAAAATGGTTAGAAAATGTCGAAACTATAGGAAAGGGGGTAAAAATTTTCAAATATTTGAAAATTTTCTATAAATAGTAAACAATTCAAAATATTATAAAACATTTGAAACTTTTACCCATTTGAGCTCTGATTTTCAACAGCAAATTCTAGGAGATCCAGCCAGCGGAATCCACTACTGTTTCTTCCAGGTATTTACCCATGCTCTTCTCTTTCATTTTGATGCAATTTTTATGAAATTCCATGGTCAATTAAGCTTTCTATGACACCCTAAAATGGGCGTTGCGGCCCACGCAGAAATCAAGGTTTTTTCTGCGTATAGGGATGGATATACGCGGAAAATGCCCTCAAACCTGCGTACATACACGGCTGTTTTGAAATTAGTTGCGTATGAGGCCGCGCATAAGGTTTTTTCAATAATATAATGGGAAAATTTGCAATTTCTTATGCAGGATGGTCTAGAGTGGAGAGGGCATGAACATGGTGAGGTAGAGGAAGCAATAAGGGTCAATATAATGGCTCAACAAGCTCTACGTGCATGCGGAATCTACAAGTTTTGGTGTCTTGGTGGTTTGAGGGAGACTATCATAGATGCTGGTGGATTACTGGGATCCAGACTCGGAGTCCTTCTAGATAAATGTGATCTGCCTCACCATAGAGGTGGAGGAAATATACTTCATTACTGGGCTTTCTAGATGAGGGGAAGTGGTGAACCTTCATTCTCGTGGTGGGCCAAGAGGTGGCCTAACTATCGACGAGTACATTGCGGTGTACTGCTATCCAGACACAGAGAAGGTGGGGAGTCAGGTCCCTACCAATGCTATATAGGTGTTGGGCCTAAAGGCCATACTATTGACATTGGGTAGGATAGCAGGCTTGGCATCACTCCACCAGGCCTCACGGCCTCTGATGTTCTATGCAGTGAGTGCATGAGACCCACGATTTATGACTGGAGCACTACACTACTGAGCAACATGAAACATCAGCTCAGTGAGTGTAAGGCAAGTAGAGTGCGGAACTTTGAGTTCAGCAGTATTTTGAGCACGTTTTTCTTTGAGCGTGTTCCAGGATTGAGCCCTAGAGTGGACGTTCCTCTTCACGGGGTTCGAGATCCGGCCCAACAGCGTTGGGCAGATGCTATGCGCAGACTGGGGGTGGTAGGGTGGCCAACCCATATCCAGCTGACTTCCTTCCGTGGTGGCGATGACAGATAGTTGCCATCGATGACTACCCCTATGCAGGGATAGATTTTTTGGGGAACCCGGACATGCCGCTACCACCAGGATCAGCATATGGCGATATAGGTGACGAATCTCGACCCTCTCTTTTTAAATTTTGAGTTATTTAATTTTTTTTTGTTTTCTTGATTATATGGAATCAAAAAGACATATTTTTTCGTGATAATACATAGTGACATCTACCATTTGTGTGCAGATGTGGGACCACGACGGCCAGAGGGATTCCCTCATCATAGACAGAGGGGAAGAGGAGATGACATCACGGTTGTGGATGCGGAGCGGACGCTCCAGAGCTTTCATACCAATTTTGTGAGACTGACACATAGGGTTCCCATGGCACAAGTTGAGTACTTGCTTGAGGCTATGCAGCGATAGGTGGTGGGTGTACCACGCGCATGGGTGTGATTATTTCGACGGCCAGCTAGAGCCATAGTGACCTTCCATGATCACAACCCTCCTCCTCCTCCACATGATGAAACACCTGGGAGTGTATACATTTTGTACTACTGTGTATTATATGTTGGTGGCTTGAAAGCCCCAATTTTGTATCATGACACTATGTATTATCACATTTTGAATGTATATAAAAAGTTTTATGGTGATCGGTTTATTTATTTACATGTGTAAAAATTGAGCTTGTGATTAATTTATTGTGAATGAAACAAATGCCAATCTAACATGTAGTTAGCATATGAGTCAGCAACTTGATTATTATTTCTTGGAATATGTATATATGTTATATTGTCAAATTGCCGTTCTAACAATCTCACACATAAGAATGTTCTCAATAACATTGGATCTCTAACATGGTACAAACCATTGAGTTGTGACACTACTAACTCTGAATCAAGACGTACCTCAAGAGAGAGAATGCCATGTGAAATGGCATCCCGTAGAAGCTTGATAACGACACTGTATTCAACAACATTGTTGGAAGATGGTCGTAGACATACGCCTCCTGAAGACAGTACCTGACCCATAGGAGTATAAATCACCCAAGCAACAGAGGCTGAGTGTTGAGTGTGACAGCTTGCACCATCCATGAATCCTATGTAGGTGGAAGATTCCATTGACATCTACCAAAAGAAATGAAAACTAATCACAAACCTGATCACGATAAGAAAAAGACCTAACTATGCAAAGTTGTACAATAATATACAATAAGCAGCCTTGGCCGAAGATCATGCATAGTATTTCTTGAGATAGAGCCCATTTCTAGGCTCCGCCAAGGCCGTTCCGTCATAATCCACTAACTCATACGCACCCTTCTCTAACACATGCTTGACCACGTAAGGACCACGCCACAAAGGATTAAATTTCCCTGCCCCCAAGGGTTCTTTTGGTTTATCCCACAAAAGGACCAAGTCTCCTTCACTAAACCTCCTTGGATGGATAGAATTATCGTACTGGGTCTTTACACATCATTTATTGACTTCTAGAGCCACCAAGACATCCCGACCCTGCTCATCAAGTTGCTCAAGGTGAACCAAACACTCCTCCAATGGTGAAGTGTCTGGTAAGAGTTCTACAGCTAGCTTCAAAGAAGGAATCTCGCATTCAACCACCAATATTGACTCCACTCCATGTACAAGTTGATATGGAGAAAAACCAGTGGTAGTCTTAATAGCGGTTCAATATGCCCACAAAGAAAGATATAACATGATGTGCCAATTGTTCTTGCTTTGTGCAATGGTTCATTGGAGAATGGATTTGAGTGATTTATTCACTGCCTCTACCTATCCATTCGCTTGAGGGTAGTAAGAAGAGGAATTCTCTTGCTTATACCCTAACTTCGATGCCAACTCTTCCATCATACAGTTCTGAAAGTGCGAGCCATGGTTAGTGACAAGCTCTTTCAGAATCCTGAACCGAGTAATAATTTGGTTGAATACAAAGTGAGCGGCTATCTCACCGTTGGATTTTACTGTAGGCATAGCCTCAGCCCATTTCGTGAAGTAATCAACAACCACTATAATATGATGGTGCCCCCCAGCCGAAGCTGGGTTGCAATCCATAAAATTGATCCCCCACTTAATGAAGGGACCGGTGGTGATAATGGGATGTAACGGGGCAGGTTTCGAGTGCATATTATGTGCGAACACCTGGCAAGGGTGGCACCTCTTGACCGCATCAACACAATCCTTAAAGATCGACGGCCAGAAATAACCCGCTCTTAAAATTTTTTGAGCTGTAGAAAGCCCAGATAAATGACCACCACACGCCCCTCCGTGGCAATCATTCATCACTACCTCAGCCTCTTCATGAGTTAAACAACGTCGTAAAATGGAATCTACCACTCGGTGGTACAAAGTGTTATCCACTATGAGGTAGTTCTTAGAGACATGACGTAATCATCGTCGTTCATCTCGCAAGAGGTGAGTAGGGGTGTTCAATGTTTGTAAATATATTATGATATCCCCATACCATGGGTCTAACGTTGAGATTAAGAAGATATGTTCATCGACAAACGTATCTTCACAAACCAACTCCTCGGCCTCGCTCGAGAAATCCAATATAAGCTCTGCAAAAATTAAAGACTTCTTCGATTTTTCCGAAACAAACTCGAGATCGAATTCTTGCAGAATGACAATCCATTTATTATATTTTCCCCCAATCATCCTTCGGGTGAGGACGAATTGAAATGGATTGACATGGGCTACAACCAAGGTCTGGCGAAGGAGAATATAATATCTCAACCACTGAACCGCATGTACGGTAGCTAAAGCAATCTTCTCGACATGAGAATAATGAATCTCTACGTCAATAAGGTTCCAACTCAAATAATATATGACATGCTCTTAGAGCTCCTCATCCTCTTGAACCAAAACCATACCAGTCGTCTCTAATGACGTGGCCACATATAATAGAAAATCATGGCTATAGTTCGGGGGACTAATCACCGAGGTCGATGCTAGGGATCGCTCGAGTGCATCAAAGGAATCCTGGGCTCACTCATCCCAATAAAAGGGGGTGTCCTTCTTCAAGAGACGCATGAAGCCTCTAGTCAAATTGGCAAAGTTGACAACAAATCTTCGTAAGGCGTTTCCCATGCCTTACAAACACTGAAGATGACGAATATTCTTTGGGGGAGATAACTGAAGTATTGCCTCAACCTTCAAAGGGTCGACTCTTATACCCTCTTTAGAAACGATGAATCCTAACAAACACCCTGACTTCACACAAAAGATGCACTTATTAGGATTTAATCTAACCGAATAGTGCTGACATCTTTCGAATACCAATCTCAAGTGATAGGGATGACACATTCTCATACGAGAATGAGAAGCAAGGTCATCCAAAAATACTTCGATAATTGACTTGAGATCATGGAAGATCAAGGTCATTGCCCGTTGAAATGTAGCTCCGGCGTTTTTAAAGCCGAAAGGCATTTTTTGATATGCAAACGTTCCCCAAGGACAAATAAATGTAGTCTTATGTTGGTCCTTAGGTTTAATCTGTATCTAATTATATCTGGAAAAGCCGTCCATGAAGGAGAACACCTCGCTACCCGCACACTCATCCAAAATTTGATTAATAAATGGTGTGGGGAAATTGTCCTTAGGACAGGCACGATTCAAATCGCGGAAATTAGTACATATGCGGATCGCTCCCTCCTTCTTATCCACTGGAACGGGGTTTGAAACCCACTCCATCAAGGGAACGTGACAGATGAAACCGGATTTCAATAGCTTCTCTATCTCTGCCTTAATCGCGGGTGCTTTCCTAGGATTCACCGCACGTAAACATTTTCGAACAGGCTTAGCGTTGGGGTAAGTCTTAATCTCATGCTCGACAATATGAGGGTCAATACCTGGCATCTCGTCGTAAGACCAAGCAAAAATATCACGGAATTCCTTAAATAGATCAGTGTATTCAAGAATCTTAGCATGGGAACATTCCGCCCCAATATAGACATTCTCTATCGTGCCAAGATTGCGAGAGATGTTGATAGGAATCGTTGAAGATATGTTCACCATGTTTCCATCAGCCATCGGACTAGGAGAGCTTAATGGAACCATAGGACTACCAACTCTCTGGCTAAGAACCGCCCTAAAATCCTTACACTCCAAGAGGTCAAGCTCTGGAAGAAAGTACAATCTATGATGGAGTTCCTCCCATGGTGGCTCAACTCCCAACATAGCCTCAATAATCGCTTCATCTGAAGGGAAAACCGTATCAAGGCAGTCGTGTGCATGAGAAGACTGTACTGCCCATGTCGACAGAACATAAGGGTCCTCCTCCTCCGTCCGCGAAGAGGAAGGACTAGGCTCTACAACACATTTGAGATTATCTTGATAAGTTATCATAGCTACAGGCAACGGCATGTCCGTCCCGACGGACTCACTCGAAGTACTCGGTGTAGGAAGAATCCAAGGATTTTCCATATGACTCATGTGAAAAGACACCGATCTCGTAGATGTTGAAGCCTCATCGGAACTAGATCCTATCATAAGGATCAGTGCAGGACAACTAAAGCTTCCCATGAGGGATGGGTACATGCCTACACCCACACTCCCAGTTGCCGGCTGAGAGTGCTCAACGATCGGGATCGAAGCTCTCGAAGATGCGGTAACAGAGGGATTCTTGAATGTCGTTTGATCAATCGTTACGATCTTCCCGTTATGTGGCAAGCATACAATGCGGAACATGGAAGAAGCAATGGCTTGCATATTGTACATCCAGTTCCTACCCAGCAAGAGATTGTAGTCAAGGGGTGCATCAACCACCTCGACCTCTATCGCAACGGTCTTCCCTCCCAAATGGAATTTAAGGGAAGGAAGGATGTCGTGCGGCCTAAAAGATCTCCCATCGAACGCAGTTAACATGGTCGCAGATTTAGATAGCTCAAGGGAACCCAGACCCTTCCAATAGGATAAAGACATCACAAAAGCAGCAGCACCTTCGTTAATCACAGTGCGCTTGACGATCATATTAAGACATTCTATGTGAATCAAAAGAGACACATAGTAGGGCCAAGCAAGGCTGAAGTCCTGCAGTTTCAAATTTGATCACGGAGGAAGAATCATCATTATTCACACCAAGGGCAGAAAGCAACGCCTTCCTTTGCAAAGGAAAACTCTAAAGCACTTCCAATGCAGACATCGCACAAGGAGTGTGGCCCAAATCCTCGACAACTGAATAGTTTTGGGCGGCTCAGGCATTTGGATTATGCCCTGAACGCTTAAGGACTCCCTTAGGAATGTGAGGTGCAGTCTCAGGTTTATCCATAGGTTTCTCAATACGCAAAGGCGACCCTGGTGGATCAGGCTCTTTTCCTGGGCTGGGTTGTGACGAACCATAATCTTTCGCAGCACGGACCATGTTAATGCACCCACGACCACTACTCTCCGGCGGATCTTGATCACCACTAGACTGGTCATGGGACTTCGAGTTCATATTTTGATTGTGCGGTAAAGGGTTAGTTAGCACAGTTGGGCCATGTGCCAAGAATCTCAAAGCTTCCTCAATACGAGGGCACAAGTAAGTGAGGTGATCGTCCTTACATAACTTGCAAGGAAACTTGACCTTACATTTAGCTTGCTTGTCCCCCCTAGCATTCCAGCCGTTCTTGTCATTACTATTAGCATTCTCATTCTTATTCCCACCCTTATGATTATTTTTACCCTTTTTTCTATTTCGTCCAGGCTGTTGGTTACCCTTCTGGTCCGATGATTGCATAGAAAGTACACTCGCCATTTGGGCGGGTTGAGATGAAGTCGTAGCTTGTCCCAAAGCATATTAGTTGATTGACAATTGACTAACTTGCTTTGCAACCGAATTTGCAGGTTTTGCACTTGCACAACCCACAATGCCATCGGCATGTGGTCCAGGTTTGACTTTGGGGTCGAAACTGGAACGCGGAGCATTGGGAATAATCTCATATAACAAACCGGACTGAGCATAGATCAAGTCCAGTTCCTGTGCCCTAAAAATCGCTTGTTCCTCATTCTGCACTCTGGATGCGGAAACATCCTTCGCTATATATGGCAATAACTACTTGAGGAACCACTCGAGGAGGAAATCCAGCAGTATAAAGGCTTTAATTAACCTCTTCCGTCTACGCCACTCTTGAATATGATCAGAGATATGTGTGGCTTTATCTTGTCGAAATGTCGACAAGAGTTCAGTACCAATGTCATAACGCACTGGTAGCTGGAAGTGATTAAGAAAATTCATCGCAAGGTCGTCGAACAAAGCGAAAGCTTCCCTAGGTAACTCTATATACCATTTCGCGACAAGCCCCGTAAGGGTGTGTTGAAATAGTCTCAAACGGATTGAGTCCTGATGTAAGGAATTCGAAGAGCACCATAGGTGAAACGTAGTAACGTGTTCACTCACATCCTCTCCCGGTTTTCCCTCAAACTTAGGTATGTCTGAAGGAAGCTTGGTAGGGACAACCGGCCAAGCCGGGTCATGAGCTACAGGATCGTTCGTCAATCTCGACAAGTCGAGAAGATTGAGCGTCGCGAGGAAAGGGAGCCTAGGATGATGAGGTCGATGGACCACTCCTTGATTCATATAGGTCTGATTACCACCATGGCCTTAGCCATAGTGCCCTCCTCCCGTATGACCCGTATAGGGTGGCGTGGAAGCACCATAGTGTGATGGACCTTGACTAGTAGGAGCTACAAAGCCGTAATTAGGAGAGTAAGTAGGTTGTTGATACTCGCCCCCATAAGGTGAAGAACCTTGTCCATACTGTGTCCCATAATAGGGTCCATAAGTCATCGCATGCGATGCCCCATGAGACACTCTGTAGGTAGGAAGATACGCTCCGGAAGTAGGAATATACATACCGGAAGTAGGGATATACGCCCTGGAAGTAGTAACATGATCTCTAGAAGTATGAACATAACCTCTTGAAGCAACGGGCGGTATGTAAACTTGAGACACAATCGGTCTAGTAACTGCAGTACGGACCTGACTCGTATCCATGTGCCGACTCGAAGGACCACGCGAATAAGGTGGAGGATGAACATTTGAAGAACTAGGGACAGAGGATGAAGGAATCTGAGTAATAATATACATGTTATTCCTTATTGTCACTCATCTCGGATCTGGTATCCTAATCGGATCACTAACCCTAGACCTAGGAGGGATATGTGATGTAACTTCCACCACCAGGATGGAAGGTGCAATGTGACTAGTGCTCCCAAACCTCTCCGCATGGTAAGGAATGAGAGTGCCCCTAGGCATAGTGTTAGTCTCAAAGTCCGATTCGACATGAAATGCCAAATCATGTGTAGGAAAACCAGACATACCATAACTACCATAGGTAGTGCTAGCGGGTTCAAAATGAGTCTCGGCGTCCTCCGACATTGCATACCGGTAACGCATCAATGGGGAATCAACCCTAGAGTGAGTAGGTCTATTGTGCATGGTTCCTATCTCAGAAATCACAGGACCTAACTCAGCCAAGTTAGGTGAAGGATCGTAAGTAGGAGTAAACTCCCCATCGTCTACACGAATGGGAGAAGGTGGTTCAGGAATACCTTCTAAATGGTCTCCCATGGTGTGTGAATCAATGTGCGAAATAGTCCGCCTAGACTGTCTAGGTCTCTCTCCCAAAGGAGGAGGAGAAGTAGAAGGAGGAAGTCCTGCTAAATGACGAGAACGACGAGAAGCCACACCCGAATCCACAATGACTCAAAAAATAGAATAGACTCTCTATTTACGTAAACCCTAGGCCAACTATCGTGCATAGAGCAATCACTAATAAAATATAAAGCCAAATGCAAGCAAACAAGGGCTGGATAAGTGAGCTCCCAAATGAAGCAGGTATGTCTCGCCTAGGAGAGGCTTGAGACTCCCATACACAACAAGCGGAGGTACGTAACCAATTATCGTGGCCCTCAGCTTCAACACGTAAAGAGACTATGCTGTCCGACCTCAACCTGGCCGGGACACCCGCAGAATAACCCTTGCAAAGTACCCCCTCGATATCCTAGGTAAGGCCACTAAGGTCACCTCAATATAATCAATGCTTAGGCGGACAGTCGCAGGTGGGATTGACCGTATGGACAGGGTAGCAAAGCCCGAAACTCTCGAAAGAACCCCCAGATACGAATACAATCCTGGAAATATCTCCGGTGCTACTTAGTTATGACTAGGGGTCATCCCAATCAATAACCGCTCACACTGCCTCGTGCTTAACTCCCTTTTGAGAGGAGGATCCTGAGAAACACTGGTTATACCAAGGATTTCACACACTAACCTGGACAAACACATACATGTTGTTTAGTGATCTTAGAGAATTTACTTACAATGAACTATTCCAAGATCCTAAAACCTAAGCTTGTTGGTGCACCCTATAAAAGAAAAGAGTGTAGTTCATTTTAATTTAGCGTTGATTTTAATTGGCTTTATTACTCAAAAGAGAGATATGGTCGTGCAACTAATGGTATTATAACACAACATGAAGTAAAATGCAAACCTAACAATCAATGCAAATGCATTGTGTCCATGAAAACAGGGTATGCTACTACGTGAAATGCACAATTTTTCTTTAAATGATGAATGCAAGCTTTCCTATATGAAGTCCTAACTAATACTCCAAAGCAAATCTAGTGCAAGTACAATGCAAAATGCAATGCATGATGATAAGCAAATGTTTTTGGATTTTTTGAAATAAAATGAGATGCAAAAAGCAAAAGAATGATTCTACGACCCCTAGACTTTGCAAGCACACACAAACAACACTCGAGCAAAGCACTAAGGTAAAAGAACTCTAATGCACTAATCTCAAACAAAAAATCGAAAATGCCATGACAAGAACCTTCTTTAAAAAAAAAATTAGCCTAAAAAAAACGTTTCTGGTCAGAAACAGAGGTATAAACAGACTCAGGCAGTGCCAAAGGAGACTCAGCAAACATAAGACTTCACCCAGTAACCATTTAACTTCCCGAAAAAGGAAAAAGTAAGGGCATACGCGATTGTTTGCAGTAAACCTGCGTGTATACGCGGAAATCGAATAGAAACCCGCGTGTATACGTGACTGTGAGTTCAAAACTAGCGTACAGGAAGAAAGGTGCATAAAATCAAGGCAAACAAACAGGCTGAGACAAACTTCACACCAATCAGAAACTACCAGGAAAACATGACCCCAGACCCAACACAGAAACAAGAGAGAAAGAGCAATTCAAATTCATTGAATACCGATAAAACAACCTCCAAAAGACAACTACTAGGAACTCCCCAGCGTAGTCGCCAATTCTGTTACGAAGAGGAATTCCTATGGCTTGGGGTACCACAACAGACATCTTGACTCCAGAAATCAATCCTTTCCAATATGCAATAGAAATTAAATTTCTAACACTAAAGGATCATACCTCGTACCTTATTCCGGATGGTTGAAGTAGATCCCCGTTGAGCTTTCCAACTTCAGCTTGAATTGATAGATTGCTTCCTCAACAACAAGTAAACAATACAAACATTCTATATATCATGGTATTAGATCTATTCTAGCATATATAACCAATAATGTATAAGCATTTGACATAATCCAATGGATAAAACATTCATTCCAACACACATTATTGGACAGGAAAAGATATTTCTATTAATATAAATCAAAGATTACAAGATACAATCTCTGTCAGGACGTCTGTGAACCGGAGAAACTGAATCCCTCACTTGGGCCTCTACCACTTCAATCCTCCATCTCTAGGTAGCAAGCTCACAAGCAAAATGCAAGCTTGGGAAGAACACAAAAGTGCTCCAAGGGACAAAGGGATGCAGACTCAAGCATAAGCTCCGGCAACAATGGACTATAGTTTCTTTGCTCTCAATTCTCTCATATGCCTTCAATGTACCAAGGGGTTCCTTATATAGCTTTTCAAAGGGGTAATGAAAGGTCGAATCCGAGCGATCTAAAGGCATAGGGAAGGCCAGGAGTCAAATGAGTCGGATCCATGTCAAGGAAAACTCCAAAAGGATTTGGATTTTGCACACATCCAGATGTACGCAGTTTTAGTGGTCAAACCCGCGTATATACGCGCTTATAAGTTTAAAAGTCGCGTGTATCGTTTTTCACATGTTTTTAGGGACGGTCAAGGAAACATCAAAGGACAAAAAATGGTCCATGGGGTCTAAGGAGTCTGCAGCGGGACAGGGGAAGGCCATACAAAGTGTGATTCACCTGGAGTGGTGAAATCAGCTATAACACCATGACCTCCCACGCGATGGCACATGTCCACCCCACGCGTACAAACTTTGCACCTGTCCTCACCACACGTCCGATCGCTTGTCCACGCAGTGTCCCTTCCTTCAGCCTCGGTCCTATGGAAGAGGGAAAAACTCATAAGACCCATTGATCTGGAGGGAGCCAGAGCTTAGCGCGGAGCCTAAATTTGCTGCTAAGTTCGCTTCCTTTTTGTGAATTCTAAGCACATGAAAAAAATTGATTTTGTGAAAGAAACAGACTAAGGACTGGATCCTTTTTATCAGCTGTTTGAGGTGCAGAGGATTTGGAAAGGAGCCTTCGACTATTGCTTGGATAATTATCCTTGAATCTCCCAACACTGTGAGCTTTGTAATTCTCTTGTTCTTGGCTATCACAATACCTTGCCATAGGGCTAAGGCTTCGGCGATGTTATTTGTTTCCATACCGAGCCCCCAAGAGAAAGAAGTTTCTATTATTCCGTTTGGGGTGAAGAAAACCCTGCCCCCACCCTGCCGCACTGGGAAAATGATTGATTTGTTACTCATTAGGAAATTCAATATTATCTAATAGAATTGTTAAGATAAATTGATTTTAGTGATATTATATTTTTTTATAATATCATTGTTACATTGTTATAATGTCAACAATGTGCTTATTTGTATTATTAACATGCATTGATTTTAGTGATACTACATTTTGTATGATATTGTTCAATTAAATATTTGAGACCTTAATGCAATTCTTAGATATAATCACCATAGTTAAATAGTCAAAATCCTAATTTGATTTGTTAACACGGTTGTTTGAGTAGTTTTCACCATTTTGTATAAGTTACCATAGTTAAATAGTCAAAACCCTAATATGATTTAGTTACAGTATGATCTATTTCTCTATGTCTTTAGATGAATATTTGCATTACAATCTAACATCCCTCTAAGTTGAAATATACGCATTCAGAAATGCAATATGCTCTAATAGTAGTGTTAAGATGCTATCATTTCAGTTATATTACATTTTGTATGATATCATTCACTTAAATGGTTGAAACCCTAATCTAAGTGAATTACCCAAGTAGATTGAATCATCATAATTATTAAATAATATAAACCATCATTTGATTTAGTTACAGTGAGGGACATCTATAATATATTTATCAATATCTTAACATAGAGATTTGTGTTATGGTCAAATATCTCTCTAATTTGAAACATATGTAGTGGGAAATGCAATATGATTTAATAGTGTTGTTAGGATGCATTAGGTTTAATGGTATTACATTTTGTTTGATATCATTCACTTAAATATTTTAAACCGTAATCTAATTCAATTAACCAAGACAATAGAATCACCACAGTTAAATAATAAAAACCATGATCTAATTTAGTTACAATGACGGACATCTACAATATATTTATCAATATATTTACATGGATATTTTTGTTATGGTCTAACATCCATCTAATTTGAAATATAGCAAGTAATACAACTTGAAAAGAACTCGACATTGTTTTCGTTTTTCTATAGGCATAAAAAACACCAAAAACAACCCTGAATCCAAAAATGGTGCTACTTATAGCACCATTTTTTTTAGGGCTAAAAATACAACTTTTTGGGAACCCATAGCAGTGCAACACGGTGCCGCTGTAATAAAAACCATAAAATTGACCCCAAATCGAAAATAGTAGAACACATTTTTCCTTTTGGAGATAAAATTACAACTTCTTTGACATCGTCGCTTTAACAACCAACAACTTTGCAACACAAATGCTAAAATAAACCAAAGACTCGAAAGAAGTGCTACCACTGACACCCATTTCCTTTATCGAACTACATTTTAGAAATTCCTAAACCATGACTTGAAAATATTTAAATTTAAAAAAAAAATATTTAAAAAAAAATACATTTCAGAAACAAAAACCCAAAATTTTAATAAATTATAAAAAACACTTAAAAAAAACCAAAACCATTAAGAAAACATATTTTAAACCATATTTTTTAAATGTAAAAGAGAATCGAGCTAGCACCCAAACCTCTCCCTCATCACTCTCGCCCCCTCGCCACGTACCCACCCTCAATTATGAGAATCGAGCTAGCACGAGGTTAGCACCCTCTCGCCCCTCCCTCGCCACCTCTCGCTCCTCCCCGCTCCCCCATCCCTACTACCCCACCACATGCCCCTCCCTACCTACTACCTTCTCCCCTACCCCACGTCGCCCTCCTTCCCACCTACCCCACTACACACCCCCATCCCATTTCAAAATTTATTAAATTTTAAAGTTTATATATATATAAATATAATTTTTAAATTTTTGTTTCATTTTTATTTTATTATTTCTTGCGTTTTGATTTTTGATTTTTTTAAGTTTATTTTTTAACATTTTTTATTTATTATTATTTATATTTTATTTTATTTATTTTAATTTATTTCGGTTTTTAAAAATCTATAAATGTGTTTCATTTCATTTTTTATTTTTAAATTCAAAATGTGTTAAAAACATGTATTTTTTTCATTTTTAGGTTTTAAAGTTTGTTTTATTTTTATTTTGGTTATGGTTAAAATTTGTTTTTTTCTTTCTTAAAATTGTCATGTATTTTTTCATTTTTATAGATATAATTTATTTTTTTAAATTTAAATATTTTTAAGATATGGTTTAGAAACATATTTAAATGTAACTTGACAAAAAAAAATATGTGTTATTGATAGCATCTCTTTTTGATTCATAGGTTGATTTTGGCATTTGCATTGCAAATGCATCACTTGTTAAAGCAACAATGCCAAACAAGTTGTAATGTTATCCCTAAAAAGAAAAATGCGTGAAAAAAGTGTGCTACTATTTTCGATTCAGGGGTCTATTTTATGGTTTTGATTACAACGACACCACACAGGGTTATCGAAAAGTTGTAATTATAGCTCCGGAAAAAAAAATGGTGCTACTAGTAACACCACTTTTCGATTCAGGTTGTTTTTTGGTGGTTTTGGCACAAAAATATGAATTTTTATGGCTAGAGTTCTTGTTTTGAGTATACAGTTCTCGTAAGTTGTGTAACTTGTTATATGTGTAGTGGGAAATGCAATATGATCTAATAGTATTCTTAGGATGCATTGATTTCAATGATATTACATTTTGTATGATATTATTCACTTAAATTGTTAAAACCGTAATCTAAGTCAATTAGAAAAGTAGATAGAATCAACATAGTTAAATAGTAAAAACCATAGTTAGATTTAGTTACAGTGAGAGACATATATAATATATTTATCAATATCTTTACATGGAGGTTTGTGTTATGGTCCAACATCCCTCTAATTTGAAATAGGTGTAATGAAAAATGCAATATGATCTAATAGTATTGTTAGGATGCATTGATTTCAATGATATTGCATTTTTTATGATATCATTCACTTAAATAGTTGAAATCCTAATCTAAGTCAATGAGTCACCACAGTTAAATAACAAAAACTATAATATGATTTAACTACACCGAGGGACATCTAATGATACATTTATCAATATCTTTACATAGAGATTTGTGTTATGGCCTAGCATCCCTCTAATTTGAAGTATGTGTAGTGGGAAATGCAATATGATATAATATTATTGTTAAGATATATTGATTTCAATGATATTACATTTTGTATGATATCATTGAGTGAAATAGTCAAAGCCCTAATCCAATTCAGTTACCACAATTAGCCAAGTAGATAGAATCACCACAGTTAGCTCAGTAGAATGACATATATTATTTATTAGTAAGTCATTTTTGGAGCCAAAAACCCCATGGTTGATCCATTTGTTCTCACCAAAGCTTTCTTCCATTCTTTTGGCCATTTTGTATGATATCGTTCAATGCATGATATGATTAAGTGAAATAGATGACATGTTAATATGATTCAGTAAAATAGTCAAAACTCTAATTTGACCATTTAAATATTTCTTTAAATTATTTTTTGTATGAAATGATTTCAATGTGGTAATTTGGATTTTAAGCAACATTGTCTTGATTTAGCCATTGCAATTGGAATGAACATAGATCCATATTAACTCTGGCTCTTTTCTAGTATCGAGAGGGATCAAATCTCTTGAGGTGAAAACCTTTCTTTAAGTTTAGGATTTTAAAAGGGGTTTGCACCTCAAGGGATTTGATCCCTCTCGACGCTTGATAGAGCTAGAATTAAGATAGATCTATGTTGGTTATATTTTATATCCCATATTTAGAAAAATAAATAACATATTTATGTGATATATGTTATATCACATAGTGTATTTATAAAATATTCATGTATTACTCTATTGGTAACATATTTATGTATTGATCTTATATCATATCATTTTCTTTTGCCAAGGGGTTCATATAACATATACGAGTTTTATATTACAATAATTTATTTTTTCTATATTGGAGCGTATAACCTCATAGAAAGACACACATATTCCTAAATGTAAGACCCACTCAAATTGTACACATATGCACATAAAATATGTTATATTTTAATTGATTATGACTTATATTGAATTCATATATTCATTATGTATTATACATATAATTTTATATTATGCCTTATTATGTTCCCAGTGGGGTACATGTATAAGTTGTGTTTCACTATTAGTTTCCACGTAGAATTTGATTTTTTTTCATAGGTTTAGCTTTGGGAAATAAGCTATATTTTTTTTTAATTTTATGATTTGTTGAAATTTTATTGGGTAGGGAGATCATGACACAAGCCTTGGGAATCCCTCCCCAGACATTATTGGCCAGATTTCATCATGCATCACAAAGCATATTTATCGACCATCAATATTAACAAAGTATCAATGTAGTTGTTGGTGAGTTATCCTAAGATACTTAAGCCTTAATCTGAGCAAAGATATCGAACCGTATATTAAGTGCACAAAAAGTATGCTTCAGTCTTTGGTGATTCTCAATTGATATGAGGTATTACTAAATCTATAACGCAACATGAGATTACAGTTAATATGAATTTTGACAAGGGTGTACTAGTGGATAATAATCATTGGGATATTGCCATGAAGCGATGGTCTTAACACTACATGTCACGGATTCATGCTCTAAGTGGCCAAGTGTATTTTCTGTAAGGTGTATTGAATGGGATTGGAGGTACTGACAAAATTTTACTCGCCATAATTTTGGTTTTCGAGATAACTCTTAGAGTGTGTTGTTTTCTTTGTTCTTTGGTGGCACTTGGATAGTGGTATTATAGGTCTCTTCCAGGGTTGGGCATTGTGAAGAATTACTCAGAGTTACACTCTGTTTTGAAATGTACTTGCAATTAGACTCTTTGACTCGATAAACAAAATTATTTTATGTCTGGACTCTT